>KZ505796.1:231219-303403 GCA_002844005.1 Limosa lapponica baueri | reverse complement strand
ACATAGAACTTTGAACCAGTTTGTGATTTGTCTAAATATATGTGTTTATAAACCAATTTAAAGTCCATGGAACACTTTGGTTATGGGCATATTTTCAAATCTTGTTACTGGAGACCAGACAGAACCTTTAATTGCTTTTGGATATTGGGGATTTTGAAATTGTGATCACTGGAGTGATTTTATGTTAAGAGAAAAATACATGCCAAGTTCTATTAGTAATCAACACCCATTGTTTCTTTACACAAATTCTGCTCCCATGTATGGCTTGTCCAAAATCAAGCATTTGGTAAGCCTTCAAGTCTTCTGCACTATCTTTAGTCAGAAATCATTTTCAAACAAAGAAAATGTAAAAAGAAAGAAAAAAAAAACGTACTAGGCAAAACTTTTCCCAATTTCAGTAGACATTTAATTCATGTACTAGATAACTTGACTCTGAGATCCCTCCTCCCCCTTCCCAGTTTCACTGGCATGAAGTTTCACAAAACAAGGTTGAAACTCATTAAGTGTTCTTCTCTAAGAAATCTTTACTAAAGGGCAATTTTAATTCCATATGAATGGAATTAAAGTAGAGTATAAAGACTTCATGATTCAGTGGCTGACAGTACTGCGGTAGAAGAAACTAGGCATATCCATGGAAACCAAATGTTCTCCAGAAGAACTCCCTCCTTCCCCACCCCATTTTGGCCATACAAGGACTAATTGTGGTGTCAGCTGCCGCGGGAATGCAAGGCATGTATCTGGTGTATCAAAAGAATAGCAACTGCTGTCAGCAGCATTCCTGTGCTCCAGCCCAGATTGATGGCACAGGGAGCAGTTTACACAATCTTTATTCTGCTTACAAGGGGCGGGGGGAACTTTTTACAGTTTTTAAAAAGCTTTCTAGTTTTCTTTCATATGTACATATATGCACACACACAATTATATATTTTCTATATGTATGGTAAGTACACTTACTTCTTGGAAGATATATAGTATTAGTGTTTGCCCACTGCTGGCTACATTCTCTAAGCATCCTAGAAACCACAGATATTTGGTGTTGCAACTGTGCTATTTCCTTCCTACTAAGGGTAGATAGAATTTTCTTCTCAGTAGCGGTGTGAGAGTTGTGGGCCACTAAATAGAAGATGACTACTGTGTTTGGAGTAGGTATATTTTCTCTGTTCCCTTAGCTGAAATGCCACTCTTTGAAGTGTAGTAAGCTAGACATTAGTCCCGTATTTTATCTCAATTCTCATATCAAAGATTGCATTAACTTGTAAGAGAGTTGCATTTGTGGAGGGTGACCAAAATTGGGCCCTAAAGCTTCAACCCAGTTGCAGACCAAGACAGTTGTATACATTGACTCCTGGAGTTCAAGTGCTCTATTTAAAGCATCTAATAAGTAGAAAAGAAAGTTTGCCATTGTGGAATACAGAGCTCCTGTTATTTGCCTCTGTTTCATACAAGGTATGCATGAATGGAAATGAGATAAAGTTAATGATTACTGTTAGGCATGAAGAAATGAGTCCCTGCTATTCTAATGTGGTTCATTTTGACATGCTGTGATTTAAAAATAAAATGAAATATGTAATTTTTCTTATTCACGATGCTCACAAAGCTGAATTTTAGTGCCTTGTGCAGATAGCTCAACATGAAAGAACATTCTTGTTACCTTTCCAGAAGGCTAAATCTGGTTCAAGAAGACAGAAGAAGCAACCAAAAATTAATTTTTATGAAGTTGTGATATTAATTTTTATGAAGATTTTTTTTAACTGCCAAGTCTTATTCAACTATACTGTACAAGTGAATGCACTCAGAGCTGTAGATGAGACAACTGAGTGCAAATATAAATCCTCACAGAATAGCTTGTAGAACATACATTTTTATTTTTCTTTCCCTTTCACTGACAAAGATGACTGAAGATATCTGTTCCTATGGGTAATTCAAAAGCCCCAACAGTCCTTCAGACAACTGAATTGTTAAGAATCTGAAGTTAGGAAAGTAGTTTGTTTGCATATATGCAACGTGATGGAGGTCATTCTGAGGAGGTGGTTCCATGGTAGACAAGACTCCAGGAGTCGTGTCCTACATCTGTTAGAATTTGCTTTGTGGAGTCTGCCTGCATTTCCTCTGTTTGAGAGAGAGAAAAAAATATTTGTTTGGTGATGGGGTAGCAATTTTTACAGAGACATATTTTGACAACTAATATCTGTAAAATATTGAAGTTATGGACAAAAGTTTCTCTACCGATTATAAAATGGCAGCCCTGGGATTCAGCATCTCGAATTTCAAAAGGTGACCATTTGGTCACATAGGAATGATATTATCGTTCAGCTAAACAGATATGTGTTTTTTCTATCCAGTGACTTTTTCAATAGTCATTCTAAGTTCATAGTGATATAAATCAGAATAGTACTCTTTCTTTCTTAATACTGTCTGATTTTTTCACAAGGTGGTGTCTGAGCTGAAGATATACACACAAGCATGTGCACACACACACAAGTGTCATATGGAGGCAGATGTCTTACTGTAAAAAAAACAAAACAAAAAAAACCCAACAAAACAACTACAAACCAAAACATAAAATTATAAAAAAAAAAAACAAAAAACCAAAATCATAAAGCCCTGATCCATTGAAAATGATCTATAAGATTGTTGCTTAGATGACAGGAGCAGGTTACATTCATAGCAGTCGAGAAACAAAGCTGATAAATAAATACATTCCGGCCATTACACTTTGCATAACTGTTGGCACCATCTTGGGGCTACTTAACGAAATTTAAAGTGGTAACAGTTGACTCATTTTATCACTCTAATGAGAAAAAAAAAGCATCAGCAATTGGAAAGCCTAGTAAAAATCTTGAAAAGAAATAATTAAATATAGAGATAAAATTAAGTTAAGGACCTTAAGGACTGCTACAGCATCTTGTATTCTATAACCTTTATGATTTTAGTACAGGCTTTCAATTTCTGGAAAACAGATACAATCTTTATAACCTACCCATAGCCTTGAATAGAATGTTTAGAAAAGGTTATTGAGACTAAGAAGCATGTTATTCCTTTGTCAATTATATTATGTAAGGTATGTGGTATGAATTATTTGATCCTAACATAACAATATATATAGAGGGATATTTTCATTAGTCTTCAATTCAGACCACATTGCCTCAGGATGCAGCATGAGGGAAAACATTCTCAAGTCTTAATTTTCCTAGGTTTGTGTCAAAATATTGAGTTATGAGCTCAAAAAATGATCTTGATATTTCTTGAAGTAGATCATAAAAGTGAAAATTAAATGTGTAAATGTAAGTTAATTTTTAAAATGGATTCCATCATCTAGGCCAACAGTGAAATAATGTCTGAAATACTGTGTGCAGTGCTGGTGATCCAGGTCCAAGGAAGCTGAACTCTAATTAAAGCAATAGAGACTTTTTAAAAAAGTTTGGTGGAAAGCTATTCTCCTTTTGAAAGAAAAATTTAAATCTTGGCGTGTTCATCTAGCAAAGTGATAGCTGCAAGAAGATAAGACATTACCTAGAATGCATGGAGCAGAGTGGGAGAAGAGCCATTTAACCCAAAGGACAGTGTTGTTATGAGGATAAATTGGAATTGACCATGAATAAATTTGGGATGAAAATTAAGCAAATTTCTAGCAAATTGCAGAGCAGTGGCGTCACAAATATTTGACCTTAACTTGATCAGTGCAGCAGAGAATTTTGATGAGGCTGCATGAAATGAAAAGAGCCAGAGATTCCTTTAATCCTGTCCTCCTGTAAACAGGATGAAAACTATCTGGGGATTTATTCTGAATTCAAGGATCACTTTCACAACTTTAAACTGGGTTAAGACCATTTGACTTCTTTAACCAGGAATTTTAGTGCAGTGAAGCTAAGTCACATCGCTCTCGATGGTTTTGATGTCAGTCGTTCCTGGTTGCCTCTTGTCAGCAGGGCCGGTGGTGTCTGCAGGAACTGGTCAGGATCATCCAGGATATTGCCCTAATAATTCACTCATGTTGTCATTCTGTAACTATAATTGTTTCCTTTTTGGTTGAGGAAACCTTAAGCTAAATCTCAAATTGAATTGCGCTGAATGTTAAATTGTAGTTTTGTTACAGTTTGAATGCATGCTGTCTTCTAGGCTGCTTCTGGCAGGGCTTCTGACTGCTTTAACACAGGTGGGCAAATGGTTTCTTTTGTTGATCTGTGTTTCTCTATGCACAGCTATGAGTGTGGGTTCCTGGTAAAAGTGGCAAAGTCAGTTCAAGTATTTTCTGCCCTCTTCTATTTTAATACTTGTGAAAGATTTTTCCAACTTTCTATTGTCTGGTCTCTTCACCCCTTTTTCCTTGCTGAAGAGGAAGAGACTGCCATGTAAGAGGTTTTTCTGTTTTTTTTTTTTTTACCCTGGTAACTTCAGCAGTCTCACTGAGAGTGCAGGGCCTCAGAGAGTCAGGATGGTACGGTGAAGAAATGCTGGAGCTGGAACTGGACCAAGTGGCAGGGGAACTTCTTGACCCATCTTTGCTGCCAGAGAAGTGTTTGTGTAACTATACCATTAATGTGGTGTTTATGCCCATGTTGTACGAGACTGATTACATAGCTGACAGGTAATAAAATGAGCTGCTTAAAAGGTTAGGGATTGGGCATATTTCCCACATCCAGAGACAGGGCTATTCTGGGAACTTGCTAAAAAGACAGAACCTACCTCTAATGGGTGTATCCATCTATTAAAAAGCAGCTGTATACATTTATGTGGTTTTTGGTTTATTCTTGTAGCTCAGACGGGGGATCCCTAGGTACAGTTTAGTGACATCCAAGATTGATGGAATGGGTGTGACTCTAAGTCTGTTAATTTTCACTGGCATTAACAGCCCTCCGGGAGTGACCCGGGAGCAGGAGACTGCTGGCATGCAAGATGTCTGTCTTGTTCCTGGCATTTCTCATATGCTGGTGACAGCCTGGATGGGATCATTCAGATTTGGCTCTAAAAATTAAGGAGAGTCTTTCAACATGTTTCATCTTGATGTTATTGGAAGATCCCAGTGGAAGACAGACCTGAGCCCAGTTTAAGATGACTTTCTCCACGTATGAAGTTACAATTGATCAGTTTTATTTTCACAGTTGTTCAGCTATGATTAGGCAGCACTTTCAGGCAGTTGGATACAGCAGGCCTTGAGCACAGTGTCTGTAGATGTTTTCTTGTGTAGTACAGCTCCTGGGGTGGTGACTTCATGGAAGCACACGCTGTTAGTGCTGGTATGGCTCTGTTCTCTCCCCACCTTTGGCCAGTGCTCTCATCAGTGCTAGTAGTTCAGGAGCTGAGCTGGCCAAAAACTAACTTTTAACAAAAATGATTAATTTTCAGATTGAACAGTTCCCTTAACCTGCTCACTGCACAGCTTGTGCTGACTTAAGCTCTTTGAAACTATGCCAAACAATTCAACAGGGCTGGTGTCCTCTCAGTTCCCCTTTGTGAGTTCTCTAAGAATGTTGGCTGAGGTAGAGCTGCTGTGTCCTGGCTTTGTTTATGACCCACGCTGAAGCTCTGTTCACTTCTTAGCTCTAAAAAACATACATAGCAAGTTTCATTCTGTTCACTGGGAATTTTAGAGCAAGTACAGCAACTTCTTAGTACCAAAAAAATTCACCTCATGATTTCATTTCACCAAATGAAATTGTAACTGCTATGCTGCTATTGCAGTCATCCCTCCTGGGCATGCACTTTGCAAGAAAATAGCTCTTTCTGAAGCCAGACCACGTACAACCTTCACAACAAGCTGCTCTGCTTTTCTGCTTGGTTAAGTTGCATTTGGACCTCAAGTGGGTAAGGAAGATTTAATGGGCCACCACCTGGCCCAGAAGGTATTGTCAGAGCACCTGTAGGCAATAATTTCCCCAATCTTCCACCTCCAAGACTACTACCTAGGAGTCCCTTCCATGGGAAAAGGACATGATTTTGGCTTAGCCAGATCACCAGGCCTGCTCTGGGCATCACCATGGTGGTGCCCCAGCCCTTGCTGGGCTCCCTGGGTTTCACCTTGGGACCCTCGAAGGACCCTGGAACTGATCCTGTCCTAGGGGGCTGCATCTCAGTCAGGGGCCCCTGCTGGATGCTTGGCAGGGCAGCCCCTCCTGCCTGACATGGGGACTATGACCATATCTCTGGGATGTTTGGTGATTTTTTTCCTAATAAGTATTTCTTCCTGATAACCTTCTGATAGAGGTAAGTGTCCTTGCTTGCCTTGATAACTTACAAATTTTTGAGCAAATGTTTTTTTTTCTGTGTGCTCAATGACTGCCTTGGTGCAATCTATAACACGTGGTGCTGGAGAAACCTCAGGTGCCATGGCAGGGTTTGAGAGCCAGCTATGCTTGTGCCTCTTGGAGGGCTGCTGCTGGATGGGTGGAGGAGGTGGTGGTGGGCTGGGCTGGGCTGCTGGTCCTGGCACTGGCCCCTGTCTACCAGCAGGACATGGACATCTTGCCAATCACCTGCCTCCTCTGCACAGCTGGGTGAATGTCACAGCAAGAGAGAGTAAGAATTTCTAGCAGCCCTCCCTGAAATTAAAGCTTCAAATAAATAAATAAATAATGCAGACCCTTTTACTTTTGCTTCATGCTGCTCTGAGGTTGGGAAGAACTAGATATATTAAGAACAATTTCTGAAGTCTTAAAAAATAATTTTTGTTGCAATCACTCCTGAATATGTTTCGCTGTAGTGGTTTTTTTGGCTGTAAAATATCTTCCTGCTACTTGTGCTTTATTTATTTAAGAACAGATATATTCTAGCCATGTCTAATTAGAAATGACAGTTGGAAAGTTGTATGTTTTCTTTCATGATATGCATAGATTGAGTCATTCATAAAGGATTGTCTAGACTGAGTTTTTGTAAAGCTGCTCAAGATGCAGTGCATGTTTCCCTTTGGTTTTTGTAGTCAAATTTCAATAAATCTCCAAGTGTGCAGTGCATGGTAAGTTTGTATTCCAGCTTCTGTAAAGGTTAAAAAGTAATCAGTCTCATTTCAGGATAGAGTTAACCAAGGAGACAGTTCACCATTCTGCAGGAGGAACTTTGAGGAAAACCTCTTTTTTCTATCTTTTTGCATTGTAGGGGTTTCAGTTTACCTTGGGAGGAGGGCGTAAGGGGGTTATGAGAGCTGCAGCACAGTGTTTTCAGAAGTGGAAATCAAAAACCACACTGCCATAGCTCCAGCTCGTGTGTTGTTTCAGCCTCCAGTCTTCTAAAAAAACCAAACTAAATACATACATACTTCTCTTTCTCCTCCTGTCTAAACGGTCAAGTTAATCAAGGTGTGCTGGGAGCTAGCTGCTGGTTAGACCAACTCCATCAACTCTCTTGGGCTCTTGTGAGGATTAATTAGTTAACAGTTGTAAAAAAAGGCTTTGAAGATGAAAAGAACTAAAAGTTTTGTTTATTACAAGAGCTTAACGCAGCTCCTGCTGATTGTGTTAGGGAGGGAAGGAGGAGAGAGAGAAGGGAAGGTGCCCATCTGTGGCTGCGGGTGGGCGCAGAGGTGCTGCTGCGCAGGGGCTGCAGGGGTCTGAGCAGCAGGAAGGAGCAGGGTGCTGCTGGGAGGACAGGGGGACCTACTGTCATGCTAAGCCCACTCTACCTTTTGGACAGCAGGCACAAGACAGCCTAAGCTTGTTTAAAAATAAAATCCTGTTCTATCTCAGCTAAGCCATGCCCTTGTTGTACTCACTTGTTACTTAATGTTCGTGTTCTCTTTTTTCCTCTTAAGGCTGTATTTTAAGTAAACAAACTAAATGTTGACTTAAAGGTGGGAGACACAGGAATACTTCTGTGGTAATTGCCATCAGACCCACTGTTGACTTCCCTTTTTCTTTGCTTCTGGGAGAAAGATGGATGAGCCAAAGTGAGCAGTGACACGTTCAGATGACTCGCCTCTCACGGAGTCATGTTGTATCGAGGAATATCAGGCCAAGTTGTTCATCAATATTATACTGCAAGGTAAGACTTGACTTCCCAATGTATTGTTTTGAAGATTTTAATAGAAGTGTAAACACATAGAGCCCATTACAAACAGTAGTCTCCTGGAAAATGTGCTTCCTTCATATGACAAAATGAAAGAAGAGAAGGTTAGGGAGAGAAGTGCCATGACACCGCTGAGGGGGACATGAAAGCAGGAAAAGGTTAAGGGATGTATATTGAAAAGGAAAAGGTAAGGACTACTTTATCACAAGGACTAGGGTGAGAGAAATGGAAGAAGCAGAAGCCTCCTTCCAGGTTTTCCTCAAAGGATTGAGAAATGCACTGCAGAAAAGGAAAAGTAATAGAAGTATGTGTCCAGGCATGTGAAGGGGTCAAATCCAGTCCTGCCCTCAGGTTTTCTGTCTGTGGAAAATGGGAATGGGTATGGCTAGCACATGCAGCAGACCTACTTGCAGTAAAGAGTTAGGATGCAGCCGTTTTGTTCTCTTGGCCTAAGAGTAATTTCTGCACCTGATATCAATTTCCCCCATTCAGAGAAACACTAAAATAAGTAATAATTGTCATTAATACCTGGGAGTTATAGGTGAAGAGACAACATACATATTTTATGAAGAGCCTTCCTGTGATGGCTGGTGAGCGCACTTAATAGTTTTTTGGATTAAAACTGGTTGGTGACCAGTGACCCAGTTCTAATTATGTTCAGTCTGGACAAGAAAAAAATTATCTTAACGATAGTATAAATATTTGGTGCTACCAAGGCAATCCTCCAAGCACCACAGGGAAACTGTGAACAGAAACCATGCAAAGGAAAAAGACAAAAAGAAAGCCTAAATAAAAATAGGATTTTTTTCAGATGAATGGTCCAAAAAATGCAGCATTCCATTGTCAAGAAATAAAGTAGCTTAGCTGGAAATCCTGTCTTGCTTTGGTAATATAATGGAGGAGGGAATTAGGTATTAAAAAACATAGTGTAAAAACATGGACAAGGAAATAAGTAGCAATCATTATTGATCTGAAGTTATGGAACATAGAAAAGTGATGAAGAAGTTCATGTCTTGCAAGACTGAGAACACAAAGAAGTTTATTTGTTGTATATATAAATCTATTAGGAATTTTGGTAATTGTACATGTACGCCCTAAGGAGAGGGAAATAATAAAAATAAATGTGCAGAAAAAGCAGATGTATTCAATGAACATTTCTGTTTTCTGTTTGGAAAGTATCAGACTGATATACTTGTATTGCCTGAGGGTGAAAATGTATTTTCTAAGTCATTAGTAGCTTAGAATGCTACTTAATACTCTGCAGGCTCACAGAGGCTGCTGCCAGGTATCCTGAAGGCATTGGCTGAGAAGCTCTTTCCCCTCTCAGATCTAATTTATCTTTAAAAATTGGATTATTGAGATCTCTAGAAGGGATGTTTTAAAGCTATTATATTATTCAAAAAGGACTAGAGACTAGAGCCCTGGGACAGTGTAACACAGTCCTTTAAAGCCAGAGCATAATTCTGTCTTTAACAGCCAGGTTGGCCATATGGTCTTCTCATACATCTCCACTTCTTTCCTCTTCAGCCATAGTAAATATATAGAAGGACAGTTTATAGGAATCTGGCTTATATGAGAGATAAAGGACTGAGTGGGACCACTCAGACCATCGAGCCTTGTCCCTACACTTGGAGGTGGGTGGATCTCAGACACCTGGTGAGATGTCACAAGCCCACGCTGGTATGTGGGAAGAGAGCAAGGCTTGTGCTGAGCTTCAGCCATGTCCCATTTAAGCACAATAAGAGAGATTTCATTAGATGAAAATGCCTGTATGGTCCCTAGTAAGTGCTTCATAGGTAACACTGTAGAGGAAGGCAAAAAGAGACAGCTAAAACTGTCTCTGCCAGTCTTGCTGTGGGAGCAGAAAATATCCTTCTTCCTTTCAATGGAGAACATGTTAAGTAAAATAGTGAATAGTTGGCAAATTTTGAAAAATACAATTTAGTGAGGAGTAATCAATGAAGGAGTATAGAGGTCAACACTGAATTCACTACTATTAAGCATATTTGGCACTGAATGTTAAATTCCTGCTTCTAACATATACAAGTGTATTGGAGAGGTACTCTGCCAGAGAATGAAGAGGAGGCAGCTCTTCAGAGAGATCAGGAATACTAAACAACAGAGTCCATTTAAACAAAACACCTTTTAATATAAGAAGAAACCGAATTATGTGCCCAGAAACACAAAACAACATAAATAGAATAGTGGGGAAGGGAAAGTGGTGAATATGAAAAAGAGATTAGAGGGGGCATCTGATCAGCGTGAGGATCCCTACAATGGCAGGAATGTTAGCATGCACGTTGGATGTATAGGAAGAAAAACATATGGAAAACCACATGGAAGCACTAAGGTAATTTTCTGTGTGAGTACAGGAGTCAGAACCTGAAAATTGTTTCCATTTCATACGTTTTAAAAGGATATTAAAATTGTAGAGTATGAGAAAAAAAGCAATACTAATTATTCAAGGGGAAGAGAAAAAGCTGTATAATATGACACTTGCAGATCAAGTTGGTCTTTATATTAACACAGACTGAGAAGCGTATACTGTATAAATACTCCATGGTAAGAACAAATAGATACAAAAGAGCTCCTTAACTTAGCAGAGAAAAACACAAGAACTAATAGCTGGAAACTAAACAAGAGAAGTTCAAATTAAACATTAGGCAGGGATTCTTTTATTATTATATGTATTTAACTGTTATCAACCACTAGGGAAGTGAACACAAAACAACAAAGGCCAGGATGGGACATCTTCAGATTAAGGGCAGCTGTATTTTGAGGTGATAGTCTTTAGACAACTGTGAGCTAGTCTGCTTAATAGGGGTGAAATACAACAGTCTTCCAAGTACAGGCTACAGCCAAAGATTCTTTCTGTCCAAAAGTTTGTTTTAAGAATTGTGTTATATTTAAAATAATGTAAGCAATGGGGAAATGTTCTTTTACTCCTTTGACAATGTCCTGAAACACATTACCTACACCTCTTTTTCAAGTGCACAGCTACATCTAGCTACAATTTATTCTCATCTGAGTGTGAGGCTTTTTTTTTCCCTTATTATTAACATTAATTGAACTCAAGATCTGAGAGAGATGCAGAATTGCTAAGGTCTCTAGAGCTACACAAAACTGTTTCACCACTCTGTTTCTAAAAAATAGCATAGACATCAGTTGTTCTATGTAAACGACTTAGGGGACTGCAGACTTAGTTATTGAGGGTTAACTATCCAGCTTTTGTGCCCAGAGGCAAAACTATCTGGTAGTGGATAATCAGGGTTGCATCTAGTCTTAGAGGTGGGTAAAATTTAAAGCCTGGTAAAATATAATGAAATAAAGCTCAGTTACTGAGTCTTCTCGCTCTCTTTTAAGCACTACAGTCTGTAATACCTTAATTATTTTTCTGTGTTTACATTACCAGGTCCAGTTCTCCGTTATATACATCATTTTGACTTGAACAGTCTCTGTGGCTGTTTTTTTGTTTGGTTGGGTTTTTTTCCTCTGGTTCTAGCTACAGTGTTTAAACATCTGTTTAGACAGCTTCAGATCTCCAGTAGTTAAACATCCTGTGACTTGTCTTCAGCTGTCACATTTCAGGTCCTTCCAAAAGACACACATCATGTGCTACTTAAAACTTTTGTTTAGCTTGTTAGTTATTTAAGTGTAGCTTAATGCTATGCCAGATGCTCTCCAGTCAGAGAAATGCTTTGCTTGCACTCCCCCATCTGTGTGTGACGCTCTCCTTTTAAATCTGCTTTCTGCAGCAGACTGCCTCAGACAGATCAAATTGCTGCATGGCCCTGAAGGACTCGTCATTCAACATCCATTTTGTCCAGTTTACACAGTTTAATTGTCTCTTTACATACTGCTCCCAGCCTCAGCCCAAAAGACATGCTGTAGGGCGAGTAATGTGACACATTGGTGGGGCCACTGAGAACAGGTTGCTACATGGAGATCCTTGGAGGCTCTTAGGAGTTTTGGGGGAATGAATGAAAAGCTGTGAAGCACTCTTGCAAGGGAGAGCCTTTTAGCTTTCAAGTACATGGACAATATTAGCTGTCAGAGATCCTGATTTCACTGAACATTTCTTTGCCCTTGTGATATGCTAAATATGCTATTTGCAAAGCATTCTTGTCCCTCAGCCCTTAACCAATGTGCTTTCCCAACTGGAGAAAAAAAATCTTGTCTTAGTAGATAGATGTACATAAGGAAAAGCAGTGCTGCTTCTTGCTTATTAAGATTCAGATCTCTTCTAGATTGCTGGCTTAAGCTCATCTCTTCCGTGTAAATTTCTGGGGGAGTAAGTGAGAAAAAGGAATGAGAGATAGAAAGGATATTTTAGGCAGCTGTTCAGCAACCTGGGAAATAATCTGAGGTCTTAACCCCACAAGTGTCCATGTCCCATACTCCCCATCACTATTTATAACTTTTTTGGCTTTACAAGCAAAAAGGGCAGGAATGTGCATGAAGATGAAGCCAGCTATTTTCCCAAGCGTAGATGCGGTAGTCCAGTTGATGGGCAGAGATACTGGGAAAGATGATTGTGAAAGCTGTGCATAGGGAGCTGATGCTCTCATGCCCTCACACAGCACCTGATTTTTGAAGGGAAAGGAAGGTGGGAAAAAGACTTTCAGACTCCAGATTGGTTGCTGCAAAGTGTCCTGGTTTGAGAACCATGACACAGAGCCTTTCATGAGAACTGTAACTGATACTGAAAATTCTCCTTTCTGAAAGCCTTCAGAGGGACTTTTTTTTTTCCCATCATATACAACAATAAAATGAATGTAGAAAGAGTTCATATGTGGGATTTCACATTAAATTTTAAAGCTAGGGCAGTGCCAGTCTGTGTGTGAAATAATTTCATTAATTTTATTCAGTAGACTATTCTACCTGATACAGCTTTTATATCTGCATCGAGTTTAGTGAACTGTAAACTTAAGTAGTAAATTGGTGAGGTAGTACCTTTTAAATTATGAAAAAAAATGAAGATTAGTTGCAATACTCGTACAAGTCTGCTTACTGTGGGTAGCTGAATAAAGCTTTAAGCTGAAAAGTTGATTGCATTTTGTTCACATGGAAATTTGATTCACATTTTCCAATGCGTTTAGCTGTTTACAGGATGTATTGCTGATGGAAAGCATCATCACTTGTGTGACCAGAATCAGGAAGTATAACATTGGTATGTAGGATACATGCTTTTTTGATAGCTGTTCTCTGAGTACTGCACCTTTATTTTTTCTCTACATGGGCTGTCATTTAGAAACCCAGAGTCCACTGCCCACCCTGACAGAGGGCTATTCTTTCACTTCTTGGGTCTCTGTTTCAAAAGAAGGATGCTATAACTAAAAACGGGGTGGGGACCCCAGTTACTCCAGGACTCACAGAGTCTTTAAAAGGTGGAAGAGGTCGATTCATCAGGGTGTAAATGCAGAGATTGCTATTCTAGGCTGAACTCTGTGAGAAGGTAAGATTTGTATGGTGGTGTGCCAAGTCTCCAGGGTAGCAGTCCTCATCTGTGGCTATGGTGTGTTACAAGCAAGAGGAAAGCTCAGAGAGGAAAGTGGGAATAAAAAGGCACTCAACTCTAATAAAATGGCTTTTAAGTCCTCCTGTCACTCTCTCCTTAGATGAAGGTGTGCACATCAAGGAGAACTGATAGTGAGTTTTGAACAATTCTACATTAAATTTTACTTCCCCATTTCTCACTACTAGCTCCTAGTTACTTAAATGCTCTACAGAAAAATGCACTACGGAAACCAGCTATATAAGCTACTTTAGGCAGTTTGTAACACATGGCTTAGATAAAAATGGTACTTGCTCCAGAATAGTCCATGTGAAAAAATGTTCCTCTTCCAGCAGACTGACTGTGCTCTAGTGATGGAGAAGGCCCCTATAGTCTTTCATGACTGACACTCCTGCCTCTCTCCCAGGCTACGAGACCAGAGATCTCTGTGATGCTGTTCTGGCAGGTGCTTTGCTGGGCTGGCTGGGGTCTGTGGAGCCTAGGGGGAAGAGAGGTTGTGGGCGAGAGGAGGGATCTGTCTGTTCACTTTTGCAGAAGATGGAACCTGGATAACCTTCCTTCTTGTGCCCTTCAAGTATGGGACTTCCTCGCAGGTGGTGGTTTCCTTCAAGAGCCCAGCTGGGTCTCCCAAGCAGCAGCTTTGTTGTGCCAGCACAAAGCATGCATTGCTGATGACTGCTTGATAGAGAGGTGGAAAGGAAAATTGAGAACACGATGCATGTCGAGCACCCCCTTCTCCCCCCTGCTGGAAGAGCAGGGCCGTGCAGTGATAATGCCCATGTGCCAGCAGAGTGGAAGCAAAGATAAAGCATGCAGGACAGATACGACTGTCCCTTCAGTGCAGAATTCACGGTAATGCAGCTCATGGATGACTGTAAGTGCACCATAATCTTTGTTCTGCTACATTGTCCGTTGTGTCTCTGTATATTGAAACCCTGGAAAATATCCCCATTAGCATTTTGGTTTGGCTCAGGAATTCATTTTAAGGTGAATGACTTTATCATCCCTGCCTATCTGGCCTTACTTCCCCTTGCCAAGTGGTGTGACAGCATATGAGCAGAACTCCTATCAGCTGAAACTTAACTGGAAGATGCACTCCAGCAGCCAGTGGGTGGTTAGTCCATGGGAACAAACTAGAGCAAATCAAAATCTCATCAAAACATATATAATCTCAATGCTGAGTCCTTATCACCAAGCATTTCTCTCTTTATGTCCTCTCTTATTGGGCTGCTCTACTTCCAGTTGTCAGGAGCATATACTACAAATTAACTGTGTTTGCCCAGTTTTCCTCAGGGACCTGATTTTTTATTTACTGACCAGCTTTCTTTTGTTTCTAACTTGCTTTTCCCCTTCTTTTCCACTTACTACTTTGGCTAAGGGAATCCAGTCAGGATAGAAATTTAAAAATTTCTGGTCATTTTGTGCCTGTATGTAAGTGAAAGTTGAGTCTTACGAAAAGGCCAGTCAGTGAAAATAATCAATTGCTTCTCCACAGTTAATGTGATTTGCTCCGGCCTTGCAAAATCTGTGCATACTTTCTGACTTGATACACCTTGTATTTTATACATCAGTGTGCAGTGATCATTTGGTTATAACAATTAAGCTGGGAATCATCTCCATCAATCTTCATAATAATCTTCTATAATATTTTAGAAAATGAGATGAGAAATAAAACAGCCTTACTCTTGTATAAGCACTGTGCAGATGTCCTTTAAAAGTTCTAAATTGCACGATGCAGCCTAATAACTATTAACTGCCTACAAAGGCGTGTTAAGGAATGAGTATGTAAAAGCAGAATGCACTTGTTTCAGCTGACAAGATTTTTGAAACAGGAGAGAAAAAGCCATTACGTGAAGGTGTGGAAAATCAGTTTGTTGAAGTGTTATAATCTTTCCACAGAAGGATTGGGAGGGATGACTTAATTGAATCCTCTGTAGAGGCATATCTTAGTCTTTACTTTGTTATAAAATTTACCATAGGAGTGAGAAATGGTTACAACACAGATACAGCATGAACACAAAGAAATAGGCTTCCTCTGAAGAGATGATAAAGCTATAGCCACAGTTACATTGTTCTCTAAATCTCGTCAAGCTGCCTCAAGAGCGGGTCAAATCAATAAAACATTTCTATCACATGCAAAAGGCTCGTTTGTATTACCTAACAAGATTAACCAAAACTAAAATTTCACATTCTAATGGTCTTCATGTAAGTTCCTCATTCATTTCCTCTGTTAGATATTTCTTGGATATTTCCTCTGTTAGATATTTCTTGTTCACGGGGGAATGACTAAAACATTTTATACATGATGTTAAAAGATTTTCTCCCGATACTATCAGGAAGCATTAGGACTTTCTATTGATGCTCCATGAACTTGGAGTTCCTATCTTTGGCAGTGTGGCAATTATGCCAATGTCAAAATGCTGTGTCTAATGCTGAAGTCATTAAAAAACAAGGATGCTTTCTTCAGTAAAAGCACACATTCCTAGGTAATAAACTGCATTTTGAAAAGAAATGCCTATCAAACTTGGGAAAGTTGTCCATTACTCTGTGATCTTCAAGAAATTGATTGATAAATATTTTCAACTTCACTTCCCACTGCACCGTTTAATGAACTCACTTGCACTTCGTTGCTCTCCATTAAGTTTTGTAGGATTGTGGCACCTGATTAGGTGCTCGCCTTATTTACATGATTCCAAATATGTAGTCAAATTGAGTGCTTATGGAGGGCTAAACTTGGCCACTTACCGCTTTTAATTTCTCTCTTAGATTTTGTTTTGTCATGCAACAGTGAAGATAATTAGATAAATTTGTTTCTTCTTCACACTGAACAAGGAACTTGGTTCTAATAAGGCCTATGAAATCAAATCTGAAAGTTTTGGGTTGTTTGAGGATCACGGGCGTTTGAGTTAGAATCAAAGCTAAGGCAGAAACTTCCTTCTTCCTAGCCCATTACATCTCTCTGAGGGAACTTCCATGAAGAGGATATTCAGGATGGTTATTTTAAAAGTGAGAAAAAGAGTGTACCAGGAAAGTCTGGGTTTGAAGCTTTGCACCAGAGCTGGCAGGGGACCTTTAGCGTCAAACCTGGGTTCTTGAGCAGACACTGGTGTGAGCCCCTAGCTGTTGTGAGGGAGTCCAAAGCAAGCTGTGGATGAGGGCCTCATGCCTCTGGTTTTGGTGATGGCAGACAATGGGAAAATACAGAGAAAGAAGATAACATAGGTAGAGTGTCTCTGGGAAACTGATCTTCATTGTGTACCTTGGTGGTGGGAACTGAGCCCGTTTCCCTAACGGTATCCTTCACCCTAGTTTAAGTCTGCCTCATCACTGGACCGAAAGCAGTGTAAGGGAAGATCTAAGATTCCAGACAGCCTGTTGTACTGGATTTAGCTCCAGACCACACATGCTACTGCCCCTATCTCTCTACCCTGAGCCTCAACAGGAACATGCTGTACCTCATGACCTGCTCATGGAAATGCCAGAGAACTGAGGAGCTGCTGATGGGGAAAATTGAAATCGTGACAGTGAGTTCTGATCTGCTATAACTGAAAAGCAGACTTGGCTCTAGAAGGATGGGGCAGGAGCAGGCTTAGCTACTGCTGCAGCTGACTCCAAAAGGCTTCATTTGGGGAGCTTCAAGTGCTTATTCGTGACCAGAATAGGAGCATTTTAGTAACAAGCCTTTTAAAACATTTCTTGCCACTTTTCCCGTTTCATCCCCTGAAAGGATTCTGTACTCATCCACATGCATCTACTTTTAGAAGGCTTCCTCCCTTTAATGACTATGTTCCACTTCATTCAAAGATTAATAGCAGTGCAATTATTAATTGCAAATTTATAGCCTTTTGCCAAGGTGAGGAGAGTGTTACTTCTCATAAACATTAGCTCCAGATGAAATGCCATGTTCAAGGTCTCAGCTGTGAAGCTGTGCTTTTAATTAATTTTTGGATTTTTCCATTCGTTCTGAGAGATATCACAAGAATCTGCAAACACTCATTTAATCTCCATGGGCCGAGCCCTGCTTTCATCCTCCCAGTGACTGCAGTGATGGTGTGTTTGCATGATGACTGCATACTTGCACCCATCGGCACAACAGCGTCAAAGGCTTTTGAAGACCCTAGGGGCCCTTTCCACAAAATCTGAGGTCAGAGGGATCCGACACCTAGCTGGAGGATTTGCCTGCAAAGTCTCCCAGCCTAAGAAGCTGCAGCAAGGAATATGGTTTAGGAAAAAACAGCATCTAGAAAAGTTCATGCTGAGAGTCCTTCAGCCTGTATAGTTAGCTATTCCACTGTTTATCTTCCTGCTAGAAATTGCTACAGAATAAAAATTTGTCTACTGTCAGATCATTTTTGCACAGTGATCAACATTTTTAGAGTCGATATTCAATACATTTAGATGATATGAGTTTCTGAAGCTGCATGTTGCAGGGTTATATTTTCCAGCCCCAGGAATTTCTGTTTTCTTGGCAGTACTCCCATCTGTTGGAATTGTTCCAGTTTTCCATGATTTGTTATAATAAAAATAATTTATAAACATTAATGAATTGGAGAACCCTTCAGCTAAGCAATTTTAGGCTTTGTGGGAGTGCGGGTAAATTAACCAGACTTGTTGATTATTTAGGTCCATGTTTAATCTTGGCAGATGTGGCCTTTTTAAACTTTTTGGAATGTTTCATATTATATAGAATAGCTGCATTCTCTTTTTACAATTTGCATTATAAGATGCAAATATCTACTGAACATTTTAACTTTTCTCTGGTGTTATGATTTTTGTCTGTGTCTTTAAATGTATTTAATCCTTAGGCAGGCACTTCTTGTTCTTATTAAAAAAGTTGAGGAAGAAATTTTTCCCTATTAAATAAATATATGCTGTGGTTGAATTTGCAATCTGAGTAGACAGTGTAGATGTATGCCGACTGTGACTTTCTTTCATGAGTGAAGACCAATTTTAGTTAATGCTTGCTTCTTTTTTGTCCGTTAAGCTGAAATTCAGTCTTGAGTCATGTTTCATTAGACAAAACAGGTCCTTTTAGTAAGAAATTTGTCTGTTCCTTTTTCTTCTCTTTCTTTCTTCAAACTTGAAATTTGAGTTCTAGCTTTTTGAGATGTGCAGTAAAGAGCTTTCAGCTTAAAATCAGCCATGTTTTGTTCATCCAGACGTTGTAATTGGAAATTTAAGGAATAGTTTGTGTAGATTTTCTCATCTGGGATAAAGCTCATCCATGTCTTATTTTTATTTTAATTAGTTACAACTTTAATCCTCGAACATTTTAAATTTATTAATCTGATTCAAATTAAGTAGATAAATGCTAAGTATGGTGGGCCCCAGCTTGCAAAGTTGTGTTGGAAAATGGAGATAATGTGTGCCAACTTAGTAATATGTATTGTTGGTTTATTTTTAAGTGTGTGGTCTCCGTGGAAGCACAGCATCTTAATGATAATGGTTTCTCTGACATATTTATAAATTGTAATCAAACTATGAAAAATGCAACAATGAAAGTCACAGTGCCTGGTTCACAAGAAGTCAGGCAAATCCCAGCTCAGTTCTCTCTCCACTGTAGCATGAGAAATCAGTATGTCAAGTCTTTGTGTAAACCCTAGGCAGGCATGAAAAATATTTATTTTCACATATTCACAGATGAGGCTCATCACAACTGATATCAAATTCCCCTAAAATTAAATAATGGAAAAAAGTAAAGAGAATGTACTTGAAAATTGATTTATATGCATTGACATTCTGGTTGTACTCAGATGTAGCTGGAGAAAAGGTCCCTTTAGCCTGACCCCAGTCTGATACGGAGGTCTATACCTCATAGACGTCTCTGTGGCGCCAGTCTCAGCTGCCTTCAGGATGCCGCAGCTCTCAGAGCCTTGGTAGCAGGCAGAAGTTAAGGATAGCATATTACTTAGTACTTCTCTGCCTTTTTTGCAGTTTGTTTCTGTAACTGTTTCCAGCCTAACCCCTTTGCTTTGCTGAGATTAACTTGCTTTGCATTTTTTAGCATCTCAGAATGAAGCCTAACAGGCACAAGGCCCCCTATTTTCTTCAAAACAATGGATTCAAATAAATTAGTTGCAAACAAACCCATCGGGGAGTCAGTGATCCCAGATGACTTTGGGCATCCCAGAAGCTGGAATGTGTTTCCTTGACACGTTTCAAGAAGTGAGGGAAGGCTCGCAACATGGCATGCCATAGGGCAGCCGGGGTGACAGTTGCATGGCACATTCCCTATCAGACAACAGAGCATGGCAACTGCAAAAATAACCTCCTCATTGTGGCAGCGAGTGAAAATTAATAAAGATGCTATGACAGGTGAAAGACCAAGACCCTTCCCTCTCATTCTGTAACGTGTGTGAGCCATTTCATTCTTCCCACCATTCCAGCAACTTTTAGTTAATTCTAATCAGATTTTTTCCTCATATGTGAACATTCCTAGCTCCTTTTGCTTATTGCCTGGCCTCAAGCCTACATAAACAAACATCTGTGTGTATATATATATGTGAATATATAAATATATATATACAGACATGTATATGTATATATGTGTATGCATACACATATTAGAAAAGCATGTTCCTTTGTGCTTAAGTTAGTGCATATATAGTGTTGTGAGCCTGACATACATTTTGTGTGGCTGGACTGCTGCTGCTATATCTTCTTTTTCTTTTCTGTATGAAGTTAAACAATTGCTTCTGGGACAAGACAGCCCTCTGTCTTCTATGGTCCCCAAACCAGCCCAGCCTCGTTATCACCTCCCTAGTTTTGTGTCAATTGTTCTTATATCTTAGGTAAATGCTTATAAGCTATGGCAAAGTGGGCACAAATTCTACTTTCCTCCTTCTCATTGCAGTCAGATCCTCACAGCCTTCTGAGGTGTCAGGGTGTGCAAGAGGTCATTTTGCCCTGCATAATACCAGGTAAATGAAGTAATTTTCATTCCTGTTTTAGTGAAGGGTGGCAGTATCTGTACAAGATTTTTACACAGTTTGCAGGGTTAAAGACAAGGCTTAAATAAAAGCACAGTATTAGTATCCCTTGGTTGCTCTCACAGTCCTAGAAAAGTTCTTGGGGAGGGAAAACAGGTTTAAAAGACAGTGCTAGGATGTCTGCCTCTGAGAATAGATAATGATCTATGCATGAAAGCCTCTGCTCCTGGATCGCAAACACTGGCCGTTGGATTACTTTTGGCTGCAAATCATGCAGAAGTCAACACAAGAAGCTGAGTAACCATGCAAAATTCACTTATTAAAGAAGAGCTCTGTTCGTTGACCCAGAAAAAATTTTAAAAAAGGTAGTCGTCTTATTTATCATCTCTGTTTTGTTCTGCTGTTTTACTTTTCTCACTCAATGTGCTATTGCCCCTCTCTTCTGTCACCATAGATCAGAGGTCCCGCCTGCTGACCTTGGGATTTCTGTGTGCAGATTGAGGAATCTTGTCTTTTTTTTTTTTTTTTGGTGCCTGGCTTGCTCTGTGGAAGAACAGAGCTTAGCTCTTGTACTGAAGCTGCTGACTAACAAGCCAGGCTGAGGAAGAACCTCTTAGAAGCGGAGTCCTGACCTGCATACCTGCATGTAAAAAATCAACATGTGACTGTGACTGTGACAAAAGCCACATAGTTTCTCATTGCTGGAAGCTTCATCTCTGGGCAAACTGGCAGAGACTGGGGAGAAAAGGAGGGTCAAAGATGTTAGGAGAGGCAAACCTCCTAACAAGAGCCAGTTCTTTTGCTGATGCGATCCAGAGTTCCAACCCTTGCAGCCTCAGTAGTAGATAAGACCTTAATGACTGTTTTATGTTTTATATATCTCCCTGTTCTGGAAACATACCCTTCTTTTATTGAAGATGAGTGATACTAGGAAAGGCTTTCTGAAAGGGCTAACAGCATCTGCTTATGTTAACTGAATCTCTTCTCTTTAGGACAATGACGTTGGGGGGGGGGGATGTATGTGCATGTGCGTGTGTGTGTGTGTGTTAAAACTCAGTTGTGTGTCTGGGCAACCACTTTAATCTCTAAGCCTGGTTTGATAAAGACTCCTGCTCTCTGTCTATGCTAGAAAGACAGTGAATACCAGCAAGGGGGAAAGCAAAATGCTGGACACTGAAAGCTGCTCAGCCACCACATTTGCTGACCCTGCATACTGGAGCCACTGGTGTAGGGGTGGTGGGACTACTCCCCCGAGCTGTTCCTCTTCTCTCCTCTGCATGTGCTCTCCATGCTCACCCACCAAGCCAGGAGATGGAGAAGGAGGTGATTTTCTTGTGAGACAGAGGAGTAATGCAATACACTCATCTGAGCCCAACCACTTACCACTGAGGGAGTATTTCTTTCTCAGAGCTGTCAGCAGAAAGCAAGAGTGTTACACTCATTTTGCAGGCAGTAGGCCCGTAGTCTCAGTTATCCTACATTTTTGGTGGAGTTGTGCCAAAATTGTGCATCTCAGTTTGCACAAGCATGACCAGCCTTCCTATCTGTCTCAGCCTGGGATTTTGACCCTCATTTTTCTTTAAAATTTGGGTTCATTTTAGGCCATCACGCACAAGAAAGATGACAGCTGCATCAGTGTCTACCATTAAAGTCTGAGAAGTTGAATAGTTTGTTGGTGTCATCAGGGTTATTTTCTATTTTTCAACAATGTGAAAGAAAAGTCAGATCAATTATGCATCTCACTCCTACACTACTAATGGATGGACAGACGAGGGTTTTTTCAGCTGACATCTAGTATGCTAAATAAAGAGATTATTCCCCTCAGTTTGCTTCCTTCATGTAATGAATAATAAGTAGATGAATCAGTGAGGTAAAATGTGTGACAGATAACAAACAAGTTACAAACTTTGTAATTTTGTGTGGATTTCCTGACATGGGGGAGTAGGCATGTGCTGGTGTGCAGACTTGCCATCACTTCCGATTGTAAATAAATTGTATTTCCAGCTGATTTCCTAGATGTTCCTAGGATTATAGGACATCTTTAGGACGCAAAAATCCTTGGATAAAGTTTCTTAATGAGCTTTAAAAGTAAATCTAGTATATTGAATTTTTTCAAGGAATAAGACTTTGTCATGAATTCTAATATTTGTATTTAACTCCTTAGCTCCTGACCTTTGCTTTGGCTTGTGGAGAGCTGTTCTCAGGTGGCAGAGAGTACAGGCAAGTGTCATGCAAACCAGCCTCTTAGTCACTGACTGTAACACCGAGGCAACAGTAGAGGCAAGTCTTTATTTCATTGCAAATTAATATTGCGCTCATATTAATAAAGCCACTTTATTTACACTACAAGTGGTGGGGAGGAAAAGAAAGATTTTCTTCTTCTTGTATAGTCCATGAGGTGATACAGATTGGTAGTCGTGGATAAGCAAAGCCTTTTTTATTTGTTTGTTTGTAAACAGCACTTTCCCAAAGCACTAGCAGATTGATTCTGGTGAGTGCAAGATTTTCTCTTCTGTTTTCTTGTTCTCTTAAGTTGTTCTCTGACAGGATGGTCAACAACTCTAGCAATTGGTTTCTCCACCAACTCTCTTTAGGGATATATAAAATAATAATAAAAAGCATAATAATATCATTAGAAAAAAATCACTTCATATGCAGTATCTCTCGTTTTTACTAACCTGAAAAAGGATGTAATAACAGCTTAGAGACACATGATGTAATTTTTTACTTAAGTTCATGGATTTCAAAGGAGTCTTTTTAAAATAAAAAGTAGTGTCCATAAGTAACTGCTGTCTTTAAAAATATATATTTGCCTGATAGAAAGACAGAGTGCTAAACATTTTTAAGTGTCTAATTTGCCTGTGCTGGCCAGATAACACTAAAGCTAGCTTCCTGTATTCATAAGATTTAATTAAACACAGCCATTACTTCTGGTGTTCACTTTCTGTGAATAACTCCTGAAGGATACAACATAATGACACAGCAAAAATAATACTTGCAGCAAAGGATGGACTTAGAGCATCTAAGAAATTTAAATGGGGAATGCTTTGAATTCTGGAAATATTATCAAGGCTGGCTCAAAGCTTTATTTTATCACAAACATGTCACAATGTGTTATGATATATTTGTATTGTTTTTCATGTGGTAAATTGGAAGTGTCCTATGTATGAACAGATATTGTCCATCAAAACAATATTTATGAAATTATTATATATTATTCTCTTGTTTTCTGTTTGTATGTTATTTATAAATGTTCACTTGTTTTGAAGGATCAAAAATATAGCAAAAGTTCATGCAGGCTATAGCGAAGCTATTAATGCTGTTAATAAAGTTATATGGAATAATTTTTTATTATTGATTAGCTGAAAAAACTACTAAGAGAAAAAATAAGTAGCAGTGTTCTGAAAAAATATGCAGAGCTTACAAGCTGACTATTTTTGCACTGCCACTAGACTTCTGAATTTATTTTTAATATCTTACCTGTTTTCATCATTCTTGTTCATATTAGGTCAGTAAAGAGGGGAACATCTAGCCTAACAAGCTGGTCTGACTGGCAAAGTACCTGGCAGTAGTTATCCTTCACATCATGGCTGTGTTTGGCATTGAGAAGCGGTAGCATTCTCGGTTTGTGGTCCGTATCTTGGGCACCTGGTCCTCAGCTAGCATTGACTTAGAATATTTGAGATCAGCTTTGGCTTTTTTGCTGAGTCTAACCAAGGGGGAGCCTGAAGGAGCTCTTCCTCACATACTGGTTTCTTAGGTTAGATTGAATTTCCTTAACATTGTGTGCCTTTTAGGCTGCCCCAAGGCTTTCAGGACAATCACAAGACATTGGCTGATGTGACACAGAGCCTAGAGAAGACCCTTGCTTTCCTGAATCAGCAGGTGGAGCAGGTACAGCGTACATTATCTATATACCCTGTTTAGAAGATAGCTCTCCTTTTGGTCTAAGGACAGTCTGTTGGACAGGGCTGTCACTTTTTTACTTTAATATGAAGCTGTCCAGAGACAGCAAATTGTTACCAGAATCTTCTGATGCATGAGTGGAGGGAAGAGTTATGTTTAGGCATAGTCTGTGGTGAGTACTCTTCATATTGATTATTTATGATTCCATTGCTACATGTTGATCCACTTTGCTGTTTTGTGGAATAGGATCTCACCATGTCTCATTTATTTAACCTGGTGTTCTATACTTAATGTGTTCTCTTAACCTGTCAACTTCAGAAATATTTAGAAAGGAGATGTGACTGTGTTGTTTTAGCAACAGTATTCTAAAGACAAGAGGTAAAAACAGATGTGCACATTGAGATATCATCTTTTATTTAATCAGCTGGCATAATTGGGAAAGGCAAACAAATTTTCAGGCACACCAGCCTTCCTCAGGTGTGAAGCAGAATTGGCATACTTCAGAGCTAAACACAAAATGAAGGCAATTGCTCAGCTATGTACCAGGTAAGCTACATCTGAAAGAAAAGGTAGTTAGTACACGTAAAGAAAATTGGTGAGGCAGTTATCTCTCTAAGGGAAAGAAACAGAAAAGATATTTATAGCCTCTGGAACATGGAAAGGTTAGTGGAGGGGAAAGGAAATTACATTGTGCTATGAAATCAATATTTCTATTGTATCCCTGGTTTTTAGTGACCAGAACAGTTTAAAATGTTAGCTCCAGGCTTGTGTTTGGAAGGCATTTTGGAGATCTTCTTTAAAGATCAGAACTGAGAGATAAGAGGTGGCACGGTTGTGAAAAATGTTCTTTGTATAAAATGGGGATATTATGTTTGTGTCAAGAGTCTATCACCAAGCTAAATCTCAGAAATATTTCATTCAGCAGTTCTAGTCCTTTGAGGATGTCATGCTGAGTCCCACAGGATGAACTTTTGAGATTGGAAAGGATCTCTTAGGTCAGATGTATGTTTGCTTTTGTCTGTGCTACAGCAGATAGTGTAATGTATCTTGTTAAATGGGATTTATTCTTGCTAAGTCTATTGACGTCTCCCTTTCATCTGCGAGACAGCTGTACCTAAGTGCTACTGCTGGTGTGTTCAAATCCTGAAGTCTATACTTAGTTTTTATTGACTTCTCTCTGAAATTCCCATATATTCTTCTTAAAACCTGAGTCGATCTACTACAGTGTGACAGTACATTACAAGCGGGCAGGAGAGTCCTAGAGCACACACCACTGCCCCAGAGGTGAAATGTCCTGGTGTGCCTTACCCACTCTGGCAATAATGTTTTGATAAGAATAAGGACTTCTCAGCCTCCTGAAACCATCTTGCAGTTGCAGCCATAAGCAACAAACCTGATGCTTTCTCATTCTACTAGGTTCCCTGCTCACCCTCTGTGTCCGTTTCCCTTGCCTCCCACTAATCTTTACTCCTTAAGGTTGGAGAAATGCCAATAAATGAGACCATCTTGCTGCTCATGTGAGCCCTGGGCTTTTCTGCCTTTCAGAAGCTCCATTGCTGTGGTGCCAGCTCTGTTGTCACCACACCTTTTCTGGTCCTATACATGCAATGAACAGTGGGAGAGACTGAGCCATGGCACCCTCTGCCTGTGACATCAGATGAATGACTTCAAGCTTATGACATTATGGTTGGGTGCCAGTTAGTGGAAGATCTGGATACCTTTTCCTCACCAACACTACTTCAGGAGTGAGCTGTCAGGAAGGTGGGATGACAATTCCCTTAGTTCTTCTTTTCCTCTCCCCAGGAATCTTCTTGCCCTGTACTATTAATCAAGGTGGGCTCACCTTAAACTAAGATCTTGTCTTTGACTGCAGTCAACATGGGGTGTTCCAGAGGGATGAATAAAACTCTGAAGGTAGATATTTCAGTGTGCTTCTGTCGCTGCTGCATGGGACAGGTGTTATACTGAAACACCAGCCAAGGAAAAGAGGTAGGGTATTTCCCCAAACAACGGTGAAACGAGACTACTGAAGTAATTAAAAGGTTGTTTTACTACTTTGGTGACCCCTAGAGAGTCTATTGCCATTTTCACATTAAATAAGGCACAATTAGGTCTGACATATTGTCTTTCTTTAGAGCTCCTACCTGAGCTGAGGACAGGGAACAAATTAATCCCAGTTGGATCCAGTTTAATTAAACCATCTCAAAGGTGTTGCATTGCTTTGGATATTTTGATTTTGTTATTATTTTATTTATTGCGAAAGTATAATTTTCTTGGTCTGCTTTTTGCCAGAAATAGGATTATTTAGTCAAAGTTTCTACTCCTAAATAACAGACTGTGATACTTTAATTAAACTGTATTACTGTGTATAAGACGGTATAACTGAGGCTGACAGAGATATTTCCATACTAGATTTGCAAAATTTTCCAATCAGGCTCTTACTGTTCTGTTCCTCAAGAAACTGAGCTTGTGATAAGAATACCACATATGGAGCATTTCTTGTTCCTTCATTCACGACTTTTTGTGAGCATACCTGTTTATTCTTGTATTACTACATAACTACTGTTATAATCTGTTCTTTAATAAGTTAGATTGAAAGTACAAAATTATTTTGTTGAAATATTTTATAGAGTTTTGCAAGGATGGAAACCTTAATAATGAATTAATCACTTTCGCACATTCATATAGGTTAATAATTCAACAGTGCGTTAGTTATGCCTATGTTAAAAGAATTCCTTTACTTTCATGTAGCATAAAAGGCATATTCTGGCCAACTTGGTGCCTTTATATTTACTCATGTCTTGGTATTTATATGATATTGTAGTGCCTATGGTAACTGTAGTGCCTTATATGGTTACTGTGGAGCCTTTGAGTTCCTTGAAACCAATAGTGCATGTTACTTTGATAAAAATCATTCATTTTATAGACTGAAAAGTGATAAATGACAAACCTGCACTTCTAAGGTGGCCTAGCCCCTCCCTCTGGGTTCTTACCAGATCCACCAGTCTTGATCTGTGACTTTGGACCACTCTTGATGCTACAGGACAAACAAGTTGAAACGGCTTTTTATTTTACTTAATACTACTTACATGTTGGACGTGCACAGCAGGTGCCCTCACTGTGTGTATCAGGTAAGTTACTCGCTTGCTGTTCAAGGCAGTGGCAGAACTTCACCAGCTCTGAAGGCACTTGTTCCCTTCTCAGGCTGATGAAGGTGCAAAGAGCACTGCTATACACCAAGGGTTATCCCTATACCTTGGTTTTGGAGAGGTACATAAACTGTTTCCTTAATTCTGCTTGCAGAGTTTTCCCAGGGTCTGGTGAAACTCTGTAGTCTGCCTTTGCTCACTCAGACTTGGAGCTATACAAGGGCTATGACTCTTAATTTTCTTTCAGTTTTCTTAAATCACAGGATCTCGCAACTAAATTTGGTTTGGAAGTGCAAAAAAAAGGTGAGGCTGAATTATTAAAAGAAGACCAAACATATTGTTTGGCTAGAAACAAAGTGTTTGGCTCTGTATTAAAGTTCTAAGGTTTATGCTGTTTATCTTATTTTCCAAAAATATTATTTGACCTCAGTAACAAAATTGAAAAGTCTTATTTCTAAACACAAAATCACCACCATAGCACTTCATTCAAAACAATGATTTTAATTTTTTTTTGTGGGTAGATTTTTGGGGTTTTTTAATTTATTTTTCTCCCCCCATTTATCTTGTTTGGAAAATATTGTTTCGAATTCAGTTAAATTGATGCAGTGTTTTGGTCTGCTCAAAACTGCATATTTTGGAAGGTTGTATTTGCCAGAGATACTTCACTCAGTTCATATTGCATGAATCCAGATAATCTTTTTCTTTGGCCCAATCTGAACCCAGTAAGTGAATTATTTTGCCTCTTTTGATATCAGTGATGAAAATAGTGATAGTAATAATGCATACCTCTGTGATGGGATGGCAACAGCTGATTTCCACAGCCAGTGTACCATCTTTTTCCGAAGCCGTCATCTGGATGCAAGTGATCTCTAGATCCTTCTCTGCTGTTTCTTTCAAGCTGTTCAGTAGATTCTTCACAGTCCTGTGCTTTCTGTTTTCTTAGAGTCCCATTAGAGTAACTTAAAAAATCCTCTCTCCCTGCACAAAACCAGGTGATGCTTAACTTTTAGATGCTGCTACTAGCTTACACTTTTTCTCCTGGTTTTGAATATATTTTTTTCTTTTCTTCTTTTTTTTTTTTTTCTGAATTTGACAGATTTTCAGCTCCAGCAGGAGGCAAGTATTTAATGAGGGCAGTATAGCTCGATCTTTATTTTTCTGCATTTTCCTACCTCTTTGTCCTCTGTTCTGATTTTCTGTTTCAAAAATTACATCACTTTCACAATTTCTTTGTAATGTATTCTGTCCACCCCTTGTTCTCCAGCATTTCTAGGAATTTGGGTTGCCTTCTTAATTGATCTGTCATTTATAGACTGTATCTGTAACTCTTGGGTGGATACTTGGTAATCATTCTGAATTCTGATGAACAAAGCAGTAAATTTCAAATCTGCAATGCTTTGTAGACAATGAGGTCTCTGCAGGCAAGATGCAATTATTATTATTCAGACTGGTTACTAAGCTGTCCTCGTTCACCAAACAGACATAGGGAACTACGTAGTTTGAGTGTCAGTTTAATTTGGCCAGCTCAATCTACTACATTGATGCTAGAGCTGCATTAATCGTTTCACACAGGCAGCTACAATTTGAGATAAATTGAAATTGTATTAGCCAAGGGCAAGATGCCATCATAAAAGATGCCTGACCTACCTCATTGCTTAATTAGTTTTATAAATATTTATTTTTACAAAATGAAGACAATGGTTTTGAAGATCTTAGTACTTTTTCACCCCTGTGAAGTCGTAATCCAAGTTTATCTCTCATGAAAGCAACTGTCTCTTTTCCTTCCTCCTTCTCACACATACTTCTTCAACTCAAAGCTTATTAAGCAGATCATTCTAAATGACTATGGACTTTAAAAGCAGATATGTATGTGGGTGTAATTGCTTCTCAGAAGCTGAGATAATGCTGTTTACTAACAATGTTTGTGTCATTTCTACTTAGTACACATCTGTGACAAATTTTCTGCCAAACTTACATTATTTTTATCTTAATGTTGCCTATAGCATCCACAGCTATAATATTCTTTGCCTGACCAAAATTTTCAACAGTAGAGCTGAAAGAGTTAACGTGTTAGGTTACAGGCCCAGTGAATTTACTGAAATGAAAGCTGGATGAAGAATCAACATAATTTCCCTGATATTCATTCTTTATAGTCATTGTATATGATCCGTTAATAATAACCTTTGGTACAGCACTACAAGAATACTCATTATTTGTGCTCCTCCCTACCCTCAACAAGAATATGGTAATATCTGTGCAAAGAGCAACCTGCACAAGTTCAGGGGAGGCACGGCTTGTTACCCCTTGGAGGCCCTCAAGAAACTCTTTGCTTGCTAGTGTTCCAGAATTCCCATTTAAAGGATCATCACAATCCTATGAGGAGTGGCTTGCTGTTAAACAAGTACCCAGGATTCGCCCTTAACTCAGGTCAAGCTCAGAACGATGCAAATAGGTGTTTGTTTACAATGTCCAGAATAGACAGCGTCAATTAAAGTATTGACAAAAGATGCAGATGGAGTAAGAAGAAAGGTATTCTGTTAATCTGTTCAAACTAAAACCAAACAAAGAAGTCCCCTTCTATATTAGCCAACCTCTTCACACTGCTTTTTGGCTCGAATGCTCAGGAAGGCATTATTTTCCGGTGTGCTCATGAGTACCAGTGGATGCAGGACCTTTTAAGTCAATTGCATTAGACTTTGTATCTAGTTCCTTGGAGTCTCTTGGGTTTCCACTTACATTCAAATCTGCCTCTCCTTTCCTTCCCTATTAAGTGTACACTAACCCAATAAAGGAAAAATCTAGCCCTTTTTTCCAGGAAACAATTACTGGACATATACCAGCTTTGGAAAGACTAATATAACTTTTGACAGCTCAGGTGCTGTCTCCTAAACATGACTGTCTCTAGTAAACTCATTAAAGACATAATACCTTCCCTTGGCTCTCCGCTTTCACAGCCTCTCAAGCAAGTACATTTCACTGTGAAAAGTCTCAGACCATTGACCACTCTGTTTTATTTATCAACTACTAAATGGACAGACATACTCCACGCAAACAGTGCCCATAAAATGAGCACATGCCTTCCATTACTGGTTGTTGATTTAGAACAGATACTGTTAATCAGCCATTTTAGAATGACAGTCAGTGCGTTTCAGACAGACTGACTTACACTGAGGGAAACCATAACTGAGGCTTTCATACAAAAGGACTTACAACGTCAAAAGACAACTATTGAGAGAACTTAGGTGGTCTTAAGTTGCTCTGACTTCTCTTCATTAGGAGGTTGGTCAAGACACAGAATTGGAGCATGACAGCAACCTTGTCAGATTTTATACAGCTGTAAAGACTACTAATGCAATGCCTCATTTGACAGTTGAGGCAGAAATGCCTCAGACTTCAGGGTCCCCTTCAGTCCACAAAAGTGGAATTATATTGACTCATAAAAGCATAAATAAAAATAAAAAAAAAGATCATTCCAGCAAAGCATGCTTTTGAAGAAGTCGACAAAGTGAAATACCAGTCCCATCTTCATGCCAAACCATGAAAAATCTCCAGGCTCTCCTCTATGTGAATTGAAGTCTTGGTTCTGGCTGTGACTCTGCTCATATCTGTTTTGTAGAAAAATGCCTCTAGCAGACCATTATTTCACTGTAATTCCTAAATCAAAACAAACTGGGAAATACATTGCTGTTTGTGTCAATGTCTAATGCTACACAGCATGTGTGAGTGCACAACATTATTTTGCATGCTGGCACTTGCAGTGGATCAGAGCAATTACCTTTACTATAAAATTGTGCCTTCTTTTATAGCATCTTCAGTTTTAATGAAGATCAACTGTGACAAAGCTACATGGAGAAATGGAAGTACCAGAGAGAAATCACTTTTTGAAAACAAAAAGCTTTATAAAAAGTCACAAAAGGACTGGGGGAGCCACAAGTACATTTTCTAACCCAACATTTTGGCATTGTTCTGTGGAACCTTCTGCTACCAGCAGGGAATGAAAAATTGCAGTTGACATCTACACCTGGCATTTGTCTCCATTAATGGCTAATGCAGGGACTGTGTTCTCTTGGCTTAGTCTCCACCTGTCAGCTACTCTTTAGGAGAAAAGAGAGCAGGGAGAAACCAAATAGATTTAGGCTTCCTTATTTTGAGCCATGTTTCCAGTGAAATCTATATGTGAGGGCCAAATCTGCATCCTTAAAGAAACAATTACCTTGTGACCCTGCTTGTTTCATCTCCTTCAGATTAGCTCTTCCATCCACTTGTCTATTATGGAAATTTTCTGCCTGTCTTTTCATATCAGGAGCTAGAAATTAATTTTTAATTTTGGCCCATCCTTCAAAGATTATGGAAGGCCTGTCGCATAGGTGTGTTTTGAAATATAAAATGTACTTCTATGTCTCTGACAGAAAAAGTAAAACGCTGCAGAAAGCTGGAGCTTGGAGTGATTCTATTTGCTACGGGAACAACAGCTCCTTGGTGGAGACTTAATGAAGCAGTAAAGCTGGAAGGTGGTTCCTCTGTGTATTGTTTCACCCTCAGAGGAACTTCCCGCAGGCTGCCAGCAGTGGGACTGGTGTGGACATAATTGGTCTGAGATTCTCTGTCTCCTCCTAACCCAGAGATGCTCTGTTACATCCTGGGGGATCACAAGCGGCATAATCATATTCAAGAGCTTTGTTCTGAAAGCTGGTGTCTTTTTTCTTGCATTGAGCAGGAATGACTGCAACTTAAGAAGGCAAAGCAAAAGTATCACTCTGGCTAGCTCTTAAACACGTTGATGTTAGAGGTTATCCATATCATCTTTTTGGCATGTTAGGTGCACAGACTCTATGTCTACTTATTGTAGCTCCCAGGAGTCTCCTCAGATTTGGATGCACTCTACAGCAGTAAACCAGTTCTGCAGTGTTTTTTGGGCAATCATCCCCACCATAAAATGGAAACATGGGCCCAGTTTTTCCAAGGGAGCTGGGGCATGCTCTGGTCTTCTTCATGGCTGAGACTTATGATTGTCCAATGAAAGGTGATAGTTTGCTTTTCCACCATGGCAAGTTAATATAACTCTGAAAGACAGCACAGAACGCAATAAAAGAAATAACAAGACTAGTGTCTGGGCCAACCCTTTTGCTGAGTAGAAAGCCCAGAGAGTTGTTATAGCAACAGATGAAGGAGATTGTTTTTAACAAGTGCAAGCATCTGTAAGCACCTACATTAGAAAGCTAATGTAGCTGTAACCGTGAGAAAGTCTAAGTAGTACCTTTCAGGCTTACGTGACTTTCCTGTGCTTGCACTTCAAGCTGTGCAACGCTGAGTGCCTGTATTACTGTCATCATGGGCCCAAGCTTTTAAGACCACATATCAGTCCAGCCCATGGGCTGCTTTAATTGGGACATGCAGCTGTTGGGTTAGAGTTGTTCGCACAGTGCTCTGGAATGCATGCAGACCAAGCTGCATCTGCCCACATGGTACCAGTGGTGCAGGCATGCACTGACTGCATTTAGTTTGGGGAAATATCTCCCTCTCGTTTTGCTGTCATTAGCAGTGCTCTAAAGATCAGAGTGATCTAAAGGGGATCACAGCTATTTGTTGCCATGCCATCTCTCACCTGGCATGGGACAAGTCTAACCCACTCAGTAACAACTAGACATCAGCCACCTGAACCCGGATTTGCACTAGCATTCCTGCCCCCTGTAATGCTAAAATAGTAACTATGACAAGAGTAGGAGTTTTTCTAGAGCACGCAAAACCGGGGAAGGGATTAGAAACAGCCACAAACAAGGCGTAGATGAATACACGTACCGCTAGAAGCCAGTCAGTTATTTGACCTCAGGTTCATATTTCTGTAAACATGTATCTTGGCAACGTATCATTCAGTTTCTCAATACGATGCAATGCAAGTCCTTTCTCATTTATCTCAGCTGTCTTGTTGTGTTATGTTACACATGATTACTGTTAATTCTGTGTTTAATTGCACTTAGTATAATTTATTTGCTATCCAGTGATTTTAACTGTTGGACATAACAAAATACGGTTGTTTTCTCTTCTGCTTCCTTCTGCTTCTCATTTGTGGATGCTGAAAGCAGCTGGACCCGTTCCATGTGAATGGAAATAATTATGGTCATGTACTACAAATTCATTAATCTCAAGAAGGCATCTTGTGTGGAGCTATTCCTGGAGTATTCTTCATGAATTGTTTTCCTCTTTCCTCTCCCTCCAAAATTACTTCCTTTTAATTTTCCGTCACAAACCTGCTTTCTGTGAACCTACCTCCTTCCTCTTGCTAATGGGAAGCAAAATGCATTTCAACTAAAACTGGCAATAATGACATGTTTCTTAAACCAGCACGCCTGTCCCAGATGTTCTGGAGGAAAGGAAAGCTCTGAGTCTTTCAAGTGCAATTGGAGCACTGGGACCATTTCGCACAATGGGAGCCCAAAACAGAACAATTTTATTCCATGTTGTTGCCCCTTACTTTTTAAATACATTTATCCTGGGTTCCAAACGCAGAGCAGTCAGGACCCATCTATTTTAGTTTGTATAGTTTAATAATCTGAAAATAATCTATGTTTCTTCTGTTATACTTTTTTTATTTTCTTCTTGGTTTTGCTTTTTCATCCCTGTAAGCAATTTGTCAGCCCATTAGACAGCCTAACAGTAAACCTTTTTCCATTGGTGCCTAAAGATACTGCTTGTCCTTAAAGTCACTGTCGGATGAGGGACAGTCTGTTTAAATGCTATTCCCTGAAGCTCCCGAAGTACTTGAGCAGGAGGAGTCCACACATAAAACCAAGCATGGACCAGTGTGCTGAAGTCAGGCAGCAACTCTGAAATGTGCCATGATGGCTTTCAAAGAGGATAGTGACTACGCAGCCAGCATGGCAACAGATGTGTACATATTTCATTACATACACATTAGTGTACATATTTCAAGAGGATAGTTATCCATGCCCTTTCAAGTCTGAGCACGGGGACTTGTGTGCATAACCCTATGGTACGGTTAATGAACTTCCCAAAATACGCAGATGAAAATTGCTCTTCCATCTCAAAATCAAAGCCGATAAGGCCTGTATCATTTCCTTTTAAATACAGCTGGGTTTGATCATATCAGGGAACATTTCCAGCTTATCCATATTCAATTTGTGTTACTTCTATTTCTTATTTACTACAAATACACTCATCTATGTGAAAAATGAGGCCAGCATTTGATCAACGCTTAATGGAAGCCTTTGAGAATCCCTCAGCTATTGTTCACTGTTATCTGCCGGCAGAACAATGATGAAGTAGAAGAGAGTGCATACCTTGTATCTAATGTGTTTAGTCTTCTGATGCTGGGGATGTATGGAAGAACACAGTCAGCAGGTAAACACACCCCTGGGTAAATACATAGAGAGTGCAAGCCTAATCTGGAATACAAAAGCCATACAAAATCAGCAGTTTCTTCAGTTGTAGATTGTGCTTTTATGTATGTACAGTACTAATTTACCTTGGGTAAGAATTGCAGTGAGACTGCATGGAGGTGGAGTGTCGGGAGACGGAATGTAAGAAAGTTTGGTATGGTAAGTTATTATAGAATCTTTACACCAATTTGATTTTGCAAAGGTACACTTCAGGCAGTAGTCAGAATTATGAGAGGTGAATGACAGTAGAAATTCAAGAACGTATTTATCTTATGATGCACTGTAGCTCCATCTGCACCACTAAATAAATGCAGCCAATGAAAATGAAGTCAGTTAAGAGCTGAGTTATATCTGCTACTCAGTGTCAAAGTGAGATTTTGTGTTTTATCTGAATTCTGAGTTCTTGCCCATTTTCCTGTGATGGATTTGATGGTGGAACATAGAGCCTTCTGTTCACTTTGGTGAATGGGCTTCAGATGTACACGCTGAACCTCATTAGATTGTCAGTGCTTTCACGTGCATGCCTGGGCACTGGATTTCATGATCCAGGAGCTTCCTTCCAGGTCCATATGAGTCAAAAAAACCCCATAATCCACTATCTGCATATGCAGTTAGATCTTCATGTTTTCTGTTTCCCAGAAGATAATTGTTGTATTTGCAAATTGTCAACATAAGTAGGGCTGGTCAGAAACTTATCCATTTTAAAATTATTATAAATTGCTGATAAGAATTGTTTTCAAAGCCTCGCTGATTTATTTTTCCTGGAATATTCCAGTACTATTGTTATTGGTGAAGAATTATCAGTCCACAATGAAATTTCACTTGAAAAAGCTACAGGCACAATGGTAGATGTAGCATGGGAAACCAGCAGACTTTAACGGAGTTTGGTAGAGAGGGGCTTTATTCTCTATGAACTGCTAGTGATTGGCCCAGCTACCTGCATACAGACTATTCTGAGCTGTGGATACACATAGTGCTTAACACTCTTAGTGCCCTGCTCCCCCCCATCAAACTGCAGAGATGTGCAAAGTCTTAGATTCATATGAATTAAAAGCCCTTTGCAGCTTAAAAACATTTGAGGATGAAAAAGTTCTTGTTGGGAGGAAAACTTCAGCTGCTCCTAAAATCCTATCCCCACTTGCAGCATGTCACTGCAACATTATTTTAAAAATGAAAAGCTCGTTTGTGAATTGAGTTTTTCTTGTGTCATGATCCTTAATATACCCCAGTTTTAGAACTGTGGAACTAGCTTACTCCACACCTTCAAAAACACATGCACAAAATTTAGGAGTTGTGTTCTCAACATTTTGAACTTTTTTGGTGTCTTTTATGAGTAGAGCTCACTGCAATATCATAAATAAGTTTCAAAAAAACATTTGAGTATTTCATTCAACATTCTGTATTTTTGACCAAATCCAAAGAACACATCTGATTCATGGAGAACAGAGTTGAGTTGGGATTAATTTTTGGATCACATCTGAGGATGACAAACTCTATGTGTGTGTCGGTTCACACGAGGAATTAGGGCAATAGTCTATCTTGTAGATGATCCCTGGCCAAGTATAATTTTCTTTAAAATATCCTTTCTCTCCTTAACTGTGATACCTTTGGTTAGGTAATATATTGCAGGAGAGAAAAAAAAAGCAGCTCCTTCAGTAAAGACACACATTAATTTAATTGCTGTTATTGCATATTTCTGTATCGGCGAAGTACAATCCGCATTACTTTTCTATTGTTGTAACTTTTTCTAATATTCTTTCCAGTTCACTAGCATTTTCCAAGGTGAAAATCTCAGCTGTTTCAGTTATTATTTCCCACCTAGGAAGGAGATTTAAAATCAGCCTTGTCAGCAGTTTGTTCTTGCTGGCATCGAGATTATATTTTCTTCCCCCCTTCCTATGTATCTTAATGCCTCTTTCTGTTCCCTGCCACAACTCTGATCATGAACCAGCCAAGCAAAATTAAAGCTTCCAGGCTTTCTAGCAACAGGAGTCGCCTAGGCAAAGGAGACTGTGTGTCAACACAGTCCTGCATTACTAGCAAAAATCTTCCTATCTGATTAAGGAGACCTTTGCACAAATTTGGTTATGGCAGCATTTTGGACTAAATCTGACACAGAAAGAGAAAGACACATTAAAAAAAAGGGTGACTGCTTATATGAACGTAGCAAACTTCATTCTAGTCTTCACTGAGTTTAGACTTTATGACTTGAAGGCGTAGAAGTTCATATTGTTCTAATTAGGATGCCAGGGGAAAGAAATTATTTAGATCTTCGTTTAGTATTCTTCAGAAGTGGTAAGTCCTACAAGAGTATCACCTAGATCCATGGACCTCTCTAGAGAGGGAGAGCTAAGGAAGCATAGCAATGTGTACAAATGCTGCGAAAGAATAGTTATATCTAACGAAGACACTGCTGTTCTGATAGCCACTGTTTTAATTTGGCTCCACTTGCAGATTATATTTCCTGTATTTGCCCCCTTTGTGGGTGTCGTCTGTGCAGTTTTAAGTGTATAATTAATGCAGCATGGAAATGTGCACTAGCCATATTATTAAAATTTAGCTTGGCATTAGCTTTCAAAAATGAGTAACAAGTTGAAGTTAGAGCTGAAAAAAAATGAGTTTTCTGTGAGGAGCTCCATCATACAAAGCATTGAAATTTATCTCAATTTTATTTTATTAGAGCTTTTTAATTACTATGGCAGATAAGCAGGACTGGCCATTATCTTTGCAGAACATTTGTATTAATACTGTCACGTAATTTGCAATGATTGCTATAGAGTATTCTGTCCCCATTAAGAGCTTAGTTAAAGCTGATGTGCAAAAGCCCCTCTTCTGCAAGGCAGAAGGTTCCCCATTTTCTTCCACTGCGCTCCTGAGTCACAGCCATTTTTCTCAATTGAACCATAATCTTCCCTTTAGCAATATAGTCAAAGGAAACATATAAAATCCCTCCCTGAGTACACCAATAATAAGTTCTGAATGCGTGCATGGTAGCCAGAAAATTAGTCACTGTTTTTATATTAAAGCAATCCTCTGTTTATGGAACTCAAGACAAGATCATTTTATAATCCAAAACTATGCTTTCAGTTACTTACCAGATACTTTTTTGAGTTGTTTTATGGATGTTTGGTTTTTGTTTTTTTTTTAAATAAATAATATGAAGCCCAGCAATTTATTTGAAAGTACAGCTTTGGTACTTTGCTTCTTAGTGGGATATTTGTAGCTATAATAAGGGGTGAAAAAAGAAGAAAGAGTTCACATACCATACATTCTAGCTTACATGTCATCTTTAAAAAAAAAAAAAGGTCAAGTGTTAACACTGGATTTGAATTAGAAGTAGCGAAAGTCGTCTTGTAATGTCACAGAACTCACCAAAGCCCTTTGTGTACTGTTTGTGGTTTGAAGAGATATCCAGATTTAAATATTTCAGGCAGAAGTGGTTTTCTTAGTGAATAAACTAACCAAATAATTATTTATGGATATCTTGTGTCCAACATGGTTCTGTAGTTTATCTGTGGGAGATCCCATCTCTGTTTTCAGAACACACATCATGAAACAATGAAGAAATACAGGGATTGCAGGAACACTAGAAGAAATAATACCCCATTCAGCTTGTAATGAGATTTTTAAAGAACTGCTGAGAAGATTTCAAATATCTATATTGGCTGCAAACAAGTTTTTGTCCTTGAATTATCTTGACTTTGTTCAATTCAGGACAGTTCAATGTTTGCATTATAACTTCACAACACTTGGAATCAGACACAGAAAAGGGTCATTAAGATTCATTGCACTCCCTCTTCTTTGCTGGTCAAGGCAGTATTGTTTCTTAAATTATATTTTTCTGATGTTTGCCTGGCCTGGATAAAGATTTATTAGGCTGATGTTAAAAAAGGAAGAGCTACAGGAAACTAGCCACACAGCATGAAGATGAGAAAGCTTCCGATTTCAGAACCTGATAGGTTTGGGTCCTGGTATTCATGCCAAAATATGGCAGGAGTTTCTTAAAGTGCATTGGGGTGACTTACCAATAAGTGTAGAATTGTTACTAAGGGAGCCCACTTGTGTCTTCCGTGTATGAAAATATAAGTATCTTATGAGACAATCAAGTTTTTGACCTTAAGAAGCTCCAGTTGTGTGCTATGAGGAACGAACAATCTTTGGGATGCTGATACAAAAGTGAGAGAATACTAGTTTGAACTCCTAGGTGTGTCTGTTCAGTTTTTTTCGTTTGCACACTGAGTCTTAGACCCTATTCAGACAGCTGAAAAAGAATCCGAGAAATACTTCTCCTAATATTAAAAGTGAAATAGATTATAGTTTTTATATGGAAACTTTTAAGATTTACTTTTTGTCTGCTGAATAAAGGGAAGTGCTTTATCAGAGGGAGAAGTTAGGAATTGTGCAACTAGCAATAGAATGCTAGAAAATTGGATTTATGCAACTGAAGATTCCATTACTTGCTAATTGTAGTGCAATTATTACCAAAATAATAAATATGAGGATAATTTAGCATTTAACAAAAATAACTAATATGACAAGTGGTTTGTTCAAATATTTATTTTAGAAAGCATTTGTACAGCTCTTTCTGGTCACAGTCTGGGGTCACAGACACAATTTGCAGGCTAATGTGGAAATGGCACACTTAAGGAAAAAAAGAAATAGATAACAAATGGAAGTTGCAGATTTTGGTAGTGTTAGATGGTTTACCATGAGGTGCAACTCAAACAGGCTGGACAGGTGCTGGTAAGAGCGTCTTTACCTAAAATTTCCTTCTTTCAGTGTGTTTTTTAATATTATTATGTTCAATTGCAGTAGCTGGTTTGGAAATATTAGAAACATCCTCCACACTGTCCTCCAAACTTTTAAAGCCAGAGGTCCTTCAATGAAATGTTAACTATTGGCATCTCCTTTCATATCAGCATGTTACTTTACAGCCTCATAATGTCTTTAATGTCTAAAAACTTGTTCTCCTTGATTTATGTATCCTCTTTCTTTCTGTCCCCTGTTAATCAAGTGCCCCTGTAGATGTTCGTGGTCATCTTTTAGTCCTTTGATAAGCACTAGAAAACGGAAATGACTTAAAATACTATCTAAAGGATCATTGATGGCTCATAGGGCAGTACTTTTTGAAATGAGCAGGGCTGCCCATGATTGAGAGCTATGGCCTCTCATCAAAACCTCAGGGAAAGCTCTCCATAGCTGAAATCTTTCTTTGCAACCAGAGCAGTTACTGACAGCAAGCTGCAGCCCCATGGGTTATCATGCTTCAAGTTACTCTATGCCAGCTATGCTGAAGTAACTCTCCTTGTGCTTACATGGAGCATATGTGAGGTAGTGCTACTTATTTTGAGCTTTTATCGTCTAGAGAATCCTGGGTGCATGTTTGCCGAGTTCCTTTGTTTTGCTTTTTCTTGACAGAGAGACTGGCTTCCCAGAAAATGATTCACACCAGTCTGTTAGCTCAGTGCACCACTCCATATGGCCACACGTTCTTCACTGTTTACAAAAAGTTGCCACAAATGAGTTCATGTGCTCATCCATTTACTCTGAATGCTGTGGAGAAGCCCTCACGCAGGTAGGACGGCTGTGATGTACAGCTTCATGGTGTGCTGCTTCTGGGAAAGGGGATGGGGCAGGGGCAAAGGGCAAAAAGTCACCTTGAAACACCAAACCATAGCATGGTACGGACTGCTATGCAAAAAATTAACTCCATCCCAACCAGATGCAGTACACGTACCAAAGATGTTCAGTTCACAAGGAAAAGAAAGAAACAGCCCATTCTCCTCCACGCTGAGCCTCCACGCTCCTCCAGTCTTAGAAACTTCCCTGTGAGATTCCCAACCTGTCTGTTGTCTTCGGCACGTACGACTGGACATTTTCTGCAAGCCAAATTCTGCCCTGATTGGTGACACCTGTACAAACACACTTGGCAGTGGGGTTTAGGTGGGACTGATTTCCTCCTGATGTTTACTTAGGGCCACGGGTGGGCAAGCAGCAATAGCATCCTTCCTTCTACAATGTGGCTTCAGTTAATTGTCAATCCAGAAAAAAAAAAAGGGGGAGAGATTTCTAGTCATGGCAGTCTGCTACTATGACAGTTAGCAGTGTGCAGATCTTTACAGTAAAAATAAGAATCTTAATGCAGCTCTACAGGGAGACAACTTACTTGGAATAATTTTTTTTCCCTTTTTTTCTCTGTTTCCAAAGGGTGCCGCATATGGAAAAGCATAGAAATACTAAGCACATATTTTGTGAGCTAGAATTCTCTGGTTGCAGTTAGATATATAAGCCAAACCTGAAAATAAACTATTTAAAAAATAAATCCTTTAGAGAAGACAAAACAGTGCCCCTGTCAGAGCAAACAGTTTGCTTATTATTCACATAGCCGAACACCTGATATTTCCTGTGGGTTTCCTGGGTTTCAGTCAGGCCTGTCTTCCACATGTGCCTACCCTACAACAGACTTCAATATAAGGGACCAGAAAGATGAGCTACATAATATAAGCACAGCCATTTTGTGGAAGAATGCTCCATTTTTTTTCTTTTCCAACATTTGAGACATAGTATGGAGTAGTTAAGATCCTGGAGCTTTTCCTTCAATATTAACTATTACTCACTTTAAAAAAGAACATTCCTGACTAGAAAAGAGAAAAGGGGTAATGAAGACCATGCCTGAGTCCAGCAGCTTACAACAAGCTTTTTTCTTGCTGTTTGGGTTTTTTAACCTGTCAGTGCAGCACCAGTAGCTTCAGCATACCTCAATTTCGAGCTGATCTCAGTTTAACTGTTTTCTGTAATTCCAGAGGTGGTATCTACATAGAGAAAGATAGGAAATGCTTCTCACAGGGTGAATTTCATTTTCATATGCTCCAATTTGTCCTTTGCAGGGGAATTAGACAAGGCTGGAGAGACTACACATCAAGACCAGGTAATAATTCATTTCCATGGCCCCTTTCTTGCTTTTTTCTCATATGCTCTACAGCTCTTCAGCTGTGTCAAAGCACCTTCCTAACTTCTCAAAAGCCAAGGGTAAGCTTGCATCAAGAAAGGCATTGTTTCACTTTCTTTACCTTCAGCTTGATTACACAGGTGTGCCTAAACACATGATGCTGCAGCCATTCCCCTGGTAAATCATGGTTCAGGGAAATGCTTCCTCCTGCCTGCAATGGGCTTGTCTCTGTAACTGCAAAGATCCCCAGAGCTGGGGAACTGATGTAGGGGCTGGATGGGAGCTCAAGGGCAAAGTGGCTTTTCAGAAGAAACAAAACACCATGGAGTCCATAAAGCAAATAATTTGAGGTTAGTTTTCTGTATGTTCCTTTGCTGTTGCTTGAGACCATCTTTCTGTGAGGTGTTGTGAAGAAGGCTAGCTGTTTCTCTGTGACAGAAACGGGGTTTGTTGGAGGAATTACATATCAGATGTTTCTACTTTGATGATAGAGAGGAAGGGTGGAAGAAATAAGTTCTTTGAGTTGAGTTTTTTTTTCCTTTGATTGATTGTTACTTTCAAAACAGTATGGGCAGAATTATTTGTCTAAACTGATATGGTTGGTATTCTATTTATCTACAGAAAAAGTGCAGCTGAATCTACTACAGGTATAAGAAAAGCTTTTTCTATTTTAAGCATCTGCCCATCAAGTGTCTTACCATAAATTCATTTCAAGTAGAGAGATCACTAAGTGACACCTTTTCATCACTATCAAACTGGATTTGGACAAAGGATTTTGACATAAGACTCTTTGTCTCTGCCATCACTCCTAAATCACACAGCTTTCCTCTCTTTGTACGTGATTTAAGGAAATACAGTTGTGCCCTCAAATATAAAATGCTCTGGAGGTTTTTTAGAAGAAATGCCTTGAGGCTTGGATATCAGCTGTTCTTTCTTCTGTCTGTGAGAAACCTGCTTATCAACAGGAGGAACCAGTTAAAATGGCTCTTGCAGGATAGAGATACTGGTCTATGGTGTCTTTTATAACTATTTTTTAAAAAGGCTGGTAAGCCCAACTAAGGTATCAATGAACAATTAATGCAGTGCACACTTATTTCTTCATCTCAGACACTTGCTTTTGACAAAGTTATATGGTGCTGTACACAAATAACACTTGAACTGCAGAAGAAACACCATCATTTTCTAAACAGGGCATGGGGAATGCAAATGGCCCTCTAGGATAATGAGCAAGTGTTAGCTAATTAGATTTTTACCTGTGCATATTGTATTCTAACTCTTGTTCATGTTGTAGATAGAAGACTAGACGTGGGGGGATCATTTAAGATTAAAATAAAAAATAGAACCAATGTAGTGTAGTTCTCTTCAAACTCAATTAAAAGTAGTTACCATTTAAAAAAAAAACTAACACTTTTTGAAGGCAGTGAATGGCAAGATTACACTTTTGCATGTTCTTACAAGTTCCTTTCTCTTGGCATACAAGCAAGTTGCCAGTCATCATAGAAAATGTTTTGGCAGTACCTTTCTGACATTTCTGTGTGGGAGGTGTAAGAAGAAATAGGGAGTTTGCTTTTTGCTGTAACCATTCTCTCAAGAAGTGATTTTTTTGAGGTGGAGTTACTTTCTGAGAACTAAGCAATGGGGGCTGACTGAGTTTTCCAAAGGAGGGAATTGCTAGAGTTATCAAATGGCCTTTAAAAAAATTTATTTATTTATTATTTTTGCTACCTGAGCAATAGCCTGATATGAACAGACTTGTGTGCCAGGTCTAACTCCTCTTCCACCAAACTCCAGCCTTCTGGGACCCATGCCGAAGCACCTTGGGTACCCTGGGGGGCTTTAACGATTTGTACACGGGCCCTTGGAGCCCTTTGGGTGGGGGATAGCAAGGAAGCCAGGAACGGAAAGGTGTGATGTCCCCAGCAGAGACTTCTCCTCTGTGATGACACCTGAAAGCCCTATTGAGCTAGGTTTCTTTGGAAACAAGATTCCATGCAAATCCTGCCTGTTCAAATGGAGGGTGGATGATCTCTCCTTCCCCTGAAGTCTCTTGTGGGTCCCCTCAGCCACAGGCTGAGCTGCCTGCGCAGAGCCCTGGCTGTCTTCTCCCCCTCCTCTCCTTGCTGGTAGTAACACAAAAAGGGAGATCACAAACATGCTGCCCCTTGTTTAAAAAACACACATCCAGATTTGACCCTAACCGATCCTGCTCTCTCCAAGCTTGCATGAGGCGGGTTTCCACTCCATTTCAAGCCTGCAGATAAGGAAACCCCAGTTTCATCATCAGGTGAAGCCTTCACACGGTGTGATGCCACTTCCCATTTCTTTCTGCTTCCCCCCCACCAGGAAGGCAGACGTTTTTGTTGGTGGCCAGGTGCTTAATCCCAGTGCATGGCCCAAGGCCTTTTTGGATAAAGGCTGCAGTCTCCACTGTGATCTCTTTTCAGCAGGCTTGCCTCCTTCCATTAAGCCTACTTAAGGTAGAAAGCAGCACAGTGACATACTGTTATCATTGTTCTTGTAATGGTAAGCACTCTGGGGGGTGATTAAATTGCTCAGCCTTTTCCCATGTTAGTCTTGAGCCAAAAAAAAATAAAGACTAATGCAAGTCATAAGAGGCAGGAGGAAAGAAGGCTTTTGGAGGGGAGCGTGCAAACCAATTTCCTGGAAAAGAGTGCTCTGTGTGCAAGATCTTTAAACTGTGAAGGTTTTTAAAGGGCACGGTCACAACCCTGCTGTCGAGGAGCTGTTGAACTGTGGCAGGCTGCAGCCAAAGGAAACTTCGATTCTTCCTTCAAGCCGGTGTGAAATTAAAAGCCAAAGGCCAGAGCTGTATCACTAACTTAAAAAAGAATAAATGAAGGGGAATTTGGATGTAAGAAAGCCTGATATTTTTGAAATGTTTGGGATGAAAAAGGGATTATTCTAAAATCCAGCCTTTTTTTAAGAGAGAAATTTATTCCAAGCTTTTTAATGTGGTCATGTTTCCTATTTAGTTTCTTTTCTTTGATCATTGTCAAATGGCAGTACAATAATGGATTATAAAGGCAGTTTCAGGCGGCATTAGCATTTCTGGGGGGGTGATGGTGGTGGGGGTGGTCGTGTTTTATTTTTACTATGCAAGCTCAGCACTGGTCTAGGGAGATAGAACTCCAGTTAGCCTGGACCTGTCTTCCATTTACTTTGGAATCAAAGTAAAGAGTTGAATAACATCTGTCCTCAGGCTCTTCGACTTCAACTGAATTGGGAAAGGTTTATCTTTAGCAATTTGCTGCTTTCCTACTGTTGCAAAGTGCTGGGTGTTTATTTAATTTATGCTATAGTGTCATCCCAGACAGAGGAACACTGGGTATCCATTGTTCCCTTGCATGGTTGATGCTGTAACACTTGAACTTGGTACTGCTGGAAGCTCAATAACGAATGTCATTCATCTGGTTTTATTGGGGTGAAGACAAAGGCAAGTAAAAACAAGCAAATGTATATAGGTATGTGAATCTGCGTCGGGGAAGGCAAGAAAGCCAGAATTAGTTCATTCTGCTCAGCCTTGAGTCCAGATGTTAGGGGTATTATCAGGTCTATCCTCTCATGGTAGGCCGGACTTCTTTTTTTTATCATTACTTTTCCCTGAACAGCAGCTGGTGTGGCCATTCACCACTCCAGTTATCGCTTTCCAGTTCTTAAGACGTTAGAGCCACTCTTGTTCCTTAAACTATTTAATTCCTTAAGCTATTTAATTAACTGATTTTTTTTTAAGGCCCTCCTCAGCAACACCTTCTTTCACCTCCTCTTTGCTCCTGGGTGGCATTTGAGCCTTTCCCAGCTGTGGAAACGCTCCTTCCTTGTCCGAAGTGTCTGTCCCGGGGCCTCATGAGCTTCCAAATCCCAGAAAGCAAGTCTTTCCTGTGACCTGCATCCCTCTCTACTTGCACACACCTCATTTTGTCTTTTCTCTGACCTGCCCTCCTGCTTGCTGTGCACTTTGGCATGAGATGACTGGACACTCACCTGATATCTAGCACTTGCTTGCCACACAAACCAGTACAAGTGAACTCTGAATGAAAGGATTCATCTGCAGCATCCAAAAGGGAGAGTACCAGCACAAATATTTATAAAAGTCAGTTCTGAGGAAACACAAGGAAATTGACGCAAATGTACTGAAACTAAAGCTAAAAGGTTACCCTCCACTTTCCTGTTTCCAGTTGCCTCGTACAAACGCTTTCCCTCCTCAGCAGTTCTGTGCTGGTACATGCCCCAGGCTCCAGTCTGCATCTGCTGGAGACATGCTCTTCCCAGCCAAACCCACTCGCTCCTATGGCCAATCTGCTCTCCTGGAAATGGACACAGGCTTATTCTTTGATTCAGTTTTTACTCTCCCAAACCATATTTCCTTCCAATGTGCTTAGGAGGATGTGTTCCCACTAAACAAAGATTAACTCCCCTTTTTATAGGGGAAGCTGGAGGAATATTCCAGTAGCACATTACGTCTCATATCTGGTATTTAACTAACATATTTAACTATTTCTAGTGGTACCAAGAAGTAACACCTCCATTTTCCTCCACTGTCTTCCCAGACACATCAGCATTAACTTTTAGTGTGAAATGTCTCTATCTGCTGAATTTTCTACTGGATATGAGTTCAAAAATTGACCACAACACTTGTCCAAACCTCTAAATCAGAAAAATACGTGCAACTTGTTACTAACTCTTGAGACCAGGCATGATGATAGTCAATTAATCTAGGTTATCAGCCAATATTTACTTTCGAGGGGTAATCTTGGGCTTTACAGAAGGCATTAGGATTGAGACCCGGGTTTTATCAGATGATATGTACAAGTATGACTTTCATGACTGACATAATCTTGTAAGAAGAAACTCTTGAGTCTTCCTGTGTAGTTTTCAAAACACGAGGCTCTTTTGGAAAGGATCTTTCTCGCAGCTATGACAATACTATGCAGAGGGAGAAAAAGTCAGTTGTGCAGTTAATTCAAACAAGCTGGATCTTTATAGGACAAAATGAAACTCTGTCCAGAAGCCATTGTAGCCTAGAGAACCACTGGCAGTGGCTGGTTTTTTTACAAGGCTGTTTTATTAAGTCATTTTGCAAATTTAAGTTATGGATGTTTTGCTGCAACTGGCTGCTCCTTAAAGAGAATAGCACTTTGTTTAGATATTTATCAATCATACAATCATAGAATGGTTAGAATTGGAAAGGACCTTAAAGATCACCTAGTTCCAACCCCCCTGCAACGGGCAGGGGCACGTCCTGCTAGACCAGATTGCTGAAAGCCCCATCCAGCCTGGTCTTGTACAGATTTAATGATACATATGGAGCTGAGCAACACCGACTGCACTGGGATTTGTTCGAACTCTCTGAATGCTACTGTGGCCCTGCTCTCATCTGCTTTTCCTACCCTTTAAATTAGGACAAGAGGTACAGAGTCATTAGAAAGAGGGTCAGTTTTACACCACTCCTTTGGTCTTTTGGATGATCATGTTCCACTGTTAATAACAGTTCATAGCCTTTTCACTAACCTGATCTCCTTTGAAAGTGTTCAAAGAAAGTATCACCGTGTACATAGGCTCAGTGGGGCCACAAGGCTGTGGGCTACTGCTAAAAAGGGGTTCTGCTAAATATAGAAGGGAATTTGGGTAATTCAGATGGGTATTTATGCATATGTAAGTAAAAATTCAAGTAGCCTGTCTTCATTCTCAACTTTCAGTTCAAGTGGCATAAGTGTCCATGTATGAATATTTGTGGGCTGAGAATTCTAATTGTTTTTCTGCTGGTCAATGAAGTGAACACCCAATAGGAGCTGTTCTTTTTCCTCTTAGAAAAAAAGACAACACAATGCTATCGGCAGGAAAAATTGCAGCTAGGCACTCTATATTAAAATACGATTCTGTAGTTTCTACAAGCTGTAATATTAAAAAAAAAAATAAAAGCTGTAACATTAAAAATATATATAAAAACAACTGACAAAAATCATAACTCTGATTTCCTTGAAATTATTCAAACCTTTTTCACTGACATTGAGCCCAGGAAAGAGATGAAATGAAAAACAGAACTTCGCATGCCAGGAATACACTCCTAGCCTATTAATGCATCTGTCTGTTGTAATGATCTTTCTGTTCTGCCTGGGCAATGTTTGCATGGATTCATCACTCTCCAACATTACTACTGCTGAAGTACCTGTGCAACTGCTATTGTTAATTATTTCTGGAGGCATTGTCTGGCACTGGTGTATCAGATTAGCAGGATGCCCATATATGCTGAGAAAAGCCTCAGATCTCATTACCACCTTGTAATTCCATGACACTTTCCAGCCCTTTTCTGGAAAACCGTGTTCTCACTGTGGGCTCTCATGCCATCTTAACAGCCAAATTTTCTGGGTTTAAAAAAAAAATTTGTGATATATATACACTTGTGTTAATGCAAGTTTGATCTATAAAGCCTACTGTTTAGCAATCACTGAGTGATCCTTTCCATCTAGGACACTTGCTTGCTATGCAATCTAAGTGAAGTAAAGTAAAAGGAAAATTAATCAGGCATATGTCCTCAAGGAGTCTTTCTATAAAACTATTTTGTAGTCACAAGTTAATAACAATCCTGTCACAAGATAATGAGACAGAAACACTTATAATCCATTACTTTCATCAGACATAATGATTTGTACACATCATATGCTCTTGTACTAGAAAGATAATGAATTCATGTCTGTACTCTTCCAATGTTGTGAGCCATTTCCTGTATAAACATACATGCTTCAGGATGTCCAATTTTAGAGGATGGTAAAATCAGCTCTTTAACTTAATTGAGTCCTGATGCTGTAGGACTTGTAAAAGAAGGCATATCATTTGTATCAGGGTCAAATGCAAAGGAGAGATCCAGTCCTCTGCCAGCCAACTTATTGGCACAGATGAGCTACTTTCAGTCTTTGCTCAGAACCAAAACTGACAATTTCAATGCTTTTCTCTGAGTTCCCTTTCTGGACTAATAGCAACAGCAGTTTCAAGCTAGCAAATTTCAGGGCAAATCAGTTCAACTTGAAAAAATTTCAGAGAAAACTTGGCGGCCCAGGCTATCCAGTGAGCTTCTGATACAAATGCAGTTCTCTATTCCTGGTTCTCCTGGGACTCATTTCTTCTAATCAACTGCCTGCAATGTAAATGATGCATCATTTTTGTGTGTTAATCTCTGCTTACTCGTTAAGTGTTCTTCAAGAAGCTGATTTTAGGAGGATGTGCCTAATGTTTTCCTGATGTGTGCTGGCTGCCCCTTCATTTCCAGGCATGCAATTTTAAGTGTTAGGTTAGACCTGGAAAGGAAGGGTCTGCCCACCTGTCCTCTGTTGTCACTGCTCCCACTAGCAACATAGCTTCGAAGCTTTTATTGGAGAAAACATGGAGCTGGCAGACAAGCAATTCTCTGAAAATCCTTCAGCTCCCATTCCTGGTTTCAGATTAGTGTGTCTTAATGACAAAGTTTGTTGTTTTAAGGAAAGAGGCTTTTTGTCATTTTTTTGTTTTGTAATTACTGCTGCGTATGCTGTTCCCAACACAGTTGACCTGATAGATCAAGGCAGCCTGAACATTTTAGTGAGGCACAGAGTAGTCTGTGGTTGCTATAAACAGTACCTGTGGATGTACTTTGGCTAGACCTAATCTTTTGGCAATTATTGAGGGAATGAAAATAGACCTTAGCCTGGGGCAGAGAGGATGAGAAGAGAGTAGGCAACTGTGTAACCCTGAGTAACAAAAAGGAGATAATTTTCCTACAAATAAGAAAACAATTTCATAGTCCACAAAATATAGTGACTCTGAATCACTCGTATGCTTAGCAAAAAATAATTATCCCATATGGCATATGAGTAACAGCATGGGTTTTTGTTTTCCCTTAGGTTCACTGTGGTAAATGTTTATAAATAGACTCTTCCTCATTTCTGTAAGCACTTCTAAACTAAAAACAAAAAGTCAGTACATGTAGCTTTGGTATAATGTAATGGTAGCTGCCTTCTCAGGTACTATAGCTAAAATCAGACTGCATCCTGCCCAGGGTGTAACGTGGGGAGGTATAGATCCCATTCCATCAGAAAGTTTGTGGTGGGTCTCTCAGCTCTGAGCCTCCTACCTGAAATCCACAGCAAAGATAACACCATGAATACTTGAGCACAGACACTGAGAGGAAGCAGTACTTTGTAGTTCTCCATGCAAGATTAATCCAAAGCATGTTTGAAATTGCAGACAAGATTGTTTTTTAACTCATTCTTCTAAATAACTACCTAATCAGTTATTTTGCAGTGCTGAGCAGACACTACCAAGATCCATGGTTGTCTTTTTAGCCCCTTTCTTCCCGTGGTTGTTTTCTTGTCCTTACACAGTTCTACCTGCATTTTGAGGATGCCAGCCCAACTGTTTTCTCATGGCACTTTGCACAGTTGGGCTTTGGATTTATGATAATAATATTGACAGCAATTGTAAGGATGGTTTTTAAGCTCCCTACTGTGCAGCAACTTTCAATCACAAACAGGACATAGTTAAATTATTCAGACAGGATCTCACATACTTATTCAGTCCTGCCAAGGAGGCAGTGGCTGGCATGAAATCATCTTAGCAGTGGCTATACAACCGGGAGTAAGTAGCTGAATAAGAAGTGTCACTCCAAGCTGACTGTCTTGTAACACGTCATAAAGAATGCAGCTTTTATAGGTTGATCCTAGAAGGCTGAAGTGCCTTCTGAGGTCTGTTCTTTCTTCCTCCCCTACTCTTGCCTGGACTGATACTGGCATAGGGAAAGCTTGGTTTCCTAGGGAGGTGAGGGTTAAGTTGACCTTACGGAGCTAAGTGAGTATTTGTTTCACCTCTAAGCCAACTACAGCACTGTGTCTGCCTAGTGCTATGGTAGGACATGACTTTGGTCTTGCCTCAAAGCAAGCAGACATTTTCTGTGTCACCACGTCAATCATCTTTAGAGATATCCAGCTTGATACCACTCCTCGTAAAAGAGTTGTTACTCTTTTTCCAGCTATTGGAAAGTAGATTCTGCAGGTTTGATGTCATATAGCTTGAAATACATATCTCTTCAACAGTGTTTGGGGCAGAACAGTAATTACTGATGTTTACTTTAGATAATAATGACATACAAAGAATGTTTATTTCTTTTCCTGACTGAAGTTTTCAATTTTGGATAATTTTTTATCTTTACATTCTCATTGCTTCCTATGGGTGATGCAAAATATTAATAGTCTATTTTGCACTCTACATGGAGTGGTTACAGCAATGCACCTGACTCAGGGTGGTTTGTATATTTAATCAGCCAACATAAAATTGCTTTGAACACAGCTCAGTTTTGCTGCCACAGAGGATTACAGCAGCAGGTATAGAATAGATGAATATTTTGTCTCAGCTGTTTTGGTTTAAATTAAGACAACAGAAGATCAAGTGCAAAGCAAGTGCATGACAATAGTGTGATACAAGCTCAAAGGGTTTATGCATTAAAATCATGTAAGACCAGATTTAATCATATGAATTACCATAGTGATGAAATAGTGTGTAGATCTTTCATTGAAAACCAGGTGCCACCGTTCTCTTTGGGGAAACCATTTCAGCTCACAAAATAAATGGTTCTTTCTTACTACCTCTATATACTTGCCTGTTTTGCTGAGCTTAGAGAAAATGGTGTTTCTTAGTATTTATCCCGCATTCAGCATTTGTAACGTGGTTACAAATGGGTTCTACGGCTTCCCCTATTTGCTCTGTTTGGAATGACTTGTTTTTTCTCATTAAAAGAAAGCCCATGGAATGTTAATCTTTTCCTTCAATTATTATTAGAGACATGGGTTTTCTTACTTCTCCTGTTGTGTCAGACTACGCTTGACTCTTTTATCTGATCCTCTAACAAAGCAAGGCTCCTGCAGTTGGGTTGTCTGGGTAGGCATGTGTTTATCTCCTATGTCTAGCTGCAGTAATTTTTTAACCTGTGGGCTGTTTTCAATTCAACTTGACAGAGTAGCCGAGACTGCAAAGGTAATTTGGTTCTTTTAAACCCTGCAAAATTAGAGATCCAAGTAGCTGAGGGAGTAGACAAGTGTTCTGACTGAGAGAGGGGCTGCAGCATGGTTCAGGTCTGACTTGGCACCAGAGAACCACTGTGGGAGAGAGGCCCTGTAAGTGCCTCACCTGGGGAAGACCTGCTGTAGCTAGTAATCAAATATGAGATACTTAGGCATCCTGATTTCTGTCATTCTGCTAATCTTAGACAGTCATCCTGGTCACATCACTCAGAAAAGAATTGAAAACTCGGGGCTGTCTGGTGGATGTTCTCCTGCATCTGTCCAGCTGATGTCTGTATAGAGACAAGCCTGGCTCCAGTTTTCTGTGACTCCTCTCTATACTTATTCCCTCTCTCTGCCATCACCTCTGCTGTCCCTGGCCTCAGGGACCTATGGTATTTGTGTGGTTTAGAGGGTTCTTTTTCCTCAAAAAAGTTGTGGTATTCAGAAACTATCTAGAAGAACTGCTTTCCGTTGTGCTAGAAGCAAAGATCCTGTGTCCTGAGGCCTGTATTTCCACCCTTGTGACCAGCAGAGCTGTACTTGAAATTCTCTTTAGTTTAGCTCTGGTTTTTGGATTTGTCTGTGATAAGGTACAGCACATGTATCTGTGCTGTGTAGAAAATGTAAGGAGATAAAACCTGTAGGAGACAACATGAAGATGTGTGGGAAAAGGCAGTAAAGAAGAGTCCTAAGTTACATTTGTTGAAGTACTGAAACAGTGTATGAAGCTAAATAAGGGGAGCAAATTCAGAGGGTAAATATTTTTCCTGGTTATTAATAAATGCAGAGGAAGGAGTTTAACATTCAAATGCCTGTGAAAGCCATTTACTCATTGTCATGAGTGGCATGTATTTTGATAACACAAAATAAACACCTCATCCTCCATTGCTACTCATGCATGCACAATTCTTCCCATTTAATTCAGCAAGACTAATTATCTGAATTAGTGACATTAGCTTGAAGCTACAGCTTTGCAGATTGAGGCTCTGGCTTTCAGAACAACTTCTTTAAAGGAATTAGTCATGTCTAAGTACAACAGAACTGTCAAACTGCATTCCCTGGCTTTGTCTGATGTCTTGGTGGCAAAGTCAGCCTTACGCAAGACTGTCCTCATGGCAATAGACTTAAGGCAGTGGCTATTCTAATTTTATGGCTCTGACAACCAGAAAATGGCTCATAAAGGTTCGGCAGTTACGTTACCAGCTGATAGTAGATGAGGTAAGATGTACTTCATTTTACCTTCCACCTCATTAGTGGACTTTGTCATCCACAATCCAGGGATACCTGTTGTCCGTTTGCAAATCAACTCCTGAACTAACTCCCATTTAGGTTTAACTTACCATGCGGGCATGAAAACTGCAGCTAATTCTCAGGCAGATCCCAAACCCCTGCCTTGGCAGCAACAACAACAATTAGAGGCAAGGCTGAAAACAGCAGCACTCCAGGAACTGATGCACAAGTGTCTTGGGCATCACTGCCTGCAGACTGGCAATATCTCTGGGACCAGCAAGGTGTAAAGCCAGAGGAGGCAGATCCTTTGATTATGACTTTACATCCATTTAAACTAAAAGGCAATGCTTATCCTTACGGTCCTGCTTTTTGCTATAAACTGAAGAGTTTCAGTAACTCTGTCATGCCTGTACTGCTACTGAGGAAAATAGTGGAAGGTTTAGGATCTGGAGCACTCACTTATCCAAGGTTGGGCAGCACAGGCAAGGGGACAGAAGGGACAGGCCATGACTGTGTTTAACTAATGGAGTCTTTTAGTCTATACATCATTTGTCACCGTTTATCTTTAAATGAACTGTTCATAATAAAGTAGCGTGACTGAAGATGTGAAATTCTATATGGCAAATACTGAACTTGCACCTCATTTATCTCTTTCAGGCGTTTAATGAATTTTCAGCTTCAGCTAATGAATAATGGCAATTTCAGGTCCATTGTACTATGCAGGGAAATTAATAATGGCCTAAGGATAGTTTCATACCTAAGAACATGGCAGACATTGTTTCCAAAAATGCCAGAATACGCATTTCCTTTTAGAAGATCCAACGTTATCTTTGAATTCATTCCAGTCAGTATACAGTCCATATTCACAAAGAACCTCAGATTCACAACACACAGGATCTGCTCTTTAGGGATAAAAAGTGAGGAAAAATTGCCTGCCTTGACCTATCCTACCCTTAAGGTTACCATACATTTCAATTTCCCCAACAGGTCCTCTTTGTCCATGCAGAAATTTTGACCTGGGTTGAAAGCTTTTAATTGCTAGCAATATATTAACAACACATAAAAAAAAATGAGGGAGCCCAATTCTTTTTTCAAAGATGTCCTGAAATAAAGTATATTAATGGCTAGGAATGGGAAAACTCCCAGACACAAGAACTTGGCATAAAAAACATTTTATTATCACCGCTTTTACTAGAAAAGGGGTCGTGAATAAGTGTTTCCACCAGCTCCTACTTCCGTGGAGGAAGAAAAAGCAATTCACAATGCTAGCGGTGGCTTCAGTTGGTTTTGGTATTCCAAACCAAGTACAGAAGTCTAAATGTGGAAAGCAAAGCATACACATGATATGGATGTATATTATAATACCTACTAATTTGACCCCAGTACTTGAAAAAATGGAAATACGCTTGAAGTACAGGAAGTATACTCTTCTTACTAGCCAAATCTGGAGTAAATGTGCTGTACTTTCACCTACCCAAAGTGACTGATTTCTGTTTCTTAACTGCCTCTCAAAAACATAGCTAAAGTAAAATACTGAGAAATAGAAATGTGGTTTTCAGAATGTATATTTAAAAGCAATTGCTTAGTCAGAAAACTGTTTTACCTGAAAACACAATTGGAAGGTTTTTTTAAGTAATTGCTAAAACTTAATGGTTGCCTTGTCTTCATCTTCTTATTCAGCTTGCTGTGACTTATACTCATCAGTAGAAGTGAGATGTAAAATATGTGGCATTGAGAGATTTAGTATGTTAATTTCTGGTTTAGACAGTGGGATGAGATAAAGTCATTTTATCAAATACATAATGGCAAATACACAACATGCCATATCCTGATATTGCCAGATACGAGACATGTAGGATTTAATAGCTCATCCTAGTCTGTTGCTGGAGGTGAGTCCCAGACTGCTGTAGCATGTCCATGTAAGATCTGATGTTGTCGCTAGAAAAGATGGAATAAATTGCTTTTAGAATAATTTTGCAAAATTAACTTAAAGATCCTGTCAGCAGGTCCAGTCTTTAGATTTGCAAGCTTTTGCAAATATTTGCTTCTGGAAGCACAGCCCCTGAATCAGATTCCTGCATATGCTGTGTAGGCTTGCCTTTCTTGCCCATCTCAGAAATACTGCTAATCATGAACAATAAGGTTGAAAATCATTGGTTTGCTTTATCCATAATGTTTTTCGTAACTTCTAGCTTGATGTCTCTTCCACTATAAGCCTTCATAAAAGCTCTGGATTTTAATTTCTGTCATATTAGCACTGGGATGTTTACTTCAATCTGGGAATTAACCAGCCTCCCTCTGAAATCATAAACGTGCTTCAGTGAGACTGCCTATAAATGTGTTTCTGTAAACTGTCTTTAGTCCTGTCATATGACAATCATAAGGATTATCATTCTGGAGGCACAACTCATCTTACAGTATGCCTGGCAGCTGTCAGGATCACAGCCTTCAGACACATGTATTGGACAATTAATAATTAGAGGTAGTTAGGCATTTTTTGATCTGAATAATTTTTCTAATGGAAAAGACAGGGGGGTTGGAGTTTTTTCTTTCAGAAAACTGAGTAAAGTGTCTTCAGATAGCTTCAGATTTGTCATAAGGCAGAAGTGACTGCTTCCAGCTAAGCAAGCTGCTGCCCATATCTCTATTAGAAATTGTGAGAGCATATTCTGGTGCTTCCTTCCTGTGGCTCAAAGACACCAGCTGAAGGATTGGCAGAAGGGCAGGGAGATAATGACTTTTAGCTATTCTTTTCCACTTTGCTTCTGCTCAGTGTGAATGAAACTGGAATCACCTTTCAGGTGGAACACTCCTAGAAAGTTCAATCTCAGACTCTCCAAATCAAATTCTTATCTTATAAAAAAAGTTATTTTCAAAAACCACATTTCAAAATGAAACTTTTTGATCACTTTCAAAAACAAAGCTACTTTTAAGTCAATAAAATTCAAAGTATATTCAACTCAAAGTATATTATGAGAAGTTTATCCATTTTCTGATTGGTGGTTACAGTCAGGTTACTGATCAGACTGCTATGTCTTAGTAACTATCTTAAGCACTGAAACTTAAAGTTGTATGAGTTTAGTCCTACCCACTCCTGTCTGTTTCAAAGGACTGCAGTATCTTCATATGAAAAGTCTTTTGCAGAAATAATGCATGTATTCTGCATTGTGCTTGTCAAACTGAGTTATTTAGCAATTGTTCCCTAAATTTGACAAAATTATGTCCCCAAAATCTGTACATTTTAGCACAGTCCTAAACAAGTCCTCTGTGACAATTTGAAACATTTCATGTGTGCTGGTCTATAAATACTGTTTTTACCAACTGCTATGTCTCATTCTCTATTTTGTTCTGCTAAGTTTTTATTCTACACTGAATACAGTTTTGTTACTGAAATAGATGAGGTTTTTTATCTTTTTCTCCTCAGGAATTGCTTTCTCTCTGCTTTTTAAAGCAACTATGTAGGATACATTGCTGCAGTTTAGCTTCTGTGGACTTCTAAAAAGATATATATTCTTCAAGCTTTTAATGAATTCTTTCAAAGCGTACTTACAAAAAGAACTTGCCACAATAGAGTGACTATATTTACATAACTATAAAACTTGGACAGTAAAACCAAATCTTAATTTTTCAAGACATGTCTTATGATCGGGTTTGCTAATGTGTCAAGTTATGCAACTAGGACCCAGTTGCTAGCATTCTTAATACTGGTCAGTTTTACCTACTTAGGTACACTCATGCATGCTGAGTCTATGAAATGCTCTGTTGAGAAACCCCATCGTACCTGGCAACCGAAGGATCAAAGGCAAAAGAACCCAAGTCCATGTAGTATTGTGCTGTGTCTCTCAAAGATGTCCATGATTCAGTAACCTGAAGTAGATCAAAACAGAAAATAATATTCAGAGCTTTGAATAAATAACAGTGTGTGATGACTGAGCAACCTTGCCTGCATTGATAAATCAGACAGATTTCCTCCCTTGCCCCACCTGTTATGTGTTAATCTCAGACCTGTACTTTCTTTTTTTCAATGGATGCTGCAAGATGATGAAAGAAAATACCTGTTCAGCCAAAGTGTATCCCCATGCATTCTGACTGCTACTTGGGTCCCAGTAGTTCTGAGAATATGGTATCTGTCGTTTAAGTCGTATAAATTGATTTGCTGATTCTTCTGTAAGAAAAGGTGCTCCAAGGACACCTGAAATAGAATATCAGAAAAAATATTTTACAATGTACACTTCAAAAACATATTTATACCCAAGGAGCATGTCTTTGGAGCTGTAGTTTATTTAACAAAAATCAAAGATGGTCCTAACTTAGATCTTCAAATAGATAGTTATTTTTTTAAACCTGAAATTAACAAAACAGCTGCTATAAATTATAATTTTGCTGTTGAAGCTGAAGTAAATAAAGTTACAATCGGATTAAGGGACTAATTTTTTTTTTTTATTACAAGATTTTGTGATAAAAAGTGTACCTTAGACTGGAATTGCATTAGTCTCAGGTGTGCTGTGAAACTTAAAGCTTTTTAAAAAAACCTAAACCTACTTAGGTATTTAACTACCCTTGCTAAACCTCCTGGTTTAGATGTAGTATTTATTCTCATTAGTAGCAGCATAGAAATAGCATGCACAGAAATTATTCTCTGAGCAAAAGATACTGCACTTCTAATCTTGTTATCGCATTGCTTTAGACAGCTTTTGAGGTCACACCAGATGCAGAAGCATTTCTTGCATTTCTTGAAATAACTGTTCTGCCCAATAAAAAGGGCTGAATTCCTCATTAACTTATGTGAAAGGCCCTGGTACAGGAAAAGTCTTCTCTTTTTAGTGTCTGGTGTTTGAGACATAAATTCATTTGGGGCTAAACTGGTCTGAAATTGCATGTCAGTCTGAATCATATAATTTTTAATGAGCCTCTGATTAAGTTGAAACTCAGATAAGTCTGCCAAGCTGAGGCCAGTGCTTGTAAACAGCTGTGCTTCAGTTTAGCAAAGTGGGTTTAAATGGACACCTGAGGATGACCTGCACATACCTGGTGCAGGTGGGCCAAGAACTTGAACCCTTGTGTATTGAGTCTCACGACAGTAGCTCAGCAGGGCAAGCTATCACCTCTCCAGTGCCTTTATTCTTGAATTTCTAGGGGAAAAGTCCAACTGAGAATGTCAAGTGTTTGCTTTCACATACGATGCTCAACTGTATCCAGTTCACTTGCTATTATCGCTAGCTTTCTTGACCATCCATAATATGGTTGCTCTTTAGTTTTTTAAATATAAGAAAACATGCTGAATGCATATATAGGTAGCAGATATGTAAGATCGTGTATTTGCTGCTCCTTTTCACTTTGTTTCTTTTCATAGCCAAAAAAAAAATGCTTGAAAAGAAAGTGAGAAAGTGCTTGATTATACAATAACAACAAAAAAAGAAGTGAAGGTGGTTGTCATCTTTGCTCTTTAAAAAGACATGAAATAGTACTTTAGAAAATTGACTTAGCAAACAATGAAAGTCCCAGTAGTTCTTTCCTACTTCCATTTCTCCATTTCTTTCTTCCATTTCTGTATTCAGAAACTGGAGCCAGAAATTTTGGGATAGGGGGTTTTCAAGGAATATCATCTTTGAAAATGTTAACAACTCTACAGGTAAACCCAAGTTCAGACATTTGGTGTGAAGACTCTTGTTGAATGAACTTCTCTCTCCCTCAGGGAAATGATGAATACCAATTTCTGTACCTCAGAAAACAAGTAAGATTTAGCCCTGGGGAAGAAAAAATATATATCTTGCATTTATTTATTAAGCTATACACTTCTGTTCCAGAGCTGCACAGGATAAAACTAAGTTTATGCCAAATTTCATTATTTCTCTGGCAACTTACTGTTATGCAGTAAAAATTCTATGAGCCGTTAACTTCTCTTTAGTGAATTTGGGCTGGTATTAAATATTTTGTAAAGTCGTGCTTACATTTCTGAACGGAGATAACTGAACTGGGATCAGAAACTGGCTGAGTAACAGGTTTCACTTTTGTTTAAGTGTATATATAGTTAGTAAGGGCCATTAAACATTACATTTTATCACCAATATGTACTTTGGCCTTCCAGCTATGTGGGGAGCTAGAAAAAAAGATCATTAAGCAGCTATGCTTTTTGTGTTTCTTTCCCCGCTGCCAGCATCTTCAAAGAATGAGCTTGTCATTCTGCTGGTCAGACGGTGAGGTGTTGTCTTGGCTACTGTGGTGCAGAGTGCTGCATCTTGCATTTTTAACATACAGTCTGCTCTGGCTCTACCTGTATCCAATGAGAAATACCATACCTAACCATACTGAATATTCACATTGATTAACATGCACCTGCCTGCTCTGAGGGGAGGCAGGGGTGTCAGCTCTGCCTTTGGCTTCTTTCGCTACCATTCACACCCAGTTCTCATTCTTTTCTCTCCCAAACCCTTCCACCTCTCACCTTTATCACCTGGGGGCCTTTTCTGCAGGGCTTGTCCCTAGCTGGTGGGGCACTCCAAAGATGCACGAGTAACAGAAGAAAATCAAGGAAGTGCCTTTGTCTTCAAGCTACTCCTTCAGGCTTACCTCATTCTCTCTCCATCTTACTGTAAGGATCACTATATGTCCTTAAATGGGGCAAACTTCATTCACCTGCAGAAGACCTCTAGTGAGACCGTTTCTAGTGAAACCAGAAATAGTCCTGTTGGTCTTTCACTGGGACTACGCAGACAAGCAGGTTTGCCCATTTGCTTGTGCTCTGGCAGAGCTCAGAGAAAGCAAGGTCCTAAAGCTCTACCATAGACCTGGGCGCATCAGACCAGATGTCTCTGTCTGAGTAGCCCCTCTGAAGATAGTGTATAGTCTTCAGCAAATAACCTATGTTTGCCTCTATTTAAGTTTCTCAGACTGGGTGTAACTTTTCCATGCCTTTTGAACGGCTTAGCAAAATATTGTGGAAGAGTTTGCTGCTCGGGTGGGTGCTTTATAAATACAGACTGTTCCTGAAGGATGGCAGCTCTCTGTCTTGCAGAAGACTAGCACAGAAACCAGGAGAACAGAGTTTTGGAGCACTTGGGTGTAAGTCTTGAGGGAATTAGGAACAGGTGAGTAATGTTAATGAAACTACTTGCAGCACATAAAATTGAGCTGAAAAAAGATGAAGAATTTCAAATTGTAGTGAAACAAAGTTAACTCACTGTGAAGAGCAGTCAGACATATTGTACATTAATATTTTTCTTTAATACCATTTTCCTTCTTTTCTCTTAGATAAATATGTTATTTAAAAAGCACATTTAGGGATTAATGACCCAAAGGGAAAATAGGAGGCATGTGTGTGGGGAATGAACTATTGCAGGGGCTGTATCAGCTGTTACCAGTTAGAGTGTTTCCTTTCATCATCTCTTGAAGATTCACTCAGCGTTCTCGTATGAAAAGCAAATTATAGGAAAAAAATTGGCTGGTTTTTGCAAGCAGATGCTTAGCTCGTGCAATTACTGTCTTCAGCAGGTAGTTTTGTCTATCCTCTACATGTAAACATATTGTCCAGAGGGAAAGCTATTAGTAATCTTTACTGCTATGGTGTCTTCTGAGCATCTCATTTTGGATTAGTGTGAACTGGTATAAGACTGTACTTGAAAGAGGGGAGATGGTGGTAGAACCTTGTCATCTTTGTCAAAATAGCAAATGTGTACTTAATCCAGCATTAACTATAAAAAAAAAAAAAAAACCAAGCAAACAAACCCTCATTATGAAAAAGGCATATGAAATAGCTTGGAATATCGAGGTAACAATAAAAAAAGAAGTATTAGAGTATAGCAAGCAAACTTCACTTAAAATATTAAATCAGCCTGCATAGATCTTAAATTATTATGCATTAAAATCTCCTCATACTAGACTCAAATGGAAGCTTAAGTTTATTGTGTAAAGATAGATTTCTAGAAAGCAAGATATTTAGCTGCAAACTAAATAAGTTTGCAACTGCAAAATCTTCCCAGGAAGGCATCTTTTTCTGTCAGCTGAATATGCAAGAATCCACTCCATCATACAGTCAAGATGTGAGTATGGGATTAAATTTTGTCAACTTTGCATGTTTAGGCAGCCATTTAATTGATATGTTTTTTCTTTTTTAAAAGCTGAGTGGTATGAGCCATTGTGTGTTTAGCAATCTTTGGGGAGAGCAGGCAAGTCACCATTTGCATGTCTAATGGTAGAGTTAAATGATAAGAAGACAAACTTTAAACTTGCTTTAGTATAGGATATGCTTCTCCTCCACCCCCTAGGGAGCTTTTTCTTATCTACATCAGCACTATTGTATAAGTGGAGCAATCTCAAGGCTTGGGACCAGAATTTATCCCTGGTGTGCATCTACCACAGGGAAAAGTGGTTTATGTCTGATTTGCTGTGATATTTACAAAAAATTTGACAATTACTTAGCAACACTTCAGTCACTTTCTGTGCACGTTGTTATATAAACTGGAGCTATTTGTTCCTCTTCAAGGTTTCTAAAGACTATTGCAAGTAGCTGACAAACTGAAAACCTCATGCTGGATTTATTTATATCAATGGAATTTAAATGCCAAAAGTTGGCAACTGCTCTGGCTCCTTTCCTTTTAGTCCAATAACTCTTCGTATTATTGGCTTTGGTGATTGTCTGGTCAGAATGTCAGCTCACAGGGGTAAGGCTGCTGGTTTTATCAGCACTTTAGGACAGAGCTTGGACAGAGGCTAAACTTGGACAGAGCTAAACTTCAACCTTGGACACTTTACCCTTGCTGAGGTGGCTAGTGCTGACGTGTTGGGAACTTTGAAAAAGTAAATCAAATGCTGCAGCTCAGATGTGTTTCTTAAGGTTAAAATGAGCCAGAATGGCCCACCTGATGGTACAGCTATCTAGCTTTTTAAATCCACAAAAGATTCACAAAGCCGGACTCCAGGACTCAGTCTGAACACCACAGTGCAACAGCGCAAGAGACGAAAGGAAAGCCTGGAAGCAGCTCATTTTCTCTTCGCTAAAGCATTTCCCTAGGTTTTGTGGTACTCCATGGAAACCAAGATGTGTTTACCTGTCAGTTCTTTGCATATGTGGGTGGATTGCTTCAGGGATAGACTTTAGGATTCTGCTGGCCATCTTTGGGCCACGTGTCACCTTTTCTCAGCTAAAAATCACAATTATATTGAAGTCAGACACCCGAATGTTGCTTTTTCAAATGGTGAAAAAGAAATGTGTGTATGCACATTGGCTATGTATCCCAAAGCATCTGGATGGTAACAGGCCCTATAATAAAATTAAGTCAGTTAGATTTAGTAATACCTGTTGACAGCAAAATTTAGTCAGTAATTGTTAATTGCTTCAACACTGTTCATATCACCTAGTCTCTGAAATTTTGGTCTCATCTGTTTATTTTTAAAGCTTGAGTTCTCTATTCTTTGACAATTCTTAATTTTACAGCACTAGACACGAGGGTTCTCTGGTTTAGGAGATGAGAACTCAGTCATTAGTAATCATTAGAGCTACAGTGTCAGCCTCGCTCCCTCATCAGCAAAGGCAGACAAGTTATGGACACTTAGTGCAGAATTAGCTATTGAATGTATTGCTGGTGTTATGCCAGGGGTCAGGAAAGTTGTCAGGTATGGGTAAATGGCAAGGCAATTTGGCAAAAATCCTAGATAATCCTAGGGAAGGAACTACTTCCCCTGCAGCAAGGTATTAAAAAAAGCATTGGTCCATTGGTCCTCCTCAGTGGGTCCTGTTGAAATTTCCTTTTTAAATCCATATGTGGCCATCAGTTTAACCATGAGTGAATAGGCAGGACACCCCAATCAGACATCTGAGAGACTTTGGTAATGATCCTAGTGCCAGGACGCCACACTCTCATACCCTATCCCTTGCTGCTGTGCTCTGCAGAGGCTAAAGAAAAGGTGCAACAAACAGCCCAGAAAGCCTGTTCCCAGAGGTGTGAAGGTGATTTCTGACGGGGAGCAATCTATAGCAGCTGAGTTGAGGGTGTGATCAAGTGTCAGGTTCTCGTTAGAGAGTCTTACAGTCTCTAATTCACCACTGCCTTGATCATTGCTGCAAGGATTCCCAATTATTGAGAAACTGAACTGTTTGTGATCAATGAAACTTTTAAGAACTCATTAAAAATCAGTAATAAATAGTTATTCCTGCCTTTTGAATGAAGGAACCCTGGAAAGAGGGCAAAGAAGACTGTCGGGAAAGACAGAAGTAAGGGAGATGAAAGCAAAAATAAGTCTTCCAAAAGGAGGTGCAGCAGGCTGCTGTGCTCCCAGCTTGGCTTCAGGTGACACTCCTTGTGTCATGATGGCCTTTAATGGAAAGGCGGTGAGGTTTAGGAAGACAGACAAGTGCGTAGAAATAGTCCAAGCTCAGATGCACAGCAAATTAGAAAATACAAGTAAGGGGAAAGGAAGGTTTCTAGATGATTGCTAATGTTCAGAAGGGAGAAAGGCCCTTTCCATCTCTCCCTGTAGAGCCTCACTGCAGCCAAAACTTAGGGTCATGTGACAAAGAAGAGAATTTGACCCTTAAGAGAGTACACCTGACTGTGGTCCCAATTCTAAAACACCTTTTTTATTAATTAATGATTAAGCGCTGGATAATTCTGTCTACCTCATTTTTGCCTTAGATCTTCACATATTTACTGCATGAGTATTGGAGCACTCAGATCTAAGAAATGCTTTTAATGAATGCATGTGGATGGAGCATCTTTTCATGATGCGTGTAGTCACCTGAGAGGTCAACAGTCACCTACTGCCTGTGTGCTTTGTTCTAATTTAGTGAGGAATAAATTAATCTCACAGCATGTGCATCACTGATTATTGCCTGTACCAGTCTGTACTTCTTTGGGAAGAGCATTCTTTCAGCTTTGCTGATGCTGCAGCCCTGCCTCATCTATCTTCACTCGGGTCCAAGTTTTACAGGGTGAGTCTTGATTTCAGGTGCGCTGGTGAGGGTGCTGTGAAGGCCCAATGATCAGACAGCTTCAGGGCTTTAAAAAAATCAGTCTCCTTAAGTCTCCTTTCAAATCAGACAATGAAATAGGCTCCTTATAAATGCATGTGAAATTGTTAGAAACAATAAATGTCCAGATCAGAATAATGTTTAGGGGAGATTCCAGAAAACCAGCATTAAGCTCTTTCTACAATTTTACCAGTTCAGGAAATCATCCTGTAAGAATCCCTTTCGGTCAGGAATGCATCCTCGCCCTTCACACCTGAGGGGTTGAGCAGTAAGAGGTTCAAAAGTAGTCACGAGGAGCGGAATCAAGACTATATTTCACAGAATTTGCTATGCAACCTTGTGCTCGCCCATTCTTCCATATGTCCCTGCTATAGTAATTTCCAGTTAATTCTCTTCTATCAGTGCTGTTCCGGTGGTAACGCAGGGGGGTTTGCCAGCTGACTATTTAACAAGCCAGAAGGGAATGACATGAGACAGGGTGCCAGGCACTTACCTGTAAACAGCAGAGCAGACACCAAAATTTGAAACATTTTCAGAGACGTGACAAATTATCCAGAAAGTGTTTCCTTTGTAAAGCAGAGGTAGTCATACGGTTTTATACTATGTTATCTTTAGGTTTATAAATCATTTACCAGATACCTGTAAATCGTTGGTGCAGGCAGAGGGCAGGGTACAGTGCTTAGTTCAGATTTGTCCTATATTCCTCTGTTTGTACACTTTGGACTTTGCAAGCTGAGCCTCTAATGAGCCATAATGGCTCATTATTGTATGAATACATTAACTCCTCTATAAGCTTTATAATGCAAAATAGCACATTGGGCTTTTTCTGTGCGCACTGAACAGGCAGGTGTCTGTGAGTCAGTCTTCTGCATGAGTGTGTTCCCCTCCTTGTGGTAATGGGCATGAGCCATTTATAGTCCGATGCAAATATGAGTGGTAGGAAATGGTGTTTGAATCCACCTGCTCTAAAGCAGTGCCATGTGTTTTAGCTGTATAATGCCTGGGTTGAGGAAAATAAACCTAGGATAAAATTGATCAAGAAAGCACTAGGGCATGGAAGGAGAGACAGAATTGGGTTCTTGCCCTGAACGAAGTCACAGGGTCTCTCATTGCCTTTTGCTGATGTCAGGACTCTGTAGTGTGGGACACTGTGTTCATGCTCTCTTACCTTTCCCACCTCTCCAGTTAGATCGTGCCTTTTTATATACAACTCACTGTCAGTAACAGTTGTCTTACTGCAGACCAGTTTATCTTCATAAACTCACCTACACTGGTGACAACAGACTACAGAAAAGCTGAGCTTTATCAGACATAGAGGTGAGTTGATCTGCAGTTCACCACCGCAGGCGTGTGTGTACTCAAAGGTCTTTATGTCATGGAACTAGACCTTGCTGACGTTACAGGTCAGGGACCAGACTTCATGCAGATGGGCAGTGGTACTTCCTTCTTTGGTTTACAGTGAGAACCATACAGCCTAGACAGTGGAGGGAGCAAAGGTTTGTTGGGAAGTAAAAGAGGTAGGTAGTACAGAGCCTTATAGTTTTTGTCATTACGCGTTGGTGGGCAGGAGGTGAGACTATTGAACAGCAGGTCTAACAGCGAAATCCTTAATCTTGCAGTAGGTCACTTCAGAACTTGTATTATTTTAGCATTATTCTAAAAAAAAAATATATATAAAAAATCAATCAACCCCACCTAGCAAATTATGCATGGAGGCAGGTGCTCTGCAGTCTGGTGCCATGTTAACAACAAATATTAATTATCCAAACTTAGGATCAAATTTCCCCATCTCTGAGCTACTAAATTAACTGTTAGATATCAGTATTTTTGCATAAAAAGTGTAAGGACTGGGACATTTGTCAATGGGTGACACAGATGGCTGTGACAGACAAGCTCTCAAAAACCTGTAGAACCCCCAGAAATTAGTTCCAGGAAAGCATATAACTTAGCCTTTTATCTTACAAACTTTTCTGGGCCATCTTCTCCAGCCTCTTCCACACTTCTGTCTTATATGGACCTGCCTTTCTATTGCAATTTCCCTCCCACAGGTTTTTCCTCCCAGGTCCTAGTATAACATATGGAAGAACGTGTTGGTGTGTCACTTTATATTTATTGCAGTCATATCTTCTTTAATATGTAGTCCGCTAGTGAAACAGCCTAGGCCAAAAAAGATGATAGTAGCCAGTAAGACTTCACCACTACCTGGGAGCAGATCACAGGGAGTCATGCTGGACTGGTAACACAAACCCAAGGCACCCGTTCCTCCTATATCATCTTAGGAAGCAAGAGAACAAGGTGAGAAAGTTTTTCTTAGGAACAGGAGTTGAAAAAATGATAAAACAGTTAGACAGAGGCCATAGATCCCAACTGACCCTGAGCATCCAAAGTCCAGGCTCCCAGAACTTAAAAACTCATTCTTGCTCTTGAAATTTCCAAATAAAACCTATCATGTGCTGGAGAATATGACTTTTCTATATCCTTTACTGGATGAAGCCTTGACTCTGTTATAAGGAAAGTCCTCAGAGAGAGGCACAGTCCTCTGGTGGGGCCGTGAAACGCAGTGGGGATGTTGCAATGCCTAGACCCAGGCTTTGAGTTGAGGAGAATGCAAAGCATACTCTGCTGTAGATTAGGACAGTGGTCAACCATCTTAGCAATGATACAAGGTCTGGAAAGCAGCTAAACTGTGGACAGCATGTCCCCTTGGGTGTATAGATCCATGACACCTGAACATTCACCCTGCTTTTCTTTGTTTCATCTCCTATCCTGCCTATTGGTCTTGCTCCTGGCCTCTGCTCTTTCTTGTCTAGCCTGCCGCCTTCTCCTGAGATTTTTCTTCCCTCTTGTTGCATGCTCTGCAATTTCACATAAAATGATGGTATGCCTGTAAAATCCAACTTCTTTAGACTGTAAAATTCAAAAGTCTCTTATGAGGAGAGTGGCTTCCCAGCATCATTTGCCTTTCCTCCTCTCATGTGTGTCCTGCTTCCCATCTTCACACAAGTGTACAGCTGTGTCAGGTTCACCCACACCCTGCCTCCTACCCCAGTCCTGCTATTGCCCAGTCTCATCTCTGCTCAGAATAGCCAGTGTTCTTCCTGAGGCCCTGTAATGTACATTTAGTCTGGGGGGTGCATATGCCCAGCTGGCTCACATACAAAAACTTTTAGGAGACAGATGTGTTCTTAGCTGTTCTTTGAGGGCATTATATAGGCAATCTGAATATCACTAAAAACCCATGGAAAGCATGAAACGTGTTCATTGAATGTAGAATTTTAGCTGTTAATCACTAACAGATATGCAGGCTGCAATTCTTTGGAAGATTTATATCTTGGCCCAGTGGCTCAAATTTTCATATGGAGGAATGAATCATCGTATCATTTTCATATGATGCCCTCCCTCTCTTGTCAAATTTCTATTCCCTGCTTTAAAGCACCGAAAGCTTATTCAAAGGAGTTGTCATCAGAATACTCAGTACAAGTTAAACTTCCCGCCTGCACATTCCTGTCTCATTTACAGAAATAGCTGAGATATTGGCTGAAATGCTTCCAAAAAATTTCAGCCTGAGGCAGACATATTAAAAAAAAAAAAATTAAAAAAGGATTAGACCAAATGATAAAAGTTTAACTGAGTTACAGGCAAGTGAAAGTAGAATTATATGAAGGGACATTTCAAGCAATCTTCAACAGTACCAGCCTTATCAATAAGGTGTAAGGTAGGCTTCAAACAGCAGAACTCTTAAGTTAGAGAAAAATCAGAACATTCTTCCTTTCCTGCTACGTAACAGTTAAAAAATGTCATCTTCTTCTGGTGTATTTAATATCAAATTCCTCATTTGTTTCAGCTTGTCTAACATTTACCAGTTCTGTTTGCTCATCTCTAAGGCATCTTTGACTTAAGTGGATGTGCCTACACCAGGGTTGAACTTTATTTTTTGAGTATCTGAAAATGCCTATTGTGTTGCTGTGGTATCTTTTTGGAGTAGAGATGAGACAAGTGCAAAGTAATATTTAAAGGAACGTAAAACATATGCAGGATGTGAAAAACCTCTCTCGAAACAGAGGACATGTACAAAAAGTTGTACATGGGGGACAATCTACTATAAAGACTCAAAACAGGATATGTATTAGTGGCATAAAGAGCCCACAAGTTTCTTTTACCTTGTCTTGTTATGTTTGGTATTGTCCACCTGATTTAGTCTAGTTAAACTGAGCAAGGAGGCAGTGCAAAGGCAGACTTGAGCCACCTAAGTGAAGCAGACCTCTTCCAGTGGCTATGCCTTAGGAGCACAGCATAAGACGTGTCATACTGGGTTAAACTGGAAGGCTTGCATCCCATGCCTGACTGCGACCAGCAGCAGAGGTCTAGGGAGGGGGCTAAGAAAATAGCAACCATTGCTGTTTCCACCAGCATCCCTTCTGCACAACCAACACATTGTGGTTAAGGACCTGAAGTCAGAGGCAGTAGCTTAGTGTCTAATGTTTTTTGATAGAATCCCAATAGCTTAGTTTTGTAACCAGTTTGAAAATCTATAGCTGAACTAGGTGTTGTGTTGAACCCTGCACCTGACAATTATTTGGACAAAATTTCTTCTGTTACTTTTGTCTTACGGGGAGAGCCTGGACACATCATTCTGTGTACTTTCTTGCCTGGTGGAAGAGCAGGAAGGCTAAAGTTGGGACTGTGACGTGTGGGTGCTGCTGCAGTTCAGTACAATAAATGTTCCTCGGCGGGGGTTCTGCCCTGCTGCTTCTGAGTAGGGGAAGTCTTGGAAGACACCTGCCGTCAGCCTGGCACTAAGAATGTGTATCCACGTGTGATCTAGGGGCAGCACTCTGGTTCAGCTGCCACAAGCAGTGCAGAGGAGGATGCCTCTCCAAAGTCACAACCAATGCCCTGGGATGGTTAAGTACATCCTGTTGACTAGCTTGCCTTTATAAAATTTTCCACCTTATAGAAATTCATTATTCCCTACTTTTCCAAGGTGATGGTGTAAAGGCAATTTATATAAATCGGCCTGCAGTGGAATGGAGGTAAGACCTACAGAGGTCTAATGTGAGCAAGTTAACAGGTCTTTTATTGGCTGCTACTTCAAATGCCTAGCATTTTTTGAAGTAAGCCTACTAGAATACAGTGAGGTATTTAGCACAGCAGGATCATGCAGTTTACACATTCTGTCTTGGAGGTGTACTTTATTTCAGTTTTTTATTCCAGCCAGCTACAACTCTTCATAAGCTCACCTTTGCCTGTCCCAAATAGCATCACCAGCCCTGTCCTGCTGCTCTTGCGCTTGAGCATTTTTGTTCACGTTTATGACTCCTGAGGGCACAAGTGATGCTCTCTTCATGGCAGGGAGAAGGCATGAATGCTTTAACATGTCATGTTTTCCCAGAATTGCATAGTGTAAAACTCTCACCTTTCAGTGACATGGACTCTCAGTTTGCTAGTTCCAGGAGCAGGTGCTGGAAGTGGCCCTCAGCTCACCCCTCAGCACCCCGGGGCTGCTGTCTGCAGCAGAGACTGCTCCAGGGAAGTTCCCACAGGGCAAGAGGAACAGCTGGGAGCAGGGACAGGAGCCATCTGTTTAAGCCTCTCAATTTGTGAGTGACTTGGGGCTGGGGTCTGAGAGTGTCTGGTGGTGTCCACTTCCCTTTGGTGGTCAGGGCACTTCACCATGTACTATGAGAGTTCAGTTTCTCTTTGGGTGCAGTGGGAGCACTGGTACTGGGATGTCAGCAGGGTGCACACTGGTGTCCTGCAATTTGGGCAGCATGGCCACAAGTCATCATGCTGGTTTGCTCTCCCTCTGTCTGGGTTTCTGGTGTGTAGATAGTTGTCAGCAGGATTGTTCCTTCCATGCCCCCAGCCATTCTAATCAAATCCCCTACAAGCATCACCTACAGGTTCAAATCTTGCAGTCCTTTTCTTAATACGTGGCAAGTGACCAGTGCAACCAGTGACTGTAGTTTCCTCCATTTTTATTGTTACAAAGTTTGCGAAGCGTTGCCAAAATTCAGGACTTGGCCTAGAAAGTTAGATAATCATTGTTTTGAATAGTCATCTTGTTTGCAAAGTCACGACCTCCATACATGTCTGTAACGTCTAAGAAATACATCTCTTGTTACTGAGATTGTAGTACCTAAATTTTTAACATGCTTCGCAGAGCATTTACTATGGTGTATTCAGTGTTTTTCTACATTTTTAGCAAGTTTATTTTGCTTTAAATTATGTCTTATTTTGTACCTATTGAGTATCTAATTTTCATGGGATAATGGGTGTCTTCAATGCATAGTGAAGTTAAGAGCTACGAGCATCTGGATTGTCTAGACTCTTTTATTTTCTTTTTAACCATTCACCTCAAGTACAGGTGCAAGGGTGTAACTGAGTGGGCAGGTCAGTCAGCCCCACTGGTAATTTTGACACTGACCTTGTTCTCAGTTCACCTGAATGCAGCTCCCCAGTGTAACGAGAAAATATGGTGGCATCAGACTGCACAAGCTGTAGCTATGTGAAAAATCTCAAGAGACAGTCAGTACTTTATCTTCTGAACGCTTACTTCCTATTCTGTAGAAGATTATGCAGTCTCAGTGCCTTTTTTTAAAACTTCAGGTTTCTACTTTGAAACCTCCTATGGTAGCGTGACCTGTGGTTCTCATGGTGGCAGCCAGAAATTTTCACAGCATTCCAGACAGGTTGCTGCTGTCTGATCTTGCTGTGGTGTAGATATTAGCTGACAGTTCTTGGAGCTGTTCTAATCCATCACTCCTGATCCACGATAGAGCACCCGTGGCTTGCAGAGGAAAAAACACACCCCGTGCTCCTCATGAAGTAGTATAAGACCACATCCAGAATCTTCTGTATGTTTTTCCTGCCTTTCTGCCAGTAGTGATGTAGGAACTGTGGTAGGTGCAACTTGAAGCAATTTTAAAGGCAGAATTCTTTAGGTCCCCTCTCTTTTGGAAATTAATATATATTGCTGCTCCTGTACATATTTGGGGCAGTGTTAATGAAATCAGGCTGATCTAACCAGAGCAGGACCTGATGATTCTGCTCCCTCTAACATGAGCTCTTGGTGGGAGGGCATGTGGATGCCATTTCTCAGCTAAAACAGTAAAGCTGTTGGGAGTGTCTTGTGCTGTCACTCCCTTTTTACTTGCGTAATGCAGCAATTTCTAACATCTATAAACAAACAAATGTTTTAGCTTGTTGTAAAGTCAATTTTTTATTACTTCTTCTTAAAAGTTGAATAACGTACAGCCTAAGGAATTGACTTTGACGTATAGGCTGAGCATCAAACCGTAGCCACATTCTCGTAGTCCTGTCATAAAATTGGGAAAATTAGTGTCCTGATGAGAAATATAAAAAATTCTATAACTGGAGCAGTACGAGGAGCATTTTTAGTGCTGTCACAGACTGCAGTGGGAATTAACCACTATTGGTGTGACTTATGCCACAGGTGTACTTAACACAGTCAAGTTAAATCCTTGCTCTGTGAAGTCCGTCTGTTAATCTGGCTTCGATCCTCCTGTCACCTGCTGTTGCTGAATGTGGGATGAACTGATCCTTATGTGCACTTGGAAGATAAGGTCTGGTTTTAAATACCATTACAGTGGTAAAACAGGGATGAATCCACTAGGAATGGAGCTACACAGGTATGAAACCTGGTTTGATCTCTAATTACAAAAATACTTGCCTGCATAGCTCCAGCTCTGCATAGATCATTCTGTCACACTATCACAAAAGGACGGGGGTTTTTGTACTAGATTCAAAAAATATATATTAAACTTACAAGTCAGTAGAGAACAGCCCTGGTAATTGCCTCACCACGTAGATGTTGCAAATGAATGTACAGAATATAATATAGAAAAAAAGATTAAAACATAGTTTGAGAAAGGGGGTTAGATGTCTTGGTCAGCATTTTGCTGTTTAGAAATCCTTAACAGAACCCATTGTAATTATGTATTTGAATCAGCAGACAAAGCTGCTTTTACCTGACTCCATATGTCTGAAACTGAGGATACTGCTTCTGATCATTAGCACTACACTGTTATTTGATTTGTTACTGCTAATTACTTCTAATTCTTTAAAACTTTCAA
>KZ505796.1:202269-221686 GCA_002844005.1 Limosa lapponica baueri | reverse complement strand
CACTTGAGAGCACTTTTTGCTCTGAATTCTCCAACTCCCTTGTGCCGTATAGTTAGTGCTATGGAAAGCTGACCTACACCAATGCAGTAAGAGGATCAAAACTAACAGTGACACAGATGAGCATATATGACCTTCTGCTTTGAAGCTAATGACAGAAGAAGGTTGCAAGGGATACTCATTCATGTTCTTCAAATATGTAGAACTTTAAGTTAATGATTTAAGCATTAATTAATGTGCACTAAGTATTACTAAGATGTGGCTGCCACCTGAATTCCCAGTCTCAGTATTGTGCTTAAACTAGGTAAAGAATAACCATTAAAGATCAGTTATCTGGACAACGCCGTTTATCCTCTAAATCCAGTATTTTAAAGAAAACTCCTATCAATACCATCTGTTTGTAAGAAAAGAGTCAACATAAGCTCACATGGCTGCATATTGTATTTTTCTACATGGTCCCACACAGACCGTTTCCTAAAAATTCTTTCTTACAAATGACTGTCATGATGGTAACTTTCATTGGTTTGGAGACTCTGTAGTAAAAATTTGCATAATTTTGCTATTGTGTTTTGCAAGTTGACACATGGATAGAATTAAAGTGTTTTGGTACGACAATGCTCTCGTTCATAGCTTGTTTCTCTTCGGGGAAGAAGCTACACATGGTTGTAGTGGGGAATCTTTAGGTGTCTAAAAAGTGTTTTCTGGGTTTCTCTTGTTGTGCCTTTATTTATATATTTCTTTTTAAGACAGTATTTGCCCTTTTTCCACTGGCTAAATAGCCTTGTAATCAAAAAGGTGTCTCTGTCATTTGATATCTTGGTTGTTTCCTGCCACTTCCAAGTGGATAATGCAAAGTCTGTGTCCTGGTGTCTTGAAGTTTGACAGAAGCTGGAAATAAGCTGTTCCCAAAATGGTGTTGCCAGGTATTGTTGCAAGCCAGCTCTTCATATTTAAGCCTTTGAAAGACACTGAGTATGGGGATTTTCCTGAGAAACAGAGCTCTTCATTACCTTCAACAGGTATCAGCACCTACTGTATCTGCTGACTCTGCGTGTTTGCATGCATTTTGTGATGGGGCAGTGAATCACAGTCCAGTGTCTGATGTGGCCAGTCAGCTGACTGATCCCAGTTACGAGAAGCCACTTGTTAATAACGGTGTTTCTCCTTATATCAGAAATGGGAAAACTGCCCTTATGTCTTCTCAATACTGAAAATCAATAAACTCATGCTCCTATATTATCCAAGAGCATTGTATCAAATGTGTCGCAAATATCAGCTAATTTGTAAATAAAGCTTAATACTTGTAGTTTGATATGAGTAGAGAATGGATCAGGCCATTGGAGATTGATCTCTTGTCTCTTGAATGTGTCTCTGGCTTCTGCCAGTGACTTGAGCCTGGTTTCTGGATAGGGAGAGGTGTGTGCATGTTAGCTGTACCAAGTTTGCTGAGCAGGGGGAAAATGCATTAGATGCCTACCAAGCTGAACAGATAATAATATACACTTGAGTTTTGATAACTGCTTTGTTCTGAAGTATTGTGAATAATAATAGCACTAAGAAAAATACTGTATGCTTTTGAAATTGTGTATTGCACAATTTAGGGTATTATCTAATGAATGCCTCATAGGCATACTTCAGTAAATGAAAAGCCTGCCTGTGTTTCAGAGGAAGCAAATGATTTCATTTATTCTGGAAGGTTTTCTAAACAGACTTGGGGCTCCAAGATGATTAGATGCTGACAACAGATGAAGTCCAAGGATTTCCTTTTAAATCATAGGCTTATAACCAGTTGTCTCTGTTTGATTTTATATAGTTGTTCATTTAATGACAAGTTCCAAAAACCAGGATGAATAAAGTTATATGACCATAAGTAGAGAAAAGCTAATGAGTTATCTAACTCACTGTTTAGATTACAGTTGTTGATAACAATGCAGATAAAGTTCTGGAATACTGATTTTCTGGTTATCTCTAAGGAATATTCCAGAAATGTATTTTATAAATCATCTGACCTCCTATTGTCTCAAAGGTTTTCAGAACAATGCTGCCAGTTGTTACTCATATTCTTGCTTCATATGGATGTAGTTTTTAACCGATCTAGCTAGGAAAGACAGACAACTTCCGTGGTACATAAATTCCATGGAGCAACCCTGGGACTAAAATGATTGCTCCCTTCTCCACAAACTTTGCTTATCCTCAAATGATCGTGAATACAACAGCACTAGGACTGCAAATTTAACCCGAGTATGTTAGAATAGGGGCACCGGATGTGTTTCCATCTTTTTAAAAGGAAGTAACATCTTGGCAACAAGCTTTTGAGAGTAATCAGCTCTTTCCTGATTTTATTGCATGTGAATAAGAAAAGATTTCATATTACTTACTGAGAAAGAAGAGGCAATGATATAAGCACTTCTCTTAAATGTTTTCTCAGAAAGGTTGTTTTAATGATGTAGTTTGTTTTTCTTTAGTTGTCATATGAGCAGTTTGGGTAAAGCTTTGAGTTAACTATCTCTTCAATATGATCAAATTTAAGACTTGTGGATATTTAAGTGAACAATATTTCTAAATTAACTGTTTATATTGGTTTGAATAATATATGTATAAAAACATACTTGGGAAAAGTGAAAATTGTCTTTTGCTTTTCTTTAGAAAAGATGCATATGATCTTGATTCAGAAATCACCATCTATGTTTCCTAGGTCCACTTTGTTACAGAAAGGTAAGTCCTTTATGTGGAGGGACTCGCTAATGGCTGGAAAGCGAGGCATACCTTGTGCTGCCTGATGTCCCATGGTGAGCTGCAGATCTTACCTGAGCCTCCAATGTCACCCGCTCTTCCTGCCCCTCTGACCAGGCTGGACAGTGTCAGGGAGAAACCACGTGCAGTCCTCCTTTCTGGGGTGAACAAAGAGCTTCGCAGAGCAGGGACCAAATAACAAATTTCTTGTGCAACCCAACACAACTTTCCTAGAGAAATGGCCCATTGTTTTTACTCATTAAGGGCTGTAAAGCTAATTCACTACAGCAAACCTCGTACAGTTGGCAGGGTAAGCAACAACATGACAGCTCAAAAACGTGGGGAAAAAATGAGGAAATGAAAGAATAAGGAAGAAAAGGACGGGAAAGAGGGAGCAACACAGTAAGAGCTGTCATAATGAAGCAACTTACTCATAAACCTTCATTTGAGAACCTAAACAATTAGTAGCACAGCAAGTAATAGCCTGAGTGACCAGAAAGAGACTGTGTGGTCTTTTGGCACTGGGGTCAGTGCTCTCATTAAAAGCCCTTCTTACTCAAAGGTTGGCTGATTCTCTGCTATTTGAGGAGGGAGAAACAAATAGAATAAATGGGCTGTGCCTGACCTTTGGGCACAAGAAAAGAGAGAGGGAAAGGTAGATGTATACTATAGCAGGATTGCACTGTTATACTTTTGCAAGAAGCTTTTATCCACCTGGCAAGCAGAGGAGAGAGCTAAAGAAATACATCCCAGTGAAAACACCCGGTGAGCAGAAGTTTGACAAAGAATTCAGTCTTTCCACAGAGGAGACTCAATGTTGATTTAAATCCTAGCAGTTCATACGCTGGTGTGTCTAAAGGCCTGTGAATAAATGGTGGCCACCAACAACGGATGGATATTTTCCTCATACCCAGGCTCATACTCAAGTAAGAAACCCAAGAAATTATCCATATGTGCTCTCTGTGCCATAAATGTAGCTTTCTGCCTGCTGAGGAGACATGTGATCCCAGCATGACAATAAAAAAAAGGGCAAACATCTTCTTGCTGTAAATATATAAAAAACCAAAAACCACAGAAACATTCCAGGTGTGCTAGGGAAAAAAACCATGCCATAAACCCCAACATAAATGTCATACTGCTTTACAATAGTTACCAGAGATGGGAAACTGACTGCAGAGGAACAGTTTCTCTTTAGAGGTTCTTTTTCTGCCCTGCTGCATTTCACGTGTTGTAATACACCAAAGCACAGACTTAAATTTCAGATGTGCTTTTTATGTGTTTCTGCATTGCTTCTGGTAACTTTCCTCCTCCAAATATATAACTCAATAATAAGGTTATTGATACAGTAAACTCTCATGATAGAGGACTGTGGACAGCAGCAAGTATGATCTGGGGTGTTCTGTGAAATTTTGTTTTATTAATAATTGTAATAAAAGCTCATGGTGACAGCACCAAGTGCCAAAGAAAGCTTAAGGAATGTTGTACAAGTTCTGTTTGTGGTTGATCTTTTTATGGAAGCATATTGTAGTTTTGTTCTGTTTCTCATGAGAGAAAAAAGTTGTTTTTGTTGGAAAAGTAAATTATCTCTCAGCTGTTTGCTTAGTCATTTATCCTTGAAATGAAGGTGTGAAGCTCTTTCAAGCATTCCAGATCTCCTTATTTTAGATAATGATTTACTTTTTTTGAGAATTTGGCAGTGAAGGCCAAATAGTGCTTGCGTACATCATCATTTTAGTTGAACCTTCCAAGACAGCATCCCTGTAAGAAGTACAGTGCTGTCAGCTGATTTTTAGTCATGAACTTGATTTCTTTCTGACAGTCACTCAATGAATGTGTGGTATAGAATGGATCTAACCCCAGTTCTTTAGGCTGCAAAGTTACAATAACAAAATAGTTAGGGCATTCCAATGCAGGCTTATAGTTGATTTCCATAGGTTGCTAGCTGGGTGATCAGCCGCTTTTGCTACCTTTTTCAGGTGTAGTCCTTGAAACGATCTATGCAGAAATAGTATTCGCAATATACATTTCGGAACTATTGATCCCAGATCTTGGAAATAAAATTAAAACTAACTGGTGGCAGATTACTTCTATGGTTTTAATTTCCCTAACAAAATCTCATTACAATTGGCATGGTTCCCATCCTTTCTTTTGTAAGGCTAATTATCTTGAGGATAATTATCTCAAAAAGTCCAAGAGTAAGAACATTTGTTTCCAATTCTTGAAAAAATAGTGCAGAGGTTACACTTTTTATTATTTTAGATAGTTTTCCTAATGCTTTTGGGGTGATCTAGTACCAGAGAACCTATCACAAGTTATGATATTTCTATGTGTTGTGGAGGTGTCACTCACTTTGAAATACTTTTAAATACTGAGGCTGAATTGATGCAATTGTTTGGTGCCTTCTATGGTGTAAACAGTAAGTACACAAAGCTACCATTTTAATGGTGATAGTTTTATAATGATCTTAAACTATCATTTATGTGCAGTCATGCTAATGTACAGTAATAATGAAGTATCCTTTGGGACCCGATGTAGTTATTGTTTTTTACGGAGTCCAGTTGCTTAAATTTCTTTTTGGCCAGGTTTAACACTGTTAAAATAATTAAAGCAAAAGCCATGCGAAGTGACTTGGGCTATTACAACAGAAATCAGCCAGGCCTACCATATTTTGAGAAGAATCCATGTAGATTCTATGCAGATGTTTTTTGTACTTCACCTGACTTTGGTGCAGGCTTTTTTAAGTGTCTTTACAGAGTCTAACACATGATGCAAGAACCCCTTTTTTTAACTTGTGCCTTACACGTGACAGAGGTGCTTGGTTTGGTTTGGGTTTTGTTTTTTGATTGGTTTTTTTTTTTCCCTATACAGTTCTGATTTTACAAACACTTTGAAGTTGTCCATCATTTCCCTCAGTTCCTCCTCTTGTTCTCTTAGCCTGAATCAGCATAGTGCATTATCCTAGTCATGATGGTCCAGCCATCTAAAAGAGGCAAGATTTGGAAAGAGAGATCAGAGTGTTTCCCCACTTACCCCCAGCCAACTCTACTTCCTGCAGCAGGTTCAGTGAATGGGCATTTGCACTATTGGTGGTATTTCCTAGTAGGACGGGGACCTAAAACCATAACCTTTACCTCCATAGTTTTGTCCGAATTGAAGTAGACCTCAGAAAATGATAGCCCTCTGTGTGTGTGTTTGAAAAATTAATACTTTTTTTCTTGGAATTTAATTTTTATTTATTATTTAAAACTTAAGGACAATGGAGAGCCCAGCTATATGCAAAAACACTTTGAATGCTGGGCTGCTGAACAGGTGACACAGCTTCATTGGGCTACTGGGTTAATTTCTTTAGCAGATACAGCAGGAGAAGAGTCTGTTATTACGGCAAGCTAATAACACCTTTGGAGGTGAAAAATAGCATGGAAATGATTGTCCTTTTTCAAAAAAAAAGACATAAGGAAAGGCAGTGACAAGACATGGTTGTGGAAATTAAATGAGACAACATTATGGAAATAGTCATTTTTCAGCGAGGTTCAATGAACAGTACAGAAAATGTTTAAAAGATAAAAAAAAAATAGAAATCTACTACCTGTGTTAGCTAGGAATTTTTGTCAAGAACTACCTAGGGGGAAATAAAACAAGCAAGTTCGGCTCTTAAAAAGGAGGAATCCCACTGGAAATAGGGGATGATTTATTTAGTGAATATTCTTTGTATTTATTATGGATATTCACTCTGGCATTTCTGTGTATTCAGTATAGACCCATAAGAACGGCAGTTTCAGTTAGTTTTTGTAAAGCATCATTAACACACTACCACATATGTTATCCAGTGGTACTTTTAGGAGAAAGTTCAAAGTTTCTGGGATTCTTTTTTTCTTCTTGTTCTAGACATTTACCTAGAGAGAATGTTAGATATGACAAAAAATCCTAATTCTGGATTTTTAGAAGGAATGTCTTAGAAATCTTGATCTTACGGGGAGCAGAATTGGATTAAACAGAAAGGAGGTACCTAGTGGCCAAGGGAAGGTGTGAAAAAATAAAAGAATAGAGGTTACAAGAGATGAATCCTACAGAAATGCTGTGGCAGCTGATGGTGTTCCCTGAGTGCACTCTCTCCACTTCTAATCTCCCATGTTTTGGTGCAGATTTCAGCAGCATGCATTGATGAGCACAAAGCACAGGGAGAAAGTGGGGGTTGAATCTTTGGTCCTTTGCTCCCTGCAAGTGGGAGAAGGAAGAATAGAAAGAGAAGCTATGCTCAGTGGGAGGGAAAGACAAGAGATGTTTTCCTTGTTGGTGAGAGTCTTTCAAAGGCTTTGGCTCAAAACTTTGACCAGGAAAGTAACATGAGCAGGGAAGAGGAGCAGGGCTACCTCTGCCTCTCCCAGCAACTCAGGCTGGGTTCTACCTTGCTCTTCACTACGACTCTTTTCATGCAGGAAAACAGTTCCTGGTCTGTGATTTAGTAACTCTGCAGGACAGCAATGCCTTGTGCCTAGTCCTGTGTGTCATTAAATCCCACTGACTGGAAAATTTTCATCCTGCTTGTCCCCAGTATGCCATTATAAATTGTGTTTCTAGCCAAGTGTAATGAATGTTTAGTTCTGCTATATTCAATTTTAGTCAAGATGCTCAAGAGGAAGATTCCTTGCAAGGATATGACAAACTTACACCAAAAAAAAAATTCACAACGTCCTCTAATTTTTCACTAAGTGTGTGGAGGGCATCCAGGACACATTGGCCTAATAACTCTGGGATGGTTGTATGTACTTTGCTTATTATGCACTTAATATTCTCCATACAAGAGAGTTTTCAATTTGTGGTCTGCAAATAAACTTCTTTGCATGTCAAATATTTCAGCCTTCCACAATGACAGTCACTGGAAGACTATATATCTATTATTGTGTTTTGACCCATGATGAGAATATTTTTTCAAGCTGAGAAGGCAGTGGCAAACTACATGCTTTTTTTTTTTCTTCTCTAGACTCAGGTGAGCAAATTTGCATTACTGTTGCACTCTTAGATATTTAATTTTCAAACTAGCGCACTTGAAAGCTTAATAAACCTTTTTTGTCGTGGTGGGAAATCGACTTAGATGGCAAGGTGACTTATAATTTAAGCAAAGTTCAAATCACATTAGCAGGAAAGTCTGGTTAAGTGTAACCATCTGTGACAAAAAAACTTGGCAGTCACCGCAACCTAAGGCACGGTACAAAATACAATCACCTTAAGAGGTAAATTTGGTTTTTTACCTTGAGTGTCTCCAAAGTGTATAAAAGTTGCAGTATAAGATTATAGATCATTTACGCAGCTCTTTTATAAGGGACCCTTAACATTTTAACACCATTTTCACATAATTTCTTCTGAAGTAAATCTTTCTATGTCTAATAAGTGGACAGATTCCCACTCCTGTTGGGACCTGATCCAGCTTTCTCAGATATCAGCAGAGAGAGACTCCTACAAGTGTATAAGCTGAAGCAATCCATTATTTAGCAGCTAAGTTGTTAAAACTGGCTCATTATAGAAAGATTGAGCATTGCTTTATCAGTCTGTAGCACAGGTGGCAATATATAAAATGCTGCTGAGTCTTGTTGTAGATGAGGAATGGGTCCAAGGGCTCTGCTATTGCATACTTCCAGTGTGTGAAATGCAGCTCGTCTGAATAAAGATAGTGGAATTTCAAAACCCAGACAACCGGCAGAGTGATCCTGGATTTTCTGGGTGTCCAGCCTCTGTCAGATAGATCCAGGTCTGGCACACAAAAAAGTCATCTGGGTTCATCTTGCCTTACAGCCTGTGGCAGTGGCAGATAGGTGCTGGTGCCACAGATTCTGCAAGAGCTTTAAGCAAGTCCTTAGGAAGACTTGCTTCCAGTCCTCTTAAGCTGTTGGCCCTGATGAATTACAAGTTTTGGCATGCTGTTCCCTGATTGATGCTCCTTGTATGACAAGAATTGATTTTTATTTTGATCTGGTCTGTCATTTTTATCAGGTTTAAGCTCACTGCTGTTTAGGTGCATGTTTTCTTATCTTGTATCCTTTGTAGCTGTGGAGTCCAAAAGTAGATTTTTTCAGAAGTACTTAACCTTGACCTTATTTCTGTCTTCTCGAGTTAATAGTGTTTGGCCAGTAGAGTGCTCTTTCCCTGCCCGTTGCTTGTAATCGGCTTGTTTGCTGCAGGGTGAGGTGCAGATTGTACCTGTCATACACACAGCTGGATGTCATAAATGATTCACACCTATTTTCAAACAAGTGCACTTTGTAGAAAAATCCTTGTAGTAGATGTTTTATAAACTCAGCAAGTCGGTGAGTCTAGCAACGTAAATAGGAAAGGACCAAGGGTCTGCTGCATGTTTCAGATGATGACCTTACTTATCCTTAAAATAAAATTTTAATCACTGAATCAGCTGGTTCAGCTCAAGCTTCTAAAACTGTGGTTCACAAACATGTGGCTTTCCTCTTTTTGTCTCAAGCTCGCCCAGTGCCTGTCTTATGCTGTCACAAGTAACTCTTACTCTGTGCCTTTATTTTTATACACTTCTGAGCTTGACTAAGGGCTCTTTTAAGGAATTCTTTTGTATTAGATATCTATATTAAAATGTTTGAATTCACAATAATAATTTTCTTTCCAGCACTGTTAGCATTTTTCCTACTTCTTTTTCTATTTGTGATAACTGCTTAACAATAGTTAACTGTTCCTGCTAGGCAAAGTTTTCCAATCTGAGCTGTAAAAAATTTGTTCAGTTGCTACAGTTTTTTGGGCAAATTCATTACCTATCCAAGTATTTGCATGAATTTTGTAAACGCTTAAGCTGAAACAGATACCTAAAGTCAACTAGTGAGCCCGGTTGAAAGCAGCATACATAGAACTTGAAAGGTACACTTTGTAGGGGGAAAGATATCAAAGTGTGGGTGACATCTTGTAAAATGCTGAGCACAGAGTTAAAAGGAATAAAGAGATATGCTAAAGAGTGCTGGCTTGAAGAAAGTAAATGTTGAAGAGTTGTGATATTAACATAGCGAAATCTTTAGCTTCTGCCCTGCGGAGCTGTTTTTCATTGCTTGAAGTCTCAAGGTGGCTGCCTGTTAAGAAGTGTCAAGAAATGAATCACTGCAGGTTTTCTGTTTTGAATTGGTAAGCGCTCTGGATCAGAAAGGATTGCAGCAACCTAAGCCTTTCAGCTTCTCCAGCAAAAAGCAAGTTAACCGGTATCTTCCAAATAACCTCTGAAAGTCACTTGTAATTCTTCAGCGTTCAGGCAGGAGAGCCTGTGGGACACGGTGCTGCCGCAATGCCACCGCAGCATGCACCGCTTCATGATTGGTCTCCCGTAACAATAATTGTCCAGTGCCACCCTCGCTGCAGTCACTAGCTAAATACTAAAATAATTTTTGAGGGACCAAAAAATATCATTCCCCCTGAAAACAAATTTACTGTTCTTTTGTTCTAAACGTGTGGGTTTGTGACAGTATTCACTTTTTCTGTAATTCTTGGAGTCTCATCTCTTTCTAGTGTTATATTCGTTTCATTTGCATGTCCCTTCTTTGTTCAATCGCTTTAAAATATTAAGCCCATTATCTTGATTCTCAGTCATATTTAATGGACTTTTCTGTGATTTGTTCTATTTTAAGTACCGATTGCCAGATCTCTTTGTTAATGTGTCGTATTTGCTGTTCCTCGTTTTTCTGATGAAATCAGAATCTCTTCAGATCTTATAACATGCTGCCACATTCTTACATTTGTTACAAATTGAGAAAGTGATATTAGAACAAAATGAAATCTAATCAACTACATATATTACCTCTCTCACTTGAGAGATCAGAGCTTGGTTCATTCAGTGTTTACCTGCTCATTTTTGTTCCCTCCACCAATGAGTGCTATTTCAAAATCCTTTCATTCAGTTGGGGGAGGGGACTGCGGGGCAAAGAATGATCGATCTGATTGATTCTTGATACTGTTGCCTTTAATTCATAAACTGTTTTTGTAACTTTTTCAGGAGCGGAAATATCAGAGAGCGCCATGTTTTTTGTTCATGTCAGCTAAAACCTGTCTGTTCTCCATGTCCTTCAGCTCCTCCATGAAACATGACAGTTCAAAAGAGTTCACACTGAATGCTGTCATTATCACTGTTCAACAACCCTAATACAGATTTTTGGTTTCCTTGCTTTTATATCTCTCTTTCTTCGTTCTCTAAGCCCTTAAGAATCAAAGGTGAAAGGGGGTTGTTTATGCTATAATCTTCAATTTATAATTCTTGTATTTCTGTGTTGATGGAAACTGTCGTCTTCAGCCACTCTTGGCTATTTCAGGATTGGCTCCTTATCAGCTGCCTTCCTCCCATGCCTGCCTTTCCTGCTGGCTTGGGATCTGTGTCTGCACTTCAGACTGAGTTTGTCAAGAAAATTCCGTTACCACAGACAAGTGGCAAGCAAAACACTATATGCAGGACCAAGATGCGCACACGGTTTAGTCTACCTTTCAAGGAGTCTGACTCTGCATTCCCTATCCACTGATTTAAATGTTTTCTTTTTAGCTATCATCTCTCCAGCACTGAGTTTACAGCAGGCAAACTTTAGGCATGTGTTCAAGTTCTAGTTATTATCAGTGTCATTTCTTGTTTGGTTTATGCACCATACAGGTTATTTTTTTATTATTATAAATTTTTTTTCACATTCCAGGTTCTGCATGTTTCGTGTTACGCTGTTGCCAGTGCTCTGTGGGTGTTTGTACTCTGGCAATACATTGGACTAAATGCCTCATCAGTCGCCTATTATATCTGTCATACTGTTGAACACTCCATTGCTTCAGATGCAATATTTAGATCTGCCGGCTTTCAGACACAGAGATCCAGCTCATTGTAAGAATCTTTTAGGTGGCGTGAAAGATTTATGCTATCCGTACTCTTCCTGTTCTGCTGTGTTGCCATATTCCCTTCTGTTTTTCTTAGTAAGTGTCAAACACTAGTTATTGATTAAGAAGTTTTACTTTGGCATCTGTCAGTTATTTCTCCTCTGTCAACATGGTCCCAATGTGTAGGAAATATTTGTCTGATCTGCTGTTGTCTTAGAGGTTTCTGCAATAACCAGAATTTCTGGTTCTGAGCCACTCTTTGAACTCACAGGCATATATATGAGACCAGCATTCATTGCAGTAGCATATTTGACTCACGCTTACTGCCATCAGATTAAAAAGTAAAGTCTGTTTGCCAAAACTGTAGCTACATGATTGTATTTCTTTACAACATTTATTTTTTTGTTAACCTCACAGATATTCCTCCAGTTTAAACTGTACTTCACATTGACCAACCTTTTTTTTAGTTTTTGTCATACACCAAAAAATGGCACTAAAGAGCTGAAAAATGCGTGTTCACTTCAAGGTCCTTGAATAGACAGAGCATCTGTTGCATCATCAAAACCACCAGAGCAGCAGCATCCTTCTGAAATGAAGGCTGTGCATACAAAACTTGATTTTCATGCTAGCCAGTGACTGTAAGTAAATGCAGAAATGAACCCATCGCAATTCACAAGAGTTTCAAAAACAGGCTGCTGCTTCTAACAGGGTAAGTTGATTGCCTCCCACTTCTTTTGTAGGTCTTACTGTATCTGACACTAACTGATCTTGATCAGGAGTGAAAGTGCTGATCAGATGGCTGTGTCAAAAAAAATAAAAATAATCTGTTGCAGGGTCTGCATAAATCCTCGGTTGCTCCATTTCATTACAATGACTAATTATACCCCTTCCAATCCTTTCTTCTTGGTTCAGCAGGTGGAGCTGTAACATCTGTTTAAATTTTCCCTTGGCCAAGATGTACCACTGCGGGTGCACTGACAAGTATAACTTTGGGTTCCCAGCACTGCAAATATTTAACCATTTTATACGAGTTGGCATTTTGCAGCATTTTAACATTGCACATAAAAAGGAACCTCAAGTTCTGTGCTCAGTCTGCTAGTAGTTGGGAAAAGCAATCAGGCTCTGTTTCTAATATGAATCCTTCAGCTCTTGGATAGCTGCTCAAAAGAATGCAAAGCATGTTTCAACTCAATTTTAAAATGTTGGGCTTTTGGAAAAAATAATCTCTAATTTAGTCCGTTTTTCTTATTTTGCTAGTTTCCGGTTTGAAACAGTCTCTTTGCAGCAATCAAGAATTCATGAAATCATCTCATTAATTGTTTTCAATTTTAGAATCATATCAAATCCACCAGCAGTTGTTAGTTTCTATGTTCATGAGTAGTTTAGAATTCATAGTGTCAATGAAAGCTTTTTAAATAACAGGCCACTATTACATAAATGGATATTTCTGATAATATTTGCAAAATTGCTCTTAATTCACTGCTAGTGGGAAAAAAAAAAAAGCACAGCCTGGTAATGAGACTAATTCACTTCAAATGTTACAGCATCATTTGAGCATTGTCCCATTCTCTCACATCATTCTTAGAATAATTCTAAGAACTCTTTCCTATTTAAATTTGCTCTGGAAAGCTTTCTGCAAAAGCAGTAAGAGTATCTAAATTAATTTTAAAGATCACAAAATTGCTATTTCTTTTTAGAGGAAGAGCTGTCTTCTACTGATCGCCTGTATGCAAAATTATCTTAATGATATCTTCTTTCATCTTAGTATTCTCCCTTGAGCGGTTTGAGTGCTTTCTGGTTCTCTTTGGTTGCAGCTAAATATTTCAAGTGGGTGTCAGAAACATAGTGGATTTGTCTTCTTTTAGTTCCAAGAGTTTCTTTGGTGGGGGCTAGTGATATCTTTTCACAATGCACACTATAAACCAGCAGTTCCCAACCTTTTTCTTTACATTTTATTTTTCGAAGGATTTTTTAATGACCATGAGTTTCTCCTTTTCTGCCACTTCTCCGCTGCTGCCCAGGAGCTCTCCCATCCCTAGGTGCACAGCTAGGCTGCTCCTATGAGTATCTCCAGCCTTCTTCCTTCATCCTTGCCTGGTCCCTTTGGCACACTGTGCTTCCCGGGGGCAGGAGGGATTTAAGGGGGCAGGTCAGAGGGTTGGAGAAAGGAGGGTTCATTTGCAGCATTAGTGCCTTTCTTGGCTAGCCTGTGTCCACAGTTAATATGCCCAGCAGAGCTCAGCAGCTTGTGTCCTGCTCAGCAGTATAATGTAATGTATAAGCAATCAGCAATGTATAAGATTATACATTGACATGTCTCTTGGCTAAGGCGCGTATCAGGTAGAAACCACTAGTATAAACAAGGACGAGAAAAGAGCCAGTCTTTTATAAAATATCTGCTTTTTCTTGCTGGCTGTTGTACAAGACTTTCCATGATCTCTAACAATCTGCAATTGTATATTTACTTTCAGCTTGAAATATAGCTGTACCATTTGGAAAACATTATTATAAACACTGGTGTTGTTCAAGAGACTCTATTTGTCTAATCAGTTGAGTTGTCAGGTTGAGTTAGCAAATCCATTTGTATGAATCAAAGACCAGCCTGTGGCTGTGGTGTATTTGTTTATGATATTTGTTAAGTATGCATGCTGGATAGCTTGGATGTAGACATTATGATGCCTTTGCTGTAGTCCCATGAAATTCAAAACCACATAAGTCATCCTCTTGAAAACAGTACTGCAAGGATGAGAAAAAAATTGTGGATTCTACATTGGCTTTGGGTGGCAGATAATTTTTTGAGAAACTTCTTTAACATTATAGCTAGTGGGTGCTGGGCATTGTAGAGCCAGGTGTTATTGCTTCGTCAGAAGGTAAATTAATCAAAACGGTAGTAATCCATTACACAGCCCTTAATGTATTAAGAGACATTGTTTGTGCTTGTAACTGTCTTGAGGGGTGTGTAACATCCACCCTTTGAGGAAAAGCTTATAATGATTTGCTGTACTCCTTCATGGCATGTATACCTTCATCTCATTCATCATTAAAAAAGGCTACAGCGAATGAAGTTAAAAGGCAAAAAAGTAGTTGAAGATTGGTATGCAGTATCAACCTGTTGGCACTATTTTGCTGCATTGTGTGCATGCTCATACAGCTCTTTAGTACGTGCTTGTGGTTTACAAAGGCTAGCTAAGTTTATTTGTTAATAAAAATCAGTAGTATTTTTATTGTGTAACTTTACACTTTGTTCATAAACCTTCTCTATGCTTGCAGACTCTTAAGACTGTTTAAAAACAACATCAATAGTGATGATTGATCACTATTTAGAGATACCTCATTTTAAAGAATAATCTTGCTTAGTAAGCGAGTCTGTAGTGACTACTCTTGGGATAGACAAGTGCAAGACAAGTAGGGAGAGAGTGGTTCAGGGTAAAGTATAAACAGCAGAATGAAAATTTACTAAATATATTACTTTGTTAATACATACAGTTCTTCTGTATATCTTCAGTTTAACGAAAAACATATGCAAACTTTCTAATTTGATCAACTGATTTCTCCATGGCAATGGACTTGGATTTTAATAGCAGCAGTGAATAATTGCTTTAAAAGGAGGAAATTCTCCTTTCTGTGAAAGAATGTTTATTTCCTTTTCTCTTTCCCCATCACTTTCCTCATGCCTTTAAAAAATAAAACAAAACTTTTCCCCAAATGCAAATTACAAACATTATTACTGCAAAATTATAGCAAAGGATTGAATTCCAAGTTTCCTACAAGAGAGAATAGTAAAGCAATTATTCTAAAGCGAACCAAATTAAATTTTAGTTATCCCCCAGCCGTCTGGAAACTATGAAATCCTGTCTCTTGAAAGCATCCATCTTTTCATCTATACATCTTCAAGCCTGTCGTCCCATCCCCCTGCACTTCCTATTTTGGTTTGTCAAAAAGATTCAGCAGTCAGCATGATCCTCAGGATTATACTTCGTTTGTTGAACAAGTATTTTCCAACTGTTGCAGGTTGCATTATTTGCTACTCTTCCTGCATCTCATCTGCAATTGAACTGCATTTTCTCGCTCAAAATGGGTGTATTGTGAGCTGCCTTGTAACATGAGCAGGTGAACATACCACTCAGTCCGATAAGTCTCTGAATAATTTCTGTTAGGGTTGTGCATATGACTGAGGCTCTGAGGTTGAGCTTTTGCAGATCATGATGCCCTGTGCCACCCACAGTGGCTGTAGCCACGTTCATCCCCAGGCAGCTCGCACTGCAAAGGTACCTCCAGGCGGTTTAGCAAGCGCTCCTTGTTGCCGCGAATGCCCGGAGGTAGAAAAGCACTCAGCATCTCATGGATACGAAACTAATGATTTTTAAATCTAACATGGCCGAGTTGTCATGGCAATTATCAAATGAATGTTCTTATTTCCTGTAAAGATGAGTTTTATAATACTCTAAGCAACACTTCAAGTGACTACTTTGTGCAGGCTGTCTAGCCAAACAAGCTGTAAAACAAGCTAAGTGCCAATTAAAGCATTGGGAAGAACCTCTCTTGCATGAACTCGGCAAGGCACTGTAGCATACATAATATCTCTTATACAAATTCTGAAATGCTGCCTTTCATTTCCAGTATTCCACAGCAACACCTGGGTTATTGGACCCAGGGTATTCCTGTGGAAAATCAACAATGGCATGCTTTTGGAAAATTACCCAGTTTATTTTTAATGTAGTTGTTCCAAACCATGTTAAGAACATACTGAATGAAAGGCTTTTGAAATTTATCCCACTGGTAGCATTAAACGATAGAGAAGATCAACAGAACGGTTTGCTGTTAATTATGTATTTGCTGTTACCAAGGAGGAAGTATTTAGTAGCTTTGGAATCAAATGCTATCACTCCTCCAAGACAAGGTTTTAAGCAATTGGGCTGATTATACTTTCCAAAGTTTACATGTACTGCATTTTTTATATTTCCTTATGTTTAAATCAGTTGTATTGTGGGAGACAGCAAATAAATGTTTTTTTCCCATTTACTTCTTTCCCCAGACTTCTGTCTCTTTGCACGCACACATACTCAAATTGTCTCTGTAGTTTCTCCAGGGGGTGATAACTGCAAGGCTTCTTCCCTCTGGAAACATATACAACTTTGCTGACTTAATAAAAACATGGAAAAGGAGAACCAGTAGCAGATGCAGGTAGGTAAACCACTGCTAACCATTGCACTTAAATTACTTTCTAAATTTTTATTTCAACAATGTTCACACTTTCTAGCATTTTTAACTCTGCTCCACTGTTTATTTTATTTTTACTTGTCAAAGGTATTGGTTTTGTTGCTTTGTTTTTCTCATCTCACAGGACTGTTTTTGCTTTCTACGTTGCCTCTGTGGAAAGTAAATTCCTTCAAGAAGCCAGCATCAGGTTATCCTGCTGTTGCCTTCAGCTCCATCTCCTCTACTGAACGGTGGGAGTGAAGGCTTACCAGCCTTTTCAACTTGCTCATATTCAGTTTCCAGTGGGCAAACATTAAGTAGAAGCACCAAGTCAGCTTTGAGAATAAGGGATAGCTTTGCAAGCAGCATGAGATTCAGACCATCTTCTCTTTTATAGAAGGATGTAACTTGCTCTGTTTTACCTGATGCAAAATTAACTTGATATTCCTCTTTCTTCCCCTGACAAAATGTCTCACTGAAGCTGTATTCCTGTACGCTCAGGAAAATGAGGAAAGAATGTCTCAGGAGCTTGAAGAGAAACAAAGGCAAGATACAAAATATTAAACGAATGGTTCCTCTGTTTAAGGGACAGAAAAAAATTGCTGTGGGATAGTTGTAATGCATAAATGAAAGCAAGATCTAAAATGCTGGTTCCCTTTGTTAGAAATGTTGGAGAAAAATTTCCCCCATTCATCAGAGATTGAATTGAACCTACGTTAAGCTGGGTCTTCTGAAACCCCTGTGTGTAGTTGAGCCACTTGGGACAGCAAGTGTGCAACACACAAGGCTGCTAATAGCCTATAAAACTGCATTAGACTCCAGCTAGTATTTTCCTGTAATGGTTTCTGGGTGCAGTCTGTACTTGCTTCTTTGCAATTTTCTATTAAAACAGTTTGGCTCATAATCCCTGCTCTACTACTTTTATCTGCTTATTGTATTCTTTTGGAAAGTGGGAAGGAAAAAGAGAACCCAGATGGTCTTGCTTGGCCAGATCATCTTCAGAGTGGATCTAGGATATCCTTGGGAATACCTCCTGAGGACACAAGTATCCTGCAGTATTCTGTAGGTATGCTGAACTCTTCTATATCCTCCTCAGCACAGCTGTGGCTTTGTGTTCTCTGGAAGAACACCTGAAATCTAAAGCTACCCCAATTATCTGTGAAAAACTCTACTTATCTTCTGTTTAACCAAAGTGCTTTGACATTTCATCTTCATGATTGCAGTAGGAAATTCTTTTGTGTCTCACAGTCACTATGTCAGCTGCCAGACTTTGTTATCAGAGAGGGCAGGTTTGCAACTTCTTTTTCTTGGTTTTGCTATTATTTTGTCTTTCACATGTACAGCAGTTCAATGTCAATGATCAAATTCTTTCCAAACACAGCTTGGCAATGGTCATTAAACTGGAAATATGTTAAGTATTTAAAAAATAGAAAAGTAACAGCCTGTTTATTTTTCACTGTCTAGGAAATGAAGAAAGTTAAAGAAGTGCTATCAAATATTTGGAATAAATGTGGAGAACAAAAGTCAGGGCGGATATTTCATTTATAACAACAGCCATGTGATCAGAATACATGAAAAATTACAACCCAAAAAGGGGCCACAATCTTAGTAAGTATTCTTGTGCTTTTTTTTGAAAATAAGACTTGACTTAAAATCTTATATGTACTTTTCCAGGAAATTTTATTTGTTAGCAAGACATTTACCAGCATTTAGGATATCTAAAATTTTATGCCAGGATGAACTCTGTTGTGGGAGAGCTGAAAAAGAACTAACTTGGTCTTGCTTTTTTCCAGGTCATCCTGTCTACGTAGTTGTTGGTTATGTTATTTCAAGTTTTTTGCCTGGGCAAGCTAAGGGTAGAGATAATGTCTCTTTTACTCTTCCAGATTCCAAAGGCTCGCTCTTTCTCTCATCTGCAACAATTTTTCAGGTTCTTGCCTTATTCACTGCTCCAAGCGCTTTGGCTTCCATCTGGTTTTTGTCAGGTTTGGAGCTGGTGCAGTAGGTATGGTGGGGGTGCCTTTAGAAGTATTGAGGGCAAAGCACGATAAGCAGAGTTTTACTAGGAATTAAACTCCTTAGTGGTGTCCACCCAATATATTCTGGTCGAGCACTGGAAGGACTGCAATAAGCAAGTCTTAACCGCAGCCAAGCAACATGGTTTTAGGTTCTTGTTTTTTATTGTTGGTTTTTTTCCTTTCTGGATGTCATTGTTAGTCTATTAAATTTACTTGGTAAAGTAGAAGGCAAGCACAGGGAGAGTGCACAGGTCAAAAATGGTACCACTGGCAATTTCTGGAGATTTTTTGCAAGCTGAGCGTAATTGGTAACCAGATAACAGATGTACTTGCTGTGCAGCTGTCACTTTGTCTGGGAATATGTGTGGGAACAAAGATTAGTAAACGCCCTGGCACCTCTTAAGAGGCGTATTTTGTGTAGATGGCTATTAGCAATTTAAAAGCTAAACATGGATCTAAGCAAGGTCACTGACTGGTCAGCCAGTTTATTTTTGACCTAAGCAGTGTTTAATTTAGGAAGCAGAAGGACTGGGATAAGCAAGTACAAACCTAAATGGGCAGCTGTCTGCTGTGGGATATTGAAGCTGAGCCATCCTAAAGGGCAGCCCAGTTGTACCCTCACT
>KZ505796.1:146665-201716 GCA_002844005.1 Limosa lapponica baueri | reverse complement strand
CTTGCATCACCCAGCTCTGCTTCTTGCCAAGTCTAGTTTCCTCATCCTGCACTACCATCAAAAGTGTTCTTTCGGGGAGGGGTTTCTGGCTGCCTCAGAAGAGTCGCTGTCTTTTGTTCTTTATCTTAGGTTTGCCTGATAGCGTTCCCTTTTCTACCTTGGGCACAGAGGTGCTGTTGCAACATTATCAAATAGATCAGGTGTGACAGAACCCTCCTAACTCTCTGCAAAAAGCTTTTTGCCCAATTCCCTGCTGAAATATTGCTGAAGTGGTGTTTGACAGATTTGTGTAGCTATAAAAGCTCTCAATTGCTATTATTACACAGGTCTCTGGAAATATATTGATAGGCTTAAGTCTCCATACTTCTGATTCCACTCACTAAATGCAACCCCAGTCTATATCTCTAGCTAACTACCTTTCTCCTCTTGTCCAGATTCATCTGTTAGTTTGACTCTGGAAAGAAGAGAAAAAAGACAATTGTTATTGCCTTGGCCTCAAATCTAGTTAGGAAGGAAGGGTGGAAGGAATAAAATACTTCCAGTGTTCCAGGATATGAATCATAAAAGCTGAAGTGGGGTACCTGCTTACTTTGTCACTCATTTTTGAAAACAGGGAGCCATCTGAGCATGAACTGAAGCAGGCAGTTAATCTCCTATATAAAGGGAGCCATAGGTTTGATTTCTGATAGTATTTTATGCAACTTTCCTTCTCTTTCTCATTCCATTGACCTTTCTTTTTGCTGTGGCATTTAATTATCCAGTGGTGAGACATAAAGGCACCACTTGTTCTCAGTTGGTGAGCCCAGGTCTTTGTGACTGCTGTGAAGCCCATGTTCACATGTTAGCGTGTGAGAACCATCCTCTGGCAACTTCTCCACAGCTCTGACCTGCACCTGAGAGGCCGGACACCTGGGCCGAGGACATGGTGCGATATCAGGGACAGTAACATGGAGCAGAGGAGAACAAGGTGCTGCTCATCCTTTTAGGCCACCAATACCTGTGGATGCAGTACTATGACTTGTTTGCTTGCCGTTTATGGGATTTAGAAAACTAGTGATGGGTGCTGATTCACATGGATCACCTCAAAGGTAATTTGGCTCTGGCAAAGCATAAAATTAAGCAAAAGTCTCTGCTTCTAAAGATGCACCAAGGCCCATAGATTACCTGGCCAGGTGTAAGAGGCAGAACCTGAGGATATTTTAAGAGGAGAGGGACTGGATCAGAGCAATGAGCTACTAGTTCTGCAGTCACAAGGAGCAAGGGTGGCAATGCCAGGGGAAACAGTCCCACATAGTGTGCTGTCCTTAATCTTTCCTGCCTGTCTTTGCTCCATTATGTCACTCTGCAATTGCACACCTTCTGTGCTGAACACAAACCGTACAGGACTGCCTGGATCATGGGAAGTTTAGTCCTCAAGTTCATTCACCAGGGACCAGAACAGCACTTTCAGCAGCTCTCAGTAATCTTCAAACCTAGGGTAAGAAAACAAGTTACACCTGTGTGTGCCATATACTTTTACTAATTCTTCACATACTGTGTCCTCCACATGTTTCATCAAAACAAAATTGTCTCTTCATTTTTCTGAGACAAATTGTGTTGGGCACAATGACAGGATGAGAAATATTTTCTGGAAGGTTACTCATATCTGTTTTTATTATTATCCATTGTGCACAACAGTTCTGGCTCCATTTTAGCCAACTCCACACTGTTTCTCCTTTCACACATTGTGGCTTACTTCTCTATGTTCTGTCATCTCTTTAAAAAAATGCTGCAGTCTTTGCCCACGTTGTTATTTTTCATAGCCCCAGGACATCATAATGTGACTACCTTATTTGCACCTTTGTGATTTGTGGCTTCAGGATGCAGTTCATTTAAAGTTTGCTCATTTACTGTTCCTGCAGTATACTGCAGCGTGGACCGGTTTTCTGTGCTCCCTGTTCTCCTGTTTATAGGGCCCTAATTTCACATGTATTCAGCATAAGCAGGACAACATATTCCTTTTGCAAGTGTTTCTGATGTGAAGTGGCTTGCATGTTTATGCTTGGATCAGTTGACTCCTGCAGAGATGCTGGCTGGCCATACCAGTGGCGAAAAAGGAATGGTTAGGGAAGAGTACAAGGACAGAGCAGGTCTATAGGACAAGTTCCCCAGAACATTCTTCTAGCATCTTGTGACTTATGGCTTAGGTTGCTCTTGACCAGAGCCATCATGTTTGCATTCGGTGGCCTTTGAGGTAGCTTTCTTTGATATGTTTGTCTAATTGCATTTGAACTCCTGCACAGCTTCAGCATCCACAACAGTCTGTGGGAGTATCCCAGCTTAACTCCTTGCACAAAGACCTCCTTTGGTATTTTTTTCTACCCTCTGCCTGTTTCATTTGAGGTCCCATAGTTCTTGCAGTTCTTCCCCATGATTCTCATGCCTTCACAATTTTTTTTCACCCCACCACCCTCCCCCCACAGCCCTTGACTTTGCGGTACAAGAAATGCATGAGCCACGTGCATGTTCCCCATATGATGTAAGCTGTGGTTACCTAGCACTGACTGGGATGAGCGGAGTTACAAAATTCACCAGTGCACAATGCCAAGAACTTTAATACTTGCTTTGGAACAGAAGGGAGAGGAAAGATCATTTGGGGCTTTTTCATAATTAACCCTACTCATCATATGAACCATACTTATCATATGTTCCTGATAGCAACCCACCAAGAAAAAAGACCATTCTTATGTCAGTCCCATGCCACAGTAATCTCTGTAACATCCTCTAGGTCAGAGCTTTGTGTAAGCATCTGTTACTGTCTGCAGCAATTCCGGAAGCTGGAACTGGATGACCCAGCTTTGGCATTCAGAAAAAGGGGTTGGAGAAAAGCTCATTTAGGTCAGGGTTCACGCTAGCGAAAGTAAGCGACCTTTCAATGAGCTTGCTATTATAAATGCTGGGTTTGTTGAAACAAAGCTATGACAAGATAGTATGATGGGAAAATCCAGAACATACAGAAATGCAAACTGTGCCAACAGTTGCCAGAATGCTATAAGCTTATTTTTACATACTAATAGCACTTTGACTTTGTTTCCCTTTCTTATATATAGAAAATAAAAAAATCTTGAGGAGTAAAAATTTATGGCAAACTTTAAAGATGAATTAAGAATCTCAAGGAAATAGATCTCGGTATGTGAGCATTGTTTTCTTTTTTCTCCTTTTTTTCCTTTTTTTTTTTTTTAAGGAAGTTCAACTGTTACGAAAGATGTTTAAAGAGATTTTTTTTTAATAAAAACCCTACAGAACAACCGAAAGAGGTCTTTCTTGTAATTGTTCAAAATGTGATTTTTATTTTGGTTACTCTATGTGGATTTCTTTGGGTTCTGATTTCTTTTGTTCTGACTTTATATATCCGTATACTTCTACTTCTGTGGGAGTGTTGATCAGAATTTGTACAAAGGAATGACAAGTCAGCTTCCCTGGTTTCCTGTGGCCTTGAGGTTCTCAATAATTTATTTTTCAAATGCCAGTGGGTAGGCTTAGAAATCTTTGGAGTTAAAATCAGCCCTAAAATTAAATATACAAAGCATCTACATAATTTAAGGATCCATTATTATTTGCTTTGATATAGACTTGCCTATTAAATTGATGATCACTCCTTAAAATTGTATTTCGAATGCTTCAGTAAAGTTTTTTGGAACTTAAACACATCTGTATTCAGAAACCTTGCATGGTCTGTCACTGTTTTTCATAGCAGAAGATTGGAATATATTCAGCTTCAGGAAAAAATGATTTAGTTAAAGTGTAGCTTGAAAGTTCCCGTGGCACTAGAGTCTTTTTCAGGGAGCATATTTTACAAATAGATGCTAAAGTGTCTTCTTTTGCTACAGCTGTATTTTGGTTTTTTTGGCAGATGGGAATGGCTTTCATTCTGAAAAGTATTTAAGGACAGCTGCTTCTGTTGAACAGGTGAGATGACAAAAAGCCATTGATACGCAAACAACAACACATTTCTGCAGAGTGCACTTCTAACCACGTCTCCTTTTCCATTTACACACCAGGCATTTAAAGCATGTCTCCAAATTACAGGTACACAGGAGCTTGCAACTTACCTAGTGGAGTTTAATGATGAAGAGGTGCTTCCTGTGCATTTAAGGCTTTTCAGAGGACTTAACAGAAATGAGGTAATCAATCTCACTGCAACCCTTATGCCAGGTAGGTAGTTAATTGAAAAGAGACAGCCCTGATGCTTTTGCAGCCACTGGAAGAAAGCCCTTTTTCAGGTCAGCATAGCGTCCCTCAGGCCTGTGTCTTGGGAGATACCTGCTCCACTTACCTTGCTGTCCATGTGTGTTGCTTGATATAGATAACGTTTTCTTCCCTGATGTACATTCTTCAACTGTAAACTCTGCAAACTAGTCAAACGTGTTGTTCTGGCACAGGATAACTGGCTGTATTTTTATTTTTTTTAAGCCCAAAGGGGGTAGCTTCATTGTGGAACATGTTTAGTTTGTAGGTGACAAATGGTCTGTGAAACCCTCAGAGGCAACTCATTATAAATGAGGCCAGGCAGCAGAAGTCCCCATTGTTGCTCAGTGCGGTAAGCCAATATAATTGGAACTATATAAATTGAAACCGAGTTAGGATTTAGCAAGGTAATACTGAAAAAAGTCATGAAAATAAAACACCTCACTTCAGCTCTTTCCAGCACCTTGAGAATATACTGCCCCGCTCATTTGCTTCTTTCTACATATGCTAGGTTTTATTTCTTAATGCTCTCTTGCTTCATTTTTCACCTTTGCCTAAGGAATGTATCAATGTTTTGTAAGGGCTGATTTAATTTTGTCAGTTTTTGTTTTGTCATTTCCGAAGACACACAAGAAAGACTGCAACAGTTTGGAGCATTGTAGTATACCAGGCCTCATTGCTTCAAGAAAACAATAACAGAGGCAAAATTTTAAATCTGAGCCTGTAGGTTAACCATTATTTTGAATTAACTTCCCAAACTCTTTTTTACAAGTATTATTATACAGTAGTGTGCTCCCATTAAAGTTGGCTCACTCTTGCTTCCTTGCAGGGGCATGCAAGGCTGGACCCTTTATGCTTTACGGATGGGAAAGACCAAGTCTGGAGTTAGCAGGCTCATATAGTTGGGTTTGGTTTTGTTGTACTTTTCATATCAGCAGTACACTGTGAAGAGAGGTCTTGCCGGTTTAATTCAGGTTTACTTTTCAATATTTTTTTTCTCACAGAATCCAGCCAGCCTATGGTAACATTTATTTTACAGATGGTCAGTTTGATCTTCTGACTTTCTAATAGGAAAGTAAACCCATGTCTCAGTTTATCATAATGCAGCTAAGCAAGTACAGCACAAGTCATTCTGAAGAACAGAGGAGACAGATGTCCCAAGTGAAAAGTTTAATAAAAGGGTCTTCATGGAAAATCTCCTGTAATAGAATTTTTTTCTCCCTCTCAGTGTCTCTGAAATACAGTATTTTCTTGATTGTCTGTTTTCATGAAGGAACTACTATAATAACAGTAAGAACAAAGAACATGACATTTAAATTGCCTTTAGGAAAAGGAAAAAGACACAGATGGTGTATAAAATTTTAAATTTCTCTATCTCAGATATTCTCCTCTGCTTTAATGTAGAGTCAAAAATATAAAATTATTTTCTTTACCCATTAGGTACATATAATTTCATACACTGAAGACTGCAAAATTGTTACAGCAGAACTGAATATTTCACTTGCATGAGCAACAGCACTTACTGCTCAACCTGGATTAGTGCCAGAAAGATCTCCACCATGACACAGAAAAACTATTGAGAAGCATTGAATGAATAGGGTTCACCAAAATTTGCCTTAGATCATCAGAACCACATGCTGCTCAACTTCAAAGCAGCATACAAGGTACTCATTTTCAGCTTTAGAAAGACATGAATAAATAAATAAAAAGTCCTAAAATTTAATGTCTGTCTGACTTCCCCAGGGCTCTTCAATTCAAAATTAAGTGATCACCCTCTGAAGCAAAACCAGTGGAACAGAAAAGCAGCTAGATCTGAAGCCATCTAGAGCTGCTTCTTCCACGAAAATAGCACAATTCTTTGCGTATTTCTATGACTGCTTACTGACAGTGTTGGAATTCAGTGAAGTGGAAAGGAAACCCAGCAATGTGACTTTAATACATAGTATTAAATTATTTGAATTGCCCACAATATGACATTTTGACAGAGGTTTCACTGGTTAGTGACTTCCTAAGTATCTTTAGGATGTTGGATTGATAATTAGAAAAATACTGACTTCTGTCACATAGGAAGCATAATGATTGCTAACATTTAGAAAATATTCTGCCCCCTTTATTACTGCTTAAGTCACACAACAGGCTACAAAAAGGACAAATCAACTCAGTTTTGACCAAGTAGGAACCAAAAGACTGTAAACACTCAAATAACTACTAGATGATCAATGAACTTACAGAAAGTGTACCATGAAAGAAAAATCACATGGTTGAGCCATTTTGTTTTCAAATTTGGATGGGTGAAGGAAGGGGATGATGATTGTTTCAAATAATACACATTAATTATGTAAAAGTCTTGCATGAAATGACCTCTGTAAGCAGAATTGTATCTACATATCATTACCCTCAAGTTCTTACTATGGGCAAAAAAGACACACACATTATATGTAAAGCCAAGAATACTTTTAAGTCCAATTGAAATCCTAACAACCTAATTAAATAATATTTATTACCCCAGATGAAGCCATTAAAGGATAAAACAAAATAGTACTGTACAGAAAAAGTATAACATAAAGTTGTCATACACATACTTCCTAGTGTCTGCTACTTTTTCTGTTATTATGCTCAGTCTTCCATTGCCCCTTGGGGTCCTAGCATCGAAGGTTACAGAAAGAAGAGGGGATCATGCAGCTCAAATCCCTAGCCATGAAGAACATGATAGTGTTAACTTCTCCTTCCTCATCGAAGGGCCTCTTGAAGTAATATTTATGTGTTTGCTGACACGCCGTACACTGCTCATTCTTTACAGATTAGTTCATGGTACAACTGATTTACCCGTATGTAGTGCATTTCATGCAAGTTGGATGCTTGTTCTTCATTCTCTTTGCACCTCTAAATATGGTTTTGCTCAGCTCTGAGTCTGCATTTCTTCAACTGACCATTGGTGAGTTGTTTACACCGCTGGGGCCTCCAATGTTGCCCTGTGCCGCATCTCTTACTATCCCATGCCTGCATTTCTCTAGACCATATCCTGTGTCCCCACTTTTCAAGGCCTCTCCTGTCATACTACATCTTCTATAGAGAATATCTATATACAATCATGGCGACACCATACAGAGATAAGCAAAAATAGACCGAATTAAGCATAATGACCTTGTCATTAGAAAAATTACAATTATAGCTAAGTTGGGAAATTGTAGACAGGTCAAGAGAAGTTGAGACCAAGTAAGCTTGATGAGCTGCTGTCCTGAGGCCTTGCAAACTCTACACTGCTGCTAGCACTGGCAATGCAGTAATTACTGGACTACAGGGTTACATTATACCAGCTATGAAGTGATATATGTTGTCTTCCTTAGTAATATGATTCCAGTTAGGGACATTACTCTTGGAAACATTTTGGAACTACTTCAGCTAGGTTTTCATATGTCATGTCATTTCTACAGTACCATATTTTGTCTCATAGGATTTATGGTCCCAGTTCCTGACTTTTTAATGAGAAGGCTGACAGCAGGTTTCGGTCATTGTGGATGAGCCATCATCTCTCACACTTCAAGACATAGCACTTCATCTACCCTGAATGTTACCCATTCTGGGATCTGGAGGTAGTTCATGGAATATGAACAGCAAGCTCCTCTGTGATGGGCTACTTTGAAGGTTTGCTTTCTTTTTTTAATGACATCTATTTGCTTAAATTTCTCTTTTTACATTAAATTAATACAAGCTCCAAGAAATGATTAGGCATGATGAATGCAGTTAAGTATAGTATCCAGAAGAAATGAAAAATGTGGGACAGAGTTAGACATCAGGTCCCACATTTACCATAATTTGGTAACTGCTTTGGCTTGCTCTCTCTGGGTTCCCCCCAGGTATGTGCCTTACAAGAAGAGTTCAAACATATTTCTCCAATTTAGAAAGTAGAGGGTCTAAAGACTTGAGCAAAAATCCCTAGGGCTTGGGAAGAAAATAACCTCTCAATTCATCAGTGGAGTTCTTTTGATGTAGTTGCTCCTCCGTTAGCTAACTTCAGGGCTGCTACAGTAATAAATCACACCCAGTAAAAATACACCTAGAAAGCAAATGTTGAATGACTTTTTGCGTTTGTGATTTGCTCTGTTACTGTGTAAATATATTGTTATATAGGTATATATGTAGCTACAGAGAATAAAAAAAATTAACATCTTTTTGCAAGCCACAGCTGACAGCTAGTTCCCTCAGATAAGTTCACTCTCACGATCTAATAACAGCGCATGGTTTTGTTCCATCTCTGCAAATATACACCAAACATTGAGGGTATGCTCGTATTGGACCCAGCCTAATAGTGAACTTAGCCTTTGAGTCGCCCCATTATTTCTGTCATATTCATGGTTTCAGTTCCCAGGGCCTCATCCTCGTGAGAGCAAAAACAGATACATGACTGACAGCCAGGCTGGAATAGGATCTTAACAAAAAACTGTTCTGCGTGGGAAGCAGTGAAGACATACATCCTTATTTCATGCCTATGGAGAGAGTCAAGGACCCTTTTCTTTGGGCAGAGGATACAAAACCACATTGGGAACCTGCATGCCAGGTGAAGTTCTACTCTGAAAAATAACTTTGTAAAAGAAATTTCAAATGAAACTTTGCTTCTGGTTGCTGTACTAAAAGAAATTAGTGACAAGAAAAAGCTGCTGTCCCTGTGATGCTCAGCCAGACTCTTCACATTAGTGATCTGTTCTGGTTGTATGATTTTAGTATAGTCTTTACAAGAAAGTGGCTTTTACCTGCCTTCGGTGCAATTAACAACTAGCCTTTTTTGCAGAACTAGTAAGCAATGCTAGTGTATATCCAGTGCCTTTGAGCAGTCTATGCTTCCTAGAGTTAAAAGCCAATATTAGAAATCCCTGTTTTGTCAGTTGATGTTAATAGGAACGATATAAAGTGCATACAGAGAAGGATCTATTGTATAAAACAAAGCCTTTCTTATAGTCACTCCGGAGAACAACCCCATATGAGAACAGTGATGTACTTTAAACCATTAAGGACAGCTTCTTGCCAAGCAATGCAAGATAATGATAGCACATAATATTCCTCTCTTGCTGTCTTTTTCTCATATATTGATTGGTCCTATACTGTAGGTGTGACAGACCAGGGTGCTTGCCCCCTACTCCTCTGAGCACTTTGAAGAAACTACTACATTTGTCAAATGACAAAAAAAATCACCTTAGAGAGTCAATTGAGAGACATCAAAAGCAACTGGAAAATCTGCAGTCCCAGGTGAGCTGTTACTTGATTATCTAGCTTTTGAGTCATCTGCAGTTTGTCTTTGAAAAGTTCTGCTGGACTCAGTCTGGATTTGAGAACCAAGCACTGGGGTTTTTTGTTTCTTTTCTGGGCTCCCTTCCTTCCCTGTCTCCTAGGAAGAATAGATAAAAAAGCAGCGTAGTTAAAGGGATTGTGGGCTACATGGTACTTGTCCCATGGCAGCTATGGCATTACTATTGCCTAAAGATTGCTTGTTTGGAACTGTTTCATAAAAAATCATAAAAAAACAAAACAACAAAAATCTCTAAATAGGTCCATTTTTGAAATAAAATATTCTGACTATAAAAGCATTAAAACAACCATGCTCTGTTTAAGGTATGAGTGTTTTTTCAAGTTTGTCTCAACTCAAGGTTTTTCAGATAAGCATTAGGATTCTGGAATCATCTGCTGTAACCTCTTATCCAAATGCAAAGTAGAAGCTTATAAGACCTGAAATAATTATACATTTTTGCTAAACACCAACTTCACTGGGAATGAAACTGAGAGTGATCAGTTTGAAAGAGGTAGACCTTCCTCCTCCTATACCTGGAATATAGAAATCAGCGTTTGTTTTGAAGTAGTAATAAGTTTAGGAATTGTACGTTGCTAGGAATAGGATATGTCAGTAGTTTACAGGCAAGTTTTTTGCTCAATGCCTTTAAGGAATTACCCTCCTTAATACATGGAAACAGTGGTCAGGAGTGCAAATGCAAGTAAGTCTTTCACGATCTTGAGCCTGGGCCCAGCATTTGGTTTCCAGGGAGAAACCTTGCATCAAGAATTGTTGCATCAGATCAAGGGGCAGGGGGTAAATAAACATCTGCAGTTCACAGGAATTTGCATCACAAAGCTGTATAGTTTAGCGCTTCTTCAGATGACAAAATGCTTGTTCTCAGAAACAAACTTTTAATAATGTGAACAAGGACATCTGCTTGTTTCTGCTATATTTAAGGAACAGAAAATTACTGTTTGGTCAAGTTATCACTTCGTGATACGTAATATCATTCTTTTCATCCTGATTTCCAATGCAATTGTCTTGAGGGAAAAAGAAATCATAAGATTTTCCATAACTACATTTAATGTCTAATTTCTGTCTTAACAATTGAAATTTTCCTTATCAACTAGATTTGCAATAGTAGCATAGTTCTAAAAATTACTTAGCATGTTCATTTTTAGACTACTGCATTCCATCTTTCTGTCACATCATGCTCTTTATCAAATTATTCTACTATTTTCCAAGAAAGGGCTTGATAGAGTTATTATTAATAATCAGAGATGAAGAAACAGTGCTTCACGTTGTAATTTCTACCCTTTGCTGTGTAGTGATAAAAGGACAGGAAATAGTTTCACGTTTTATTTGTCTTTATATAATCACAAATATATATTAAGCTGATTTCTGTAATACTCATAAAATCAGTTCTCATATGTCCATTGTGTTGTTAGTTCACAGGCTGTGCAGCATTGCAGCCCGTGCACCCTTCTGCCCCATCCCTAGCAGCTGGACCACGTTATGGTAGTTGAGTTCATGTGGTGGGACCACCTGCTTTTCAGCCATACAGGGCTACACCTCCAAGAGTATGGGTCTCTGTCATCCTGGCGTGCTCTGGGCCCATCTACAATGGCCCATGTACTGGAGTTTCCTTCTGAAAGTAGGACCTCTTCAACCCTGAGGTTTCCAAAGTGGTAAGCACTCTCTTTTCAAGAGTCTTATTCTGTTGCTGGGGCTCCTTTGCCCTTTATCTCTTTGGACACATGTGATAGTTGAAGATGACAGATTTTGCACAGGATTTCTGAAATGTTTGCTTTATTTCCAGGTCTTTGATGAAGTGGGAATTAAACAGTGTGCTATGGGTCCCTCACCGCTTGCAGGTGTTCTGCTGGGTATGGTTTGACGTCTTCTCACACTCACTTCTTTCCCGACTCCATCCCCCAATTATGTATCACTTCAGAAGATCAGACTTTTCTTCTACATCATGCATGAAGTCTCCTCTCTGTTTTGCTGTTACCTCTATCTGTGGCTGATCCAGATTTTTCAAATTCTCCCTTTTTGCTTGTCCTCAGTTTCACAGCTCATGTGCTTTGTATCTCTGTAGTGACATCTGTTTATCTGTTACTTCGTTGAATTTTCCATTCAAGTCACTACATTTTGGGGAAGTAAGTTTTGTTTGGGGTTTCACCACTGTGCTCTGGGCAATATCTGTTTTGTTTATTAAGGATTTCTGACCACATTTAAAATTGCAATCAGATGCTTGGACATATCTCAAGCCTTGTAAAAGCTACCAGCCAAAAGTATGATCACACAAGGATAGTCGGTAGTTGTGTGGATTTTTTCTTTAATTGAAATCCCTTGCAAAATGCTTTTGGAAAATCTAAATATAACTTCATCCTCTGAATTTACCTTATCTTGGTGGTAATACCTTCAAAGGACTCTTGCAGGTACGATAAACGTTCTTTCCACTGTCCAAGTGAATATGGAATAACACTTCAGTTGTGCATGTATCTTTTGGAAGTTTGAAAAATGTACACATTTTATTGTGGCAGCTTTATACTCTCTATTATACTGCAGTCTTTTCAAGTAAAGCATCTTTGCTATAACTACAGTCCATTTTTTCAAAATTTGCACTCAAATTACAGAATCTTTTGAGGATTTTCAGGTGAAAAGGGGTTAAGCTCTTTTTGGATGCTTCTTGAACTTAAGTTACCTATCAAAGAATAATAAATTACTTCCTAAAATGTAATAATAGCACAATGCAGAAAAGAGATGCATAATATATACTTTTCAAAATGCAGAGAGAGAAAGAGGAAGAAAGGGGGAAAGAAAGAGAGAAAGGGAGGGGAGGGAGGGAGGAAGGAAGGTCGTTGTTAAGTGGTACTAATGCTTTTTCCAGGAAGGAAGGATAAATGCCTTCATATTTTTGAAAATCTTTATTTGTTTTCATGCATAAATGTACTTCAGCTATTTATAGAAAATGTACGAAAATTTGATGTAAAATAATTCAGCTGAAAGTAGCTGAAAGCTGTTGCAGAAGTATGACATATGGCTTGCCCTATTCCTGATCTCCCTCAGCATTTTCTCATAGCACTTCTGGGAACAGAATAGGTGGTGAGATGGGCCCTTGGGCTGAACCACATCACCGATTCATCTGTAGTATTTCGACCTCACATTTATGAAATTGATGCATCCATTTATTCCATCAAGAAGGTATAAACATAATTTTATGCTGAGTGACAACTCTTACAAAGTTCACATTCCTTGTGCAAAGAATATTATGTAAATAATTCCTGCACATGACATGTTTTATATATATTGGAAATGTATATAGAATACCTCTTAAAGAATCACAAGGTGAGCTATAACTTAGATGTTGAACTAGTGTTGTCTGTGATAATTTATTATGCAAACTGCTAATATTAAAACATATTACTATTCCCATTTTTATAACTTTTTTTTTTTAAAAGAAATTTGCATTCTGCTCATCTTGCAGTCTTCTGGATAGTCTAGTTAACACTCAACCTCAAGACCTCTGAGAAGCAAAAAATGAAGGGTCATTTCATAATCTCATTTCTTGAGTTTCTTAAAAACAGAAAATACAGAGTTAAGATGTTCAGTGATGTCCATTGATGCTAGCCTGAATTGTCAACGAATGGTAGAAATTACATGCATGTATGGCTGCCCTGCACAGGGGTGAGGAGAGCTGATATGATGTCACCTGAAAATGCCCAGGATGCATCATCTCAAAAAGAGCAGGTGTCCATAGTTGAAGTGACCTTTTTTCTCCACAGGCTTGTAAGGGTAGTTAGAAGTCATTTTAAAAGGGGGTTTGCAGCTTATTTCTGTAGTTATTTCTTTCTGCCATTACATCAGGGGGCATACTGAAATCTGAGCATTAACTTAAAATGTCAGTTGCTAACCTTTTGAATAGTCATTCAGCGAGCCTTTACCATTTAATGACAGGCATATATAATTAAGTGCCTAAATTTCATGCACCTTTTTCCTAGTGGGCTTTTTCATTAGGACCACAAACAGCTCTTCGTTGTGGAGGCAGCAGAGCCCCAGGAACAAATGCCTTTCATTGTTTGGTTTCATGCTTTCTGACAAATACCTACAAAAACAGTGCTAGAATAAGAATGAAAATGCTCCATGCACACAGTCAGTTTTTGGCATCATAAAAAATAGAAGCTTGCCTTCAGAAAAAGTCACATTTCGTCTTACGGAGACAGTCTACCTGATTGGAAACCCATTTAGCACTAGCAGGGAACTAGAAAAGGTCAAACTTTACGCTTATTCATGAGTTATACTGTAAAATCAAAGACAGACAATTCTTAAATGGACTGACCAAAGCAGGAGATGTGCAGGTTTCAGCATAGCTGCCCTCTTCCTTTCTCTAAGGAACAAGTGCATGGTCACAAAAAAGTGCAGCAAAACTAATTTTCCTTGAGGGATCAGTTCTGTCATTTCTGTGCCTAGACAACTGTAGGGAAAAAAGGCCACATGCCAATAGCAGGCTCTAAAAGGTGCTGTACTTCAGGACAGAGACTTCCATCTCCAAAGAACACTAGATCACCTAGATGACAAACATACTCTTCCCTTTTTGAACCGTGGAGAGCATCCCCATGCTCCTGAGGTACAGTATTAGCAACCCTCATTTCCCTCCTTACTTTAGTTCTGTGTTTGCAGAGTGTTTATTTTATAACCCTGCAATTTCAAATGTACTCTCAGAAACATTAAAGATTGTGCAAATAGTGTCAACAGTGATTCATCAGACCTAGTTTGAAGTGGAATATTCATCCCTTCTTTGTGAGCCCTGTTACCTCTGCATGATGTCTAATGCACGCAGCTAATAGGAGTGTGTGTGCACATGAGAATCACACAAGTGTCCCCCAGCAGCCTCAGCTGTCTCCTGTCCTGCCATTTGAGTTGTGTTTTAACGCAGCTGCCTGTGGGCTCTCTAATGACTAGCTGCTGTCCCACCATGGTAGCAGCTGGTTTCTTCACTAAAGCTCTGTGGACTAAATACCAAGAGATTAAGGCAAGACAAATATCAGCAGAGGCTGATGGGAGTGGACACCAAGTACTGAATCTTGCTGGCTTTAGACACATTACAGAGCAAGTTTCTTGAGGGAGGGATTGTTGTTTTTAAAAGGGTCCTTGCCCCCACCCAAAAAAGGCCTTAAAATGCTGTTGGAGTACATATAGTAAATGATTTTGTCTTTACCTTTCTGACAACATAAGAAACCTTCTTTCAGGTTCTGAGGCAGTTTTTAAATAAGCAAGGAATCTAAGATTTTCCCCAGGGGATCTACATTTGTGTGCAGTGGCTACAGTGTCACTGAAACACGTTTTCCTTTTGTCATTTGACAGCCAGAGACACATGGAAGATGGGGCATGGTGAAAAGAATCTGCTCTATTAAATACCATACAGGGAAGGCTCAGAAAATGAGGTCAAGCAGAGAGCAGCCTAAGGTGCAAGGCAGTTACCAAAATTTGTGTACACCCTGGGTGGTATTTGATTGTACAGGAAGAATTAACACATTTAATGTTAAGCTGGTTTGGTTCGGTTTTAATGCATAAACGACAGCATTGCTTAGCATTACAACAGGTTCTAGATTCCCTGGAACAATTTCCAAGTCTGCCAGCAATAGGTATGTACTTCTTCTGCTGTTGTTACATACCTATTTTTCATGTAACTCTACATTTGTTTGACTCGCATTTACTGCATATTGAAACACAAATGTATGGTTAGCTCTTGCTGGTGATTTTATCATGGTAGTGATTCAGGGAACCTTTAATATTTTTCTCTCAAGCACGCAGAATTTTGTGTGTCTACTAAAAAGTTGCTCTCCTAAGACCTTTACCCTTCATGGTGTTTTTGGAATTGTAAATATGCTGATTAAATTTTACTGTATTTCATTTCTCAGTGAAAAGTTTCCTTGTAATTATAGATGCCGACTACAAGTTTTAACATCTTCATTTTGAAACCAGTGTAGCAGTTAAGAGCAAGACGATGATTTTTTTACTGCCCTTGACTCTGGATATGTGAAATACCAGGTTCAGGAGCACGTGTTTGGTATATACAATATAGTTAGCAAGCTCTTTGGAAAAGAAATTTCTATGCTGAACCACAAATAATTCCACTTATCTTTTAGCTCATGAATGATGATGAAGCTCATCTTCTGTGTTGGTAATTTTATTACAGTCATCAGATCAAGTCAGGATTAATGCTTCTTGAATTTGGCAATAGCCTCTTACACTGTGATATTGCAGGTCATGCCTTTGACAAGACGACTAATTACATTGTTCCTGTGAAGGTTTGTCTGTATTTATGTTTTTTCATTAGAATAGCTCCTAAGCCATTTTTCAGACAGTTAGCTCACAGTACTTTGCTACAATTTTTTATTCAGAACAAAAAAGTAACTTTTCTTGAATTAGATTGTTCTCACATTCCCTCAAGCATCAAAAAGACAGAACCAGTTTTATTTCAGATGGGTGAAAATTCCACCCCCACATACATCTTCAAAGATTAAAGCGGGGGGGGAAGAACAACTAAAATAAATGGCTTTGCCTTGGATAGAGACCAGGCCTCTAGCGCTACAGATTTCATTTCCAAAAGAAAGGGATGAGAATGTTAATGTATATACAATTGGGAAAATAACATTGTGGTGTTATAGCTCCTATAATTCAACTTGCCCAACATTTCTGCGTTGTGCTAGAAGAAATAGAATGTCAGAGAGCAGTAAATAAAGCTGTATGTTAATATGAGTCTAAATTATAAGGCACGGCATGAGTAATGCTTGTAGTTAAACTGGCTGGGATGAAAACTTATTGGTGCTGCCAGTCTTCGTGCTTCAGGATGTACATCGATCACTCAAAAAGGTCGGGAAAAAATTCATCACCTCACAGCCCATTCATCCTCCTTTCACTGCAAGTTTGTTGAGTATGAGTGTATTGATTGTTTGCGTCCTGGTTTATTTGCTTCTGCCTGTTGTTGACTCCTGCTGAAGATTACATGAAATATTGGTTTAACCTGATAAAATAATTCCTGGTCATATCTGCAGCAAGCAGCGGTGAGGAATTATGTGGCCACATGTGAACTGATTAGCATTTTATTTGTTTTCTGATTTCCTGAAAAAGAGGTGTGTCAGATCTCAGTCTTTGGAAGATTAACCTGTCATTAAGCTGACTGCTATCAGCAAGATAGAGGGTTGTCAGCCAATAAGCTATTAATTGGAAACCTGTTTTTTCCTATGACAGTCAACAAGAAAAAGGTAAACGCATCCAGTTTCATCCACATTTTTCTACAAAAACGGCAAGCAGGATGCTGCACAAGAAAATGGTGCTTTAAGATAGAGGCAACTTTCTTGAAAATTTGGCCCTAAAATCATAACCGTGAAGCAAGATGTTTTAACATGGAGGTATGTTCCCCATAAATGTGATTTAACAATGTGTCTTAGGTTCTTGTAACTTAATCTATGAAAGCAGTGGTTTGTAGGGGAATTTAATGATAGTTTTCTAGACTGACGAATATTTTTGCTGCTAAACGCCCATGGGGCAACTCTCAGTCTCTCTGTGGTCCTGCTCAGCTACAGGAAGTGGTGCAGTACACAGTCCAGAAAGGTCCACGCAACGTTTCTCCCACACACCCCAGGTGACAGGTGTGTAAGTCACATCTGGAACACCCCCTAATAAACTCAAGATCTTATAGAAAAGAATCATACTCTGCAACATGACACAGAAGAAGATGACCCAGGGAATGATTTCAGACTGTGAAGACATTCAACATACACATTGTTAAGCTAAAAATACCTCCAGCCTAGTTGTTTCCTATATAATTTTGCAGGTACCCCTTCCCAATCTAAAGGAAAACACCTGTGTTGTGAACCATGAATGTTGTTACAACTGAGGTGAAAGACAGTGATCCAGAAATTATCTGTGTGAGGAATTTCTTTAAAGCACCAAAGCTGTTATATGAGAACAAATCATATCAAAATTGAACACAGGGCTGATCCTAAACCTCCTGCTGCTTAAAAAACATTTTTTAAAACTGTTGTCTTACAATATTGCACTATCACTGAGGATTGAAAGAAGTTGTGTATAAATAGGAATTTACCAAGTTTCTTGTAAAATGTGGTGGGTTGACCTTGGCTGGATGCCATGTGCCCACCAAAGCTGCTCTATTACTCCCCCTCCTCAGCTGGTCAGGGGGAAAAGAAAAATATAACGAAAAGCTCATGAGTTGAGACAAGGACAGGGAGAGATCATTCAGTAATTACCATCATGGGCAAACCAGATCCAACATGGGGAAATTAGTTTAATTTATTACCAGTCAAATCAGTAGGATAATGAGAAATAAAACCTAATCTTGGAACATCTTCCCCCTACCCCTCCCTTCTTCCTGGGCTGAACTTCACTCTGGATTTCTCTGCCTCTGTCTGGGAGCTGTCTGGCACTGGGTCTATTGGACATGGGGAAAGCTTCTAGCAGCTTCTCACAGAAGCCACCCATGTAGCTCCCCCACTACCAAAACCTTGCCAGGCAAACCCATACACAAACCATGATAAAAGACTGTGCTGTGGCAGGAAAAGTAGCATGGATGAGCTCCAGCATGGATAGGCTTTCAATGTCTTAAAGCCAGTAATACTCTTAACACGGTGACTAAGCACTCTAAATCTCTGGTTTGTGATATCATTTGTCTTGATTACTTGTGGATCTTCTGTCTTAAAGGGCTGACCCATTCTTGAAAACATAACGTTGGTGATGCGGTGAAAGTCAACCTACAAACCTGCTAGATACGTTCCATTAATACTTCCTTACGATTAGTTGCAAAAATATAATCAATCTAAAATAATATCAAACCCTCTAAATAGTAGGTTTATCTTTCCCTCTCTTCCTCTCTGAAAGAAAAAAAAAAAAGAAAGAAATCCCACTGATATAGTATATAGGAGGTGAAGACATCTATTATGTATTAACTTTCAGAAATGGAAATTTGATAGCCAGAGGCTAATTTGCAAAATTATAAAGAAATACAGGCAAAGTAATTTCCTGAAAATAGTGTGAATTGAACATGCCAGAATCAAGAGGGTAAAGCATAAGCAGAAGATAAATCAGGCAAAGTTTAGAAGGTATTATTAGTAGGTTATTTTCATGAATTTGTCGTAGCTCTTCATTGCAGCACAGAATGGGACTTTTAGAGTACAAAGAGTATAAAAAAACTTCCTAGAGTCATTTTTAATTGAAAAAAAGAAATCTGCACCAATTTATGACACCTCTGGTGGAGAAAGAGAGAGACTTTCAAATTAAGGAGCAGTCTCTATAATAGCAGTGTGGATGGATAGTAGGCTTGCATTAGAAATTAGTAGTCAATTTAAGAGCAGAATAATCCTGAGCTAATTGAAAGCAAAATAATTTCCTTTCATTAAACTAAATGTCAGTAAAATTTTGAGTGCTTATAGCACACAACTGTTTCTTATAAGGGATATGAAGTCTGGCACTGAGCAAGGCACTAAAGGTGTGTGTCATTTATTATCAGGCCTTAGGACTTACCCATTTTGGTGTGATATGGCAGGAAGCTGTTTAGGTTGCAGTCCTTTCAGCCAAAATGAACTATCATTGTGTTGCTTTCACTTACATTGTGTTCCATGTTTTTCTGACTATAAATACCTGTCTATATGCAAATAAAGTAACTTTTAAGAGGCAGCATGTGTGATAGAACTAGAATATAAGTTGGTATCATCCGGCTTGAATTTACAGGTCTTACCAAGTCATGTTACAAATGAAATTTCCTGCTAGCTGTTTCCTCTCTGTAATAGAGGATCTATGCTGCTGATGTGCAAACAAAAGTTGAGTCCATCCAGAGGAATTAATGCTGCTAAGCCAATTACATCTTGTGAGGACATGTTTTTGTGTTACACTGAAATTTTTATTTTGTTGACCAAGAATTCACCACGATCCAAGTTCTACCCACTTTATATCATTTGATCCTAATCTGTCTTTAATTACTGTTTAGACATTGTTCTGGTTGTCCTATACATGATGAACAGCTCTAAAATCCCTACAAATGACTACACTTGAAACATTAACTTTTCAAAATTACTGCATAATTCTCTCCAGGTATGCCACCCACTATGATGCTTATCTTTTCTGATTTTTTGTGAGTTTCTTTCAGCCGTTATGCCACTGTCTCTACTTAAAAAACGTATGTCTTACGCTGTGACTTGACTAACCCACGACTACATGATCACATGCTCAGATTGCTGGTGAACAATTAGGTCAGCTGATCACACCTCATGTACCATTAATTGCTTTTAGATTATGTTTTCTGTGCTAGAAAATTAACATAAGATTTAATTGCATTATGTTCCCTTAGCAGCTTCTGTTACCCTAAAGCTGGCAGTTTTTAACCCCACTTTCTTTGCTTAGCTATCTGCACACAATTTTTATGCTTCAAGACATGTAAACTCTGGCATTTTGGCAGAATAAAAAAAAAGATAGTATTTTTCCTTACTACTGGGCTCAGGCTCTTTGTTTTTGAAAACAAAAGGCCTGGGTCTTCTTAAGTTGCTGGATATCTGGCAATTTTACATGCACTGAAGATCAGCCATTTAATCTGTCAGATGGAATAGTGTAGGATAGGTTTGATAGATAGTTTGCAGAACACATATGATCCCTGTTTCAGGGCTAGCTGAAATGTCTGATAATCATACATTATACCATGTTTCACCTCATTTTCATGTGTTCAGATACGTAGTTCATTATTTTTAACACTTCTCATCATGCCTGAATGGTGACAATAATGGCTTCAGTATTGCTTTCTATTTGTAGGAATGTGATGCTAAGAATTGGAGTAAGTTACATGTGTCTTGATCTTTTCTTTCCTTAGAAAATATGACATCACTTCCTTGCCTCATCTCTTTAGTCATCTGTTGGGCCTTGTCATTGGCTATGTCAACACACTTCAGGGAAAAGGCATAGCTAAGGCTTGTCTAAACTGACTTGAGAACTTACTGTGGCCATCAGAGATGAACAAGAGCACTAAATGCTGTTCCTCCTGCTGCCCCCTTCTGATCCATTAAAAGCACCCTGCAGTTCAGGAACTCTGTTTTGTTTTCTTAAATCTTCTTTAGTTGTGGGGAGTTTGGGGTGCCGTTGGTTTTTTGTTCCTTTAAGCTAGAAGCTTGCCTGTCTCCTTTTGTGAGCTAATAATTCTTGACTTACCATGACTTTTATATCAGACATCTAGACCTGTTATTAACTTTTGTGGCTGGTATGATTTGACCATAGGTGTTAATCAACTTGCTTTTACTGCTAAGAAAGTTACAGTACAGTACATGGACACTTCATAAAATCATCATTCCAGGGCATCTGTACTGACAAGTGACAGTGCACACAGATAGAAGATAATCATTGCCAATTACTGTAAAAATCCTCTACTGTTCTCAAATTGTAACTCCTCTATAATAAAGGTCGGTGACGAGCTCTGTTCTTCTGAAATATATAACAGTTCTCAAGTATACTCTAAGATAAAGCTTGGTATAATAAACCTAATATCCAAGAGCAAGTGTGAAATTACCCACTCACTTTTCAGTAGGCAATAAAACAGGGCAGTTCAAGCAGTTATATGTTATATATAAATGGCAGGAAATTGTAGGCTAGTACAAATCTATACCTCTGGTCAAACAGCAGATTCAGTTTCTGTCTCTGATAGACAGCCTGCATCCAGCTGAGCGCTTTCGCTGCAAAACCAGTCTTGCTTCTGCTTCTTCCTTTTGGACTTTGCATGTAGAAGGACAGAATGAGCAAGAGGCTGGCCTGCTGCTGCCTTGGGCTGTCAGGTGGGAGATTTGAGCTCTTTCACTCTTTTTACAGCAGCTGTTAACGATGTTCTTCCACTAGCATCAGCTCAACCACTTCCTTTAAAGGTCTGCATATCTGCTTATGACATTTTTCAATAACTCTCAGTATATAGATATATTTAAGATAATTAAGTCAGTCAAAGAGCTTGCAAAAAGCTTAACCTTTTTCACCAACTCTAGTACAATGCTTTGTGTGTGCACACGTACTTCTTTGTTCTATATTGTGGCCAGCAACTGAGTACCCAGCAGCCACTTGCTCACACCCCCATCCACCTCCATCCTTGAGGAGATGGGGGAGAGAATGGGAAGAACAAAAGAAAAACTTGTGGTTCAAGATAAAGACAGTTTCATAATCTGTTTCATAATAACGATGAGTTGGTGTCTGAAAATGTATTGGATTGAAATGGGAAACAACTAGCAAGGAAATATTTATAGCTCAGCTCTGCCATTTTGAACCTATTAACATCAATGGATTTATTTCTGATGAAAATGAAAGCAAAGGTAAAGTAGGATGCAATTGCGCCTAGTGAACCAATAGCATCTGACTCTTGTTAGCTATATCTATGTTTTTATCAAAAGTTAGGTAGATAAATACATAGAAAACTTGACTTCATTGTAGGTGACATTTTATAAACTTTGCTTCCAGATGAGACTGAAGACAAGCTTTAGCATGAAGAAAGTTAAGAATAGGCTTTATTGATCTTAGGGAAAAAAAAATGCTGTTCTGAGCTTTAATTTGCATTCGCGAGGTCTTATTGCTTTTGAGTGCTTTTTAACAAAGCTATTTATATAACAGGACTAAAACGTTATTTTGCTAGTATGTCATGTGGAACTGCAACTAACCAATCTGAATGCCATCTGCCTGTCACAGATTATTTACCTTCAAGAAAAGTCATCCTGAAGAGCCTTTTGTTCTGCTTGCACTCAATGCAGAGAAATATGATTCTTCCGAGCAAGCTCTTTTGAAGAAATGATTGCTAATATTTTTTAAATAATAAGTATGCACATCCTTACTAAAGGTAGGTATGTTTAAAAGTTCTTTACAGATACCATTTTCAAATAATTCAGTGGATGTTCTTAGCCAAGTCTGCAGACTTACTTAAGGGAAGTGAAAATGTTATGATGTACAAACATGTATTTGATGGGGAAGAAAAGGGAAGTAGTTAGCTGCTTCTAAACCCGATAGACAAGAAAAGTAACTATGCTATTTGGAACAGCTGCAGCTAATGATACAAAACATAATGCAATCCATAACAATGCATTGTTCTATATAAAAGAATGATTTAAAAACTGGGGCTAATGATGCCCTCAGGTTTCAGTGATGACATCTTCCCTAGAGAATTATGGCTGATATCTTGCATTTATGCATTATTTTTGGTGACTGCATAACCATTAAATATATTTCATCAATCTTATACACCAAACCAATTGCTAAAAATGTCCTGGTTTCAAAAAACATTTCAGACTGGAGGGTTTTTTCAGTCAACAGGTACAGTGATAAATTGAGACCATCTTCAGTATGATATTTAATTTCCAAAATATAAATATTAGAGTATTAGTATTATTTGAGGATTACATGACCAAGAATATCCTCCTGAGACAGTTCCTACCACCTCATCCCAGAGTAAACTATGTCATATAACTCTGTTCATAAACTGATTAAGATCCATCTTTTAGTGCAGCAGATGATCAGCAGCCTCTCCTTTTACCAAAAGCAACAGAAACTGTTCTCTTTGCTAGCAACTTATTCCTAGATTTGAGTGTGATTTTAATTGTCTTATGTAGAAAATTTTGCCTTCCATACCCATTGAAATGATTCTTTTACTCTTAAAGATTTAAATCATAATTCCAGTCAATTTTGAGAAACTAATAATAATTTTACTTGCAACATTTTTCAGTAAATAAATGTCTCTTGATGTAAATTATATCTATAGAATTCTTCTTTATTATTGTTCCTCTTAATTTCCTGGTACTTCATTTGATAAATATAGGGTTAATACAATACATCTGGCATTCTTCATGCAAACACAGCCTCAATTATTTTCAGAAAGAAGACTTTAAAAGCAGTTATTAAACACCTATTCCCTAAGCTGCCAAAAACCAGAAAGGATTCTTCTGAGACCCTGCTGTTCACCCAATACATTAAAGTCAAGGACTTGTCCAAGGTTTCAGATTCCTTAATCATGCTAGCTTAGCTTCAGTTGTTCATTTTTAGCATGTAGTTAGACCAATATAATTACTACTTTATGCAGCTGGGAGAAAATGTATGTGCCACTGTAGCTGCTTAACTCCAGTATACCAAACGCAACACGTAGTCTTGCAAAGCTTGGAGCAACATCTGCTCTCATAGATTTGTTATAATAAGACTCCCTAGGCTGGGGTTGTTAGATGCCTGACCCTAGCAATCTAGCAGTCAGCCAACTGTCTTGGCTTTGTTGGATGAATGAGTTTAAAGACATGTAGAGTGTTGCCGTGCAGAGGTTAGATACATAGAAAAGGCACTTCAGTAACACTAATGCAGGTATTAAAATAATGCTATATCAGAATAAGGTAGTATCTGGACAAATATTTTTTATGCAGTACCTCAGTAATTTATCTGGATGTGGTATCTTGGACTGTTGTGTGCGGTATCAATTTCTGCAGTATATATCAAAACTGGGAATTGTTGCTTTGAACTTTTTCATGTGCTTCTCTTAAAACTCAATGAAATGAAGCTCACTGAATAAATTTTATTTTCAGCAGATTTATCAAACTAATTTTTTTTTGAAAGAGCAACAATCAGAATATTGGCTTATCAGTACTAAAATGCTAGATATTTTAGTGTAAAATAGCCAACATTTAAAAAAAATCCAAAATACATAACACTAACTGTTTCTTAAAAGATTTAGTCTGTTTCCTATCTTCCTTATTTCTTTGCAAAAGTACCTGTTCACCTGTTACTTGTTTGATTTTGCACATCTAAGCTAAGTTTCACTCCACCAGCCAATTCTTATTTCCTTTTTAGTAAAATTTCCAACTCTAATTCACTTGTCTTCCTAGTCCAAAAGTACTTGTCTCCTGTTGGATGAAAGAATAGGTTGAGAGACGCCTTCTGTTCATGCCTGTCTGATATTATTGAACTCCAGCTGGTTAAACAGTCAATTTAATCAATACTTTCCTGGCTTAGACTGTGTGTATCACACTCTACCCTACACAGCCAGAGAAACTGGAGAAAACTGGAACTCTCCGGTTTAGAGCCATGGGGCCAGTGCCCTCAGCCCAGCAGATGTGTCACCTGCTTCCCCAGCCGTGACTCAAATATAAGGATGGTGTGGTCTCCCTGATTTTAGTTTGACAGTTACTGTGGCAGCTTTAACATGTTAACTGCTAAGAAGGCAATAGGAAGGGTACTTCTGGCTTTCTTTAAGTTTATTCTGTTCTCTGCTAATTAGTGTACTGAAGAAATCTGTACCATTAGATGGAAAGCTGATACAGTGACAGCATTCACAGGATCTTCCCTGTGCATGTGCCGAAGGACATTGGAAATGCCAGCTTCTCATTTAAGGTAAGCTTTTCTATGGCAAAGACCTGAGCAATCCCGCTGTGCTCATCTTGTGTGCAGGCAGGCTTGAATCCAATTTCAGTCTGTGCTCCTGAGTCTTGTGCAGAAATATAAACAAAGTTTGAGTACTGTACAAAATACCCACAACATAATAAACATCTGATCAAGTTTTCACTAGTCTAGGACACGTGCCCTGCAGTTTTACTTAAACTGAAATTTTCAGGTGCGCATAGATCACCTGGAGTGCGCTCTTGTAAGACTATTCTTGGGTGAGAGTTACAGTTTTAGGACTTGGCTCCTCCGTGTTGTTTGTTCATGTTGGGGCAATGCTATTCAGCTGCAGGAGCAGCGATTTGAAATATGGAAGGGAACAGAGAGATTCGTCCTTTCGCAAGCTGAATTCCCATTTTACAACATTATATAACTAATCCTCGTTTCAGCACTTCAGCAGGATGAAAGTGGCAGGTATTTGGCTCTTTTCCTGTCACATCACCATAGTGTAATGGTGGATTTAGCAGGGTGAAATGAGGATTTTCATCTCTTACTACCTCTTACGTGTCTCTCTGAAGCCAGTAATAGCCATGCTCCCTGCAGGTGTTCAGTACTGTTTTTCAGAGAGTGAAAGACTGTTCCTTCTTCTGGGCAGTGAATTGAATTAAAAGTGAAGGTGCAAGTAGTTTGTCCTTGGATGAGGGAGGGAATCTTTGGTTTAGTGCTGAACTTGGTGGCCAGGAAATTGCATAAATTGAATACGTAAGTTTTTGGCAGATGCTGTGTTTCTACCAGATTTGGAGGAGGAATGGGGGCTTGAGAGTAGAACTTTGAAACATTGTGCTTAGAATTTAAACTAGATGCGTTGTGGCAGCAGCGATATCTAACTCTTTTTGCAACTCTCTTTCACTTTTAACTGCATTTTTAATTTGCACTACAGGTTTCACATAGAGAGTGAAATGCCAAACAGATTCACTTGCACATTTGGCTTCTGAGACTGTCTGCTCTGTAATAAAAAGCAAAGTGTTATGCCAGGTTCTGAAGACAGAAGCAAAAAGAGTTTTAGATATTTTCAGGCCATTTACGTCCCGAAACGAAAAGAAATTATGTACTAAACAAATGATAGAATTAGGAACACAGTCCGTACTCCTGTTACATTGATCACTACAACTAAGAAGCTCTAGGACAGGTATAAAGAGCACTTGGTCCCATAGCAGGCTTCTGCTCTCCATGAGTATTTCACATTGAACAGCCACCAGATAAAGCATAGCTTAGTAGATTCTTCCTAAACTAAAGAAAAAAATATAGGTAGGAACTAAGATTAAATAGACAAAACATAACCAGGCTTCCTCTTTAAGGATTATCAACTTGTGAAGTGAAAAAGTAGAGAGATTAAGAGCTTGAAAGATATTTGTTAGCAAAATGATGATATTTCTGTTTCAGTTAATATAATTGCTTTGGCCAGCTACATCACTAAGATTGTTAATATAATTCCTCTAAGTCATTTTCTGAGGAGAAAAAGAATTCCAAAATTAGAAGAAATGTTGAAATCACTCAAAAACCTTTTAGTAACTTTGACAGAGGAAAAGCTGTTGTGCTTTGTTTTGTTATTCTTTGACTCAGAAGATGCAGTTTATAAGAGCATGAGCACGCTGCAGTTGAACTGTCAGATTTTAGTTCATACATTTGACAGTCGCTTCAAATGCGTCTCATAAGCATGATATAGCAGCCTTATCATTATTATGTCCCTGAAACTGAGCAGGTGTCCAACTCCGACAATTCCGTGACAATTCTGTGACAAAAAAAACCTGCTAGAAATACCAGTGGTTCCCTAAGGTGACTTTTCTGTCAATATGGAGAAATGCATTAAACCCAGCCTTTCAACACTGTTTTGTGGGAAAGCACAATGGCTTTAAGGCCAGAAGTACAGGCATCTGAAAAGCCACCAGTGTCAGCCTTTACAGTCAGACTTTTTGCAGGTAAAATTAAGCTTGTAAGAAGCTGGCTTCCCTTACTCTCTAAGCGCAGTGGCACAATAATTGAATGTGTAAGGTAGGGTCTCACACAAGCTTGCAGTACAGTTTCCAGGTTTGTTAAGCCTCTGCCTGTGATTTGGGTTGCACTTCATTTATTGAAATGGCATCCATGATTGATTTGCATCCATCTTAAGGCATTCAATAATTCAAGCAGCATTATTAGGCAATGCAGACTAGGCAACATGAATATTCTATCTGATAGAAGATCTTCCTTCATCCCCTTTCTCTGTTGCTACTCATACCTCCCTTACTGAACTCACAGCCACCGTGCATGCAGCCAGTGACTTGAGTAAATACACTGGACGTTGTTCTCTGGGACCTGTCGCATCCCCGCAGCAGAAGGCAGCTCTTCTGCACCCCTTCCAAGGACTGAGAGAGTGGAGCGGGAAGGAACCTCATCTCTGAGATGCCAAGTGACTACGTCAGGTGTCAGATCTGCATGTGCTATTTCTAACCCCAGCACGGTTTCACTGCAGCTCTGACACAAATCTTTCTGTGCTGCAGCTTCTTATCTGAAATACAAAAAAAAAACGTTTTGTAAAACGTGGACTTTTTCCCTCACTGATGTAAAATTAAAATAATAAAAAGCTTTATGTTCTTCTGCTGGCACTGTGTGGAAGACACATTGATGGCACTGGATAGCACAGACACATAGTGAAGACACACTGGATAGCAGAAATAGTTGACCTGCCATCCAGTTCTGTAATTTTCAACACAGCAAATTACACATGATGGCTGCCAGATGGTTTAGTATATCTTTAGTATCCATGGTTGAAAAACAGAATTAATATTCATAAAATCAAGATTTCTGCTACTTAGAAGTGTACTAAATTGGAAACTGCCCACCAAGTAAAAATCCTGCTAGCTTTTCTAATAGGATGGTGTGCACTGAAGTCTTGTTAAGTGCACTTTGCCTGTACAAGGCATTTTCCTGATGTTTCCTTACTCTAAATAGGGGGAATATCCTGCTCTCTTTAGCACTTCCAACATACAGATGCAGGCAGGGTACCTATTTCACTGGAAAATGCAGTGGCACCGTGTCTGAGTCAACACAGGCAGGATGGAGGAGCAACCACAAAACCATGGACAAAATGCAAAAACTGAATTTAATCTTGGTACCTCACCAACCGGGGGAGCTCCGAAGCAGCACCCAGGCAGAGGCGTGCAAGTGGGGAACGCAGGCACCACGGAGCTTGAGAGTCCTTGCTAGAGAGTTTTTCCATGTTAGCGAGGGAGTCCTTGCTAGTGAGAGACAGAGCTCGAACCTGCTGTTCTCACCTGTGTATCAGGGATTCAAGCAGGCACAGTTTTCCACTGTGCTTTGATCTTCTCTGGCAGCAGGGCAGGAATCTCAGGCATGTTCGACAAGTTGCCTGAGTCCACCACAGGCCTATGTTATCAAAGCACAGATGCACTACTTGCCGAGCACATAAGACTAAACAACAATTAGTGTGATACATGTGTCTTCTGACACCCCAGGTGCAAGTCACTTGAACGTGTTTACAATCCTCCTCGCCGATCTTCCATTACTTCCCCACACACCAACATACACAAGTGACAGCTCTACTGACTTGATATCAAGGTGTGCATTGACACGATTTTTCCAATGAGTTTTGTAAGGGAAGTGATTTGCCTCTCCTGTTTTTTCAGTGTGGGTAGTGTCTGCTTCTGTCCCCACCCTCAGCTGCACTGAAATTTTGGTTGAAGCAATGTACAGGGTGCGGGTGTCAAGTGCTGGCATCCAGGAGCTGTAAGGATGGCTCCAACTGATCCACCACGGGGCACGTCTGAGCTCCTCCACCATGGTGGTCGCACCTTGGGGAAAGCCTGTATCAGAAAGGGCAAAACACTGCACAGTCAGTGAGAAGTGAGAGGGAGAGTGTGAGAAACAGCCCTCCAGGCAGCAAAGTCAGAGAAGGAGGAAGGAGGTTCTCCAGGCACCCACGCAGAGATTCTGCTGCAGCCCCTGAAGGAGAACATGCTGCAGCTGGTATCCACACTGTGGAGAGGACCATGCTGGAGGAGGTGGATGTGCCCTGGAGGAGCTGCAGCCCTCTATGAGCAGGTTTACCCTGAAGTACTGCAGCCCATGGGAAGGAGACACCCTACAGAAGGAGAAAAGAGTGCAGAGTATGGAGAAGCAGAGAGGAGCTGTTATGGACTGACCACAGGCCCTGTTCCCCATCCCTTGCACTGCTTGGGGAGGTGAAGTAGAGGAGTCAGGAATGAGACAATGAAGTTGAGCGTGGAAAAAAGGGGGGCTGTAGGGAAGCTGTTGTCTTTATTTGTCTTTCTTTCTCAGCATGGTACTCTATTTTAATTGGGGATAAATTAAATTAATTTTCTCCAAGTCAAGTCTGTTTTCCTCATAACAGTAATTGGCAAGCAATGTCCCTGTCTTTATCTCGACCTGTCAGTTTTTTCATCTTATTTTCTCCCCCATCCTGCTGAAGAGGCAGAATGAGAGAGCGGCTGTGGGGCATCTGGCAGCCAGCCATGGTCAGCCTATCAAAATAATTTACAACAGAAATTGGTACACTTTCAGAGTCCCTCTTGGTAAGTACAGCTAGTCAGCATGATTATTTTTACGAGTCCACATTACATGTGCTTAGTTGCTATGTTTTGTTTCTGTGAAGAAATTGTTACCTGCTTATTTCTAAAACTTTGCAGACATACGATGAACTCAGAGGACAGGATTACAGTGCCATTCAGAGAAATGGCAGCTCACTCTACCCCTGTTAATAAGCTGCTTTCCTCTGGCTTCTGCATGTTGCTAATCCGATTTAGAAAGGGAACAGCTTCCAGACACCTTTAAGGTGAAAGGCAAAGATCAGATATTTTCATGTGAAGTCTGAATTGCTTCCCCATCAGGGACTCAAGGAACAGACAGAATTGTTTTCAGGAATCTTTCTATATTTTGTCCTATGCTGTCTCACAGCATCTGGAAAGTTTACTATGTATGTATGTTTACTGGGGGCTTGTGTTACTGTCAGATGCCAGAGGTTGGTTGTCCAAAGTGCACATTCACGTTCTCTGAGGTTTGTCACAGCAACAAACTTCAGGTTTTCAAACTTTTCCAGGAATTGATCTACAGAATTAAACAACCTGATATGGTTCTTCTGGCGAGCTTCATTTTAGATCAAAGGGTTTGATAATTATCAGAGAGCAGGTTTATCAGTTGTCTTGGCCCTTTTCTGCAGTACTGCAGACCTAGTAGTTTTTTAAATACTCCAATTTCACCTTTAAGGTATAGGAGGACAAATCAGCTGTGACAATGTTGTTATTCAACAGCTGGCAGTAAAGAGTTAGTTTGCTCATCTATGGTTTCCATACCCTCCTGAATTTAATTGGTATTCTCTCCTTTTTTTATTTAATTTTGTTCAGCTGTTGTTCATTTACAAACTTCTCTTGACTGCTTTTATACACGCGCATATAACTCACCTCCTGAATGTAAATTCTAATTATTTTTTCTTCTAAATAGAAACAACCAAAGATTCCCCCTGAACAATAAAGAAGCTGGAATCATAGTATATCCAGGTAAAAAATACTATGTAAAATTCATTTATATTCCAAGATGATGTGCAACTAGATAGGCGTAATTATTCTTTGTGGATGTTACTTTGCAAGGAAAAGAGCATTCTTTCATTTGTGTTCTTGAATTTATTAAGAGAGGTATGTTTAATACTCCAGAGAGCCTTCTTAAATTAGCTGAAGTAGACAAAATGTTAAGCCTAATTCAGAAAACCTGAGCTCAACTTTAGCTTGAAGTTATTGTCATGAAGTGGTTTACTCTTAACAGTGAATGCTGACACGCTGACCTTACATGATGATGAAAATGCTTTAAAAAGGTAAAAAAAAAAAACTGTAATACATCAGCAAATTTGCCTGGAAACAATGATCTTTACTTTCTAAACTCTACCAGATTTCCTGAGCCCTTATTTTAACTGCACATTCCTCTTCTAAAAGCATCAAAGTTGTGGCTTCCTACTCGTAGAGTGCAACTTCTTAATGACAAGAAGAAATTCTCTAACATGTATTTTCATCAGCTTTTCAGACTGACACTCAGAGGAATACTCTTTGTCAATACTCCATGAAAAAACATTTGAATAAATGTTGTGCTTACTGATTTTTTTTCATATCTTAAAATTTGTCAAGAATTACAGGAACTACCTTTGAAATTGCTGTGGTAGTGTGAAACAACTTTGCAGCACAGTCAGTGTCGCAGAGCACAGTGGTGATGAAGTTCCTCTTGAGGAATATAAAGTAAAAAAATGTCAAAAGATATTCCTACATCTTTCCTTTAAATTAAATTTCATGCTGGTTTTACTTCTTGTGTATTGCCTCTCAGGATGAAATACCAAATACTGACAGTAAGATAAAAAGATATGAGTTTCCTTTTTGTTTTCTTTGTCCTATCCCATTAACAGATCTTGCTCTCAACTATTTGGGGTCCTTCTGATAGAAAAACAGGAGGGAGAAAACAAAATTTACAAGTTTTTTTCAGTCTAACCTCAATAACATAAAAAATTGGTACTGTTTTAGCAGGGGAGTTGGACTAGATGATCTCTAGAGGTCCCTTCCAACTCTGACAATTCTGTGATTCCGTGGCTATCAACAGGCTGGCAAATGTTCAGATAAAACTTTTTGGGTATGCTAGAAAGTAAGTTATTGTAATAACCTGAATCCATTCTGCATCAGTTTCTGTTGACCAGACATAAACCATGGAAGTACCTTGTAGGCCATTGTTTACATGTCCTCTGTTATGGGTTATTAACCATGATGAGCTGTTAGCTAGTAATTCTCTACATGCAGATGAATTATAGGAGTTCTCAGTAGAAATATATTTTAACGGGAGAGCAGGATTGCCTTTATCCAGGATATAAAACAAAGCAGTCTCTCTAGATTTGAAAGACTATTTCATTCCATTTAAAAATCAAAAAAGGGAAAAATTCTGTCCCTCACTCGCCACATCTACAAAGCAGAATATGTCAGAAAACCACAGCAAGCTGTGAGTTGCAAACACAGCTGTTCAAGGAAAACTCAGTAGCCTGAGGGGAAAGATGGCAGAATTACTAAAGTGTCCTCACAAGGTAAATTACATTTAATATCAAGTATTTCTTGTTATTGAACAAAAGAAGAAAAATGTGGCCTGACCTGGGCATCCAGAGTTAGTTGCATGTCCATCTATAAGCATAGATGCATATAAATAGCATAGATGCATAGATGTCCATGGATTAATTGTAGTCCGGGAGACATGCCCTGGTGCACTGGAGCTGAATCTGCTCCCGTTTCCCACCAAGTCCCTCTGTGCCCAGGTGCTCAGAGGGAATGCGATGCTTTGTGTGCTGTGAATTCCTGTGCCAGATCACATAGTGCTGATCTCACTGCTTAGATAATCCCAGACTCTACCCCAGCAAGGATGACAGGTTAGATGCAATTAGCGCTGTCAAATCAAATTATGACTTACTTTTTAAATGTATGATTTCTATTCAAGGCTAGTGGTGCTAAGCATGTTACGTATGTTCTTCAATTTAAGTTTGTATAATCACCTTACAAATATTAATTGTTATATTGTTTCATTAATATCTTCTGGGAAATCTTATGATATTTAGCATCCTTCTGAAGGAAGTATAACTTTTATTTATCTTATCAATTTTTTCCACTCAGGGTGGGGGGAATGGGATGATTGTCTTTTGTTTGTTTGTTTTAAGATAAAATAGTGTTTGTGTTGTATAAGAGTCCCAGAAAGAGAATGATGTCACCTTAATACTTCAGAAAGGGCTTTAGTAGCATTAGAATATTACTTAAGGAACTTCACCAACAACTTAGAAACAACTTAAAAAGCTGATTTTAAGAGGTATCTAAAAGTTTATGAGAACCACTGCAAATTAATTAATTATAACAATAATAAAAACAATAGAAGAGGACCAATTACAGGTTAATTGCCATCTAGTCATCTCCTCAGTATAGGCTATCACAACTCTTTCTGATTTTTATTCTCTCATCAGCTGATATCGGTAGAACCCTGTTTTGTCCCTCTATGCATCATGACTGGTAGCAGTTAGACTTCTGAATATGTATTGCTTTGTCACTTAAAAAAACAAATATAGGAGATAGCACAATAATAAGCCACTAATTTACAGGTTTATCACTGTGTATTCAGAGTTGCATATGTTCATGTACAAGCACAGTGAGTTTACAGGCAAATTAAAACTGAAAGGGTCCTAATAAGGAAGCACTAAGCCTTTGTGAAAAAAATGATGTGAAGATACAAGTAAAAACTCTACAGAAAAAATAATTTACATCAGTGCTTTTATGACGAATGTGAAAATTACAAATAAACTGAGTTTGCCTACATTGTACCCAGACATCCACCTAAGACATGATCTTTGAGATACATTGCTCTTCATTCCATCAGTCTAAGCACCTTCTGCATAACTAAGCCAATTAAAGACTCTTTGGATCCTGTCTGGTGTATAAAAATAGCCATACTTCACTATTCAGGTCAAAAGTACTTCTGTCCACTCTCTTGTCTCTGGCAATAGCCAGGAGCACGTGCCTAGGGAACAGGTACCCCATAGTCATGCCCTCTGCTTCCAGCAGCCTATGGCCGTTCAATCAAATAACAAGTTCAATAAATGGGTTTAATGGCCTTTTCCTCCACGACATTGTCTAATTGCTTTCTGAACTCATATTTATTTTTAGCCTCCATACCACCTTGTGGTAATCAGTTGTACCTTATAATTACACAAACATTCTTTTTTCTATTTTAAAGAAATCCGAGCAATCCTTTCTCAAATTATTTTGCAGGAATATTTTAAAGAATTCCAGAAAGGCTGCCTTGAGATTAAGGGAAAATAAGATTCTCTAGTTTGGTGTCTTGTGATTTTTATGGCCACAGTTAACATCCTTGCCTGTCACCATAGCAAAGGCATCAGATAAAAATTCTAAATGGTGCTGTCTTCCTACATCCTTAGAGTCCAAGCATCTTATTCCTGTGGATTACAGAGGCTGATGGTGCTGATATATAACACTGAGATAGAGTTAGAATTGTGCTATGGGGGAAAAAGCTGGGGTCAGAGTTTAGTCCCGTGAAGCTTCTCCATAAAAGAGCTGTTGATTTCTCTGTCCTGTTATCATTTTCCTCATTGTCTGTGATTTTTATGTTTCAAATTCTTCATTATATTTTCCCCTATATTTCATAGCATCATGCACAGAAAACCTGAAGCTTCCTAGATACAGTTTATCAGAGCCTCAAGGGCCTTTATTTTATAACCTGTGTTAGTAGCCTTGAGTCACTTCCATCACATGTGAAGGTCTAAGTACAGGTGCCATCTGTTATAGTGCTGAGAGACTTCAGGTGACGGCTTTTTTTTCATGTTCAGAGGAAACTAAACGCATGGTATATATTTGATACAGGCACTACTCTGGCAACAGGTTTCTGTGTATGACTGTTGATGCTGGATTTAAGTCTTTGGAATTAAATTCTGGTTTTCACTCTGATGCATAAGTTCAGTTTCTTCTTTCTTGAAGTGCCTTACATTCTCAAAGTCCTGTCAGTCTCTCTGCTATGTGTTTCTTTCCCTCCCCTTTATATTGCATTGCCTGCAGACCTACAATTCCAGTTCTTCACTACTTCTGCATTCTCTCTCATCCTACTTCAGGACTTTGCTTGTAGGGTCATGCACGTGAAGAAATATAATCCACAACTAACCTGGATGTGCAGATATGGTAAGTCTGAGAAAACTGTGCTTTAACTAGAGAAGTATCTTTTCCTCAGAGTGAGAGAGAGCATAGCATTAAACTGCTAAAAAGAACAGCGTTGCCAGCATAGCCCTTCTAATCTGTGTGTACTTCATCACTATAATCCCCTAGTAAAGCTGTCCTAACAGCAATGTGGCCTACAAGAACTCCTTTAAAAGCAGTTTCTTCTCTTACTTGCACTCAATTCTAGCTTCTGTGTTTCCATTTTTTTCTGAGCTATTGCACTGCTTCTTCAAGTCTTCTGGGTGTTCTCTCATTTCTTTTTTATTTATGACTTTTGCTGATAAGCATGTCGTGTTTGTTCATATGCTTATTTTGTCAAATGCTACAGTGTAAAATTTAAGGGTTTTTTTCAGGTTCTTCAAATAGATAATTTTGAACAGCTTCATGATTATCTTAAAGAGTTACTTAAATAAAATGTGGATTTCTCTGATGTTTTAACCTTGTCTCCTGTAAGGACAAACGCAACAGAGTTAGGAGATTCTTCCATGCCCTATGAAAGAAATATGCATGTTTTCAAGGACTGAGATGGCTTAGTCTTTGATACTCACGTTTATGCTGTCATATTTTTCAGAAGCATATTTGAAAATGAAAATGTACAAAAAAATTATTGTAGACTCCTGTATTTACAAAAAAAAAAAAGTCTATGACTTCTGAAACCTATGGTTGAAATCTCTGATTTCTTTTTCCTTTCAATACTGCTGCTATTTCTGAAAAAAATGGAAGTTTGAGTAACATTTGAGTTTTAAAACACTTTCACTTTTTGTTGAACAAGAAATTTGGTAGGTATACACTTAGAAAATCCTATGTTGGCATTCCCAATTACTAGCTATTGAAAATTTAGATTTGATGAGCAAAGATAAAAGACTGAAGATTGCCACTTCAAGCTACCTTTCTTTTGCTTGTTATTCTTGGTTATTGAAAATACAGTATTCTTTGCCTGTTATTGGTATTTTGAAGTGGAGTATTTCCAAATACCACTTCATATGTTTCAGATTTATCCTGGGTTTATTCACTAGTTTACATAGGTAATCTCTGCTGCTTCTCAGTATTGAAGTCCTTGATCTTGTAACTGACAGCATGTTAGCAGACAGCTATTGTTGCTCTGGGAAGATTGTTGAAAGAGGTGCAAGGAAAGCCTAGAGATTAGAAAAATCACCTTTCAATGATAGCTACAGTATATGTTGTTATTGAAGTCCTCCAGGCATCCACATAAGCTTTTTTACCCCTTCTCTCCCTCCTCAGCAGCATTGCCCTGACAGGCTGCAGACTCTGGTTCATGCAACGTAATTATAAATATATGGTGAAAGCCTGTAGTCACAGTCCAGCTTCTTCCAGCCATCACCTATTGCAGTGAAGGCTTGTACGTATTTCTGAGAAACATTTTATAATTCTGATCTTAAGTGATTAGTGTCTCACAGCTCTTTATTTGCCTAAAGAATTAAAAGAGTTCAAAATACTGGATGACTCTGTGGACCTGTATGCTGGGACATGGAGCCTGCCATAAACCCGCTGCTGCAAGGGCAGCTTGCCTGGGTTCATTATGCCTCCCTCACTGTGCACACAAAACAGATGCACCACCATTCATCCTTCGTGTCACCTGAAAACCAGGTTTCATAACATGTCTAACAGTAGCATTCCATTTCTTTGCAGCTTTGAGATCAAATTTGTCTCTCATGGCTGTTGATAATGCTTTTCATAGAATAGAATTGTAGAATCATAGAATTGTCTAGGTTGGTAGATACCTTTAAGATCACCAAGTCCAACCACCAACACTGCCAAAACCACCACTAAACTGTGTCCCTGAGCACCACGTCTACCCATCTTTAAATACCTCCAGGGATGGTGATTCCACCACTTCCCTGGGCGGCCTATTCCAATGCTTGATAACCCTTTCAGTGAATAATTTTTTCCTAATATCCAACCTAAACCTCCCCTGATTTTGCAACTGAACCAGCCTGAACCTTGGCCCAGAGGAAAATTCAGCTCGTGCAGCTGCACAGGGCTCCAGGGGGGCAGCTGGACTGCCTTCTGCTCTGCAGAGTGAAGTAGTAACGCTGCTCAGGTAGTGTTCACCTTTCCTCTTGTGAGACACCACCAGATTGCCATTGGTGAGATAAAACCTTTACAGTGGGCTTAAGTGTAACAATTATATTTTTACATTCCAACAGTTTATTGTTTGACTACCGTGTGCCATAATATACAGTGTAATAATACTGTAAAAACTGCAAACCGCTATGTACTGCTATACAGCACAGACATTATGATGTTGTACTGCAAGTTTCCACAAATAATTTAAATCAGCAAAAGAAGCAGTCCTCCACCCCCTCTACTGCTGGCCACCCTTTTCTATCCCTGCTTAATCTGTTCTCTTGTACAAGGCAATGTTTTATGTGACTAGGCAATGCAAAATTTGAATAGCATTTTCTAAAGCCAACTATATCAGTATTCAATTTTATTGCAAGCTTTTGCCTGGATCTGTTTTTACAGTTTTTCCCAAGTGCAACCACAAACACTCATGCTGACCTAAGGGAAGGGAAAGCACAGGATTGAATGAGCAGTGGCAGTGGGGGAGCAGTTTTTAGGACAACGTTGGCTCACGCGAGCCTCAGATGTTTGTAAAACTGCTGTCTAAAAACAATGGCAAGTTTTTTGTCCTTAGTATATAGCTGCTTTCAGGTTTTTCCAGGTTATCCAAGTCAAATCATGTTGCAGTTTTGGCCTATAAGCTAAGATTTGGACCACAGTATATACAGAAGTAATAGAAATGAAAAGTCAGTTGCTACAAGGCAGTTTCACAAAAGGTATCCAAATATTAAAATGGGTCTGAAGGTTTAGTTAAAATCTTGTGAACTATTAAAACAAAAATTCAGAAAGTGCTCTTAAAGTCCCCATGTGTTGCTTATTCAGTATTTGCCTAGTTTATGTAGCTTTAGCACCTTAGACGCCAACGCAAGATAAGAATCAGCATAATCAGTCTTCATGCCCTGCTGAGGCTCTGCAAACTGACTGTGCACAAAGACTGTAATCAGGTGATAAAACCATGGTGCACTAAAACTGGGCGCCAGTAATCTCACTAGGGTGCTATATTTACTTAGTCTATATTGGTAGCGATCTGTAATAGGTTTAAAGAGGCTCTCAAAGGCAGAGTTGGTGTCTGAATGATCACTGTTGGGAAGCAAGAATGACTGAATACTGAAAAAGGTCACTTGGTATGTTTGATAGTATGGGTGCTGCTGGATCAGCGGATGACATTAATGCTATGGAAATTCACCACTGGTACACAAAATTTATGAAGGAGTGCCCATCTGGACAACTTTGTCTGCATGAATTTAAACATGTCCTGGATCTACATGGACTTACTCCAGAAGCTAACAGCTATGTTGAACAAGTATTTCACACATTTGACATGAATAAGGTAAGAATTCAGTCTTAACTTGCTGGTTTTCTTATGGCTGTATCATTTGATGCATTCAGTGACATATCTCAGAGGGCTGGCAATGCTGACTGTTCAGAGGTAATGGAAGTGATTCAGAGGTGATTCAATAGAAAACTACAGGCAAATAAACACGAGCGACAGACAAACAATTTTGAATGCTCTGTTCGTGGTACGTTTTGCTGTTTTGAAAATTGCATACAGTCATTCTAATACATATTAAATAGTTTCTCATCTTTGAAACCCAGATTTTTATTATTATCTTTAGAGTTTGTTAATAACTGGAAGTTTTATTTATATGATACCACTTGAAAACTCTTTTTAAAGCAGTAAGTGTTGGGTAAGTTATGGCTGGGTCCATAACTACTATGGACATTTTAAGAATATGCAGCATAGACACAATATGATTCCTTCTGTTGCCAAATAAAATATTGCTGGATTCATTCCAAGCACCTTCTGTGGCTTAGTTTGGTATCAGTCAATCTCCCTTTTCCAAAGACACATGTGTCTGGTTTTGATCCCTTATCGCAATTTTACTGCTTAACATCCCAGGTCATCCCAAAGGCACCCAGCAGCTGTTAATTGCATCGCTGTCTTATGGTCTTCCAACTCAGTGTTCATACAGGTTCCTTCTAGACATGAGACCCATCCAGAAGACTGTACCTTGGTATTTTCCCCTTAAGCCAAAATAACATTTTGTATCAAATGCTACAAAAGTGGAGTGTAATTTCTACAAAAGTGTTTGTCCCTGACTGCAAAAAGGTTTAGGCTGAATTGCCAATACTACACAATCAAAGTCTGCTTCCAGCTAATAGAACAGATGGGCCCATCGTGATATAAAATCTTATTTAAAAAAAAAATAAAAATAAAACATTAGTGTTCTCTACCCATGCTATTGATCTCAATGAATTCAGAAATTTAACGTAAAATGTGCTATTACATTAATGAATTACTTTAGTGGCAGGTTAAAACTAGTCCAGATTATAGCCAGAACTACTCCAGACAGTTTCAATTTCCAGAAATGTCCTTCCTGTTCTTTATTATTAAATTAATTGTATTTGTTTCAGACAATGCTGAGAGTATGAGGTAACTTGTGTGTTCTTACATCCAACTTGTAATTTCTTGTACGGTGCCCGACAGAGTAAGAATTCCCAGAATCAGTACCATTGTTACACCAAGTTTTCTTGTTATGCTTTTTTCTACACATACCCCCACCCCCAATACAGCTTGCTTTTTTGATATTAGGTAATTCTTTCTTAGATAATCTTCACGTACTGCTCCTATAAAATCAGGCTTATTGCATGCTCTTTTCTTCCCCCAGGCCAAGTACCAGATGGTTAGATATAACGGAATTTCATTAAGTAGAATCACCTAACTTAATAAATGGGCTAATTACAGTTGGTGAGCAAACTTCAAGTCTATCAATATGAAATCTGAGTGGCAGAAATTGTCAGCTTAACTGTGTTCTTTTCAATTAATAAATCCATGCATTATGCTCCCAGTAAAGCTTTAACAATGCTAACTTTCTTGAGTAGTGCACATGGACAATGTTTGAATTCATCTAAGACCTTTTTCAGTTTAGCTTTTTTGTGTACCGCAAAAAGCCCCTGATGTCTCAGTGCTATTGAGAAATATTTGGAAAATTTTCCAAAATTTATCTTAGACAAATACTTTTAAAGCAACTAGTGACTTGAGGATGTTTCAGAACATTGAGGCCGCAGCTTGTTTTAGTTACTTTTTCAGAAAAATGGAACATGACATGAACACTTCTTGAAAATCAGGCTTCTGTCAAGACGATAGCATACCAGTGCAGGACCAACCCCAGGCATTGGGAAACTGAGTGTTTGCCATGGGATAACTGAAGGTGGGCAGAGGGGAGAAGAAAGTGCCCTTCAAATAGTACTGCACCAACAGAAATGCCTAGAACTTGCCACTGCCATTGGTATTGATCTGTTGGTATTGATTGGTATTGAAAATATCTATCCTACTTAGCAAATGGTGCATCCAGCACAGGCAGAGAGAGTAGAATAGATGCAAACTTTCAGGACACAGTTGCTCCTTACCACTTTACTCCATTCAGCTGTCTCTGCAGTTTGTAGTCCTTGTAATACTGAGTGTAATTAAAACTAAGAGTTTTTTTCACTTGTTTAGATTACTTATAATATTGAGAATGTGCATATAGATACTGGCATTTGCCTTTTATAGACTTGTGAAGAATACTTTTCCATATCTAGTTTATTTAGAGTACCTTTCTGTAAGGAAAAAGTATTTTGCAAAAGTAGCTAGTCATTCAATATTAAGACAAGCTTTATGTGAACTTGAGACTTGTCTAAATAGGGAAAGAGCTCCAAACCAAAAAGATGGGGAGTTTCAGGTTGGTTTGTGGTTTTGGTTTTTTGGTTGGTCTTGTTTGTTTGTTTGTTTGTTTGTTTGTTTTGGGAGGTTTTTTTGTGGGGGTGGGGTGGTGCAGGGGGTGGTGGTGTCTTTTTGTTGGTTTTTTTACAAGTTACTAATCACGGTGCATCCCTCCCAGTGCAAATAGCTTTCCTTGAGCAAGCTACTCCCTGGGTATCTGATGAGTATTAAGACACGTGCCTTAAACTTGTCAGGTTATACACACATCAGAGTGTAACTGTTACATAGTCCTATCCATCAATCTTTGGTCCCCTTCTCCTGTTTCCCCATAACTTTTCAATCAATTGGCACATTTCAATGAAATTTCAAAGAGTAGGCATTTCAGCTAATTAGTTCTTAAAGTTTTCATCAAAATGGCAGCTGGGTGGCAAGGACACATCCAGAATTAATGTATCACTCATGCAGAATTCGGCTTTTATTCATTGTTTAAGGCAACAGCTGGCTGGCAAAATAATCAGGCACTTGTTTCCTCTTGCCTGGTGAAGATACAGGGTGGAGCTGGGGTATTAGGGTGCAGAGATTTTAGGGGACAAAAGACAAGAGTCTGTACAAATCTAGCCTTTTGTTTTGCTGTTGCCAGAAGAGCTTGTTTAATTAATGTTCTATGTTAGACAGAAAAAGATGTTTCAATGTTTTATCTGTTTGGAAGTCTTCCCCCCATTTTAATGAAATTAAACAATTACTTGGCCTTTAGGTTTCATAAAATCCACTATAAAAACTGCTTATGCTAGGCTTATAACTTCATTATTTAATAATGAGCTCCCACTAAAGATCTGCTATTCATTTCCAGTTCTGCAAGTTATTGTAACAATCCTCCGTTAGCTACTGTAATCTGAGGCATAGATTTTATTGTATATTTTCTTAGTTGAGCTGTTGCAGCAATAGGCCCAGGAAAAGTTATTTAGAAGGCAGGAGTGGAATTCTGATAGTCTGTGTCCTTTGCAGCTGGATATAATATTAAGAATGTGGCATCTGCTCCCAGATAAAAGGCTGTCAAGTTTTTTTCCCTTGTTCAAACTATTTGTATACTGTAGTGGCTGGAAACTCTTAAACACTTAGGGAAATGAATCAAATGAACTAGAATGTCTTACCTGGATGTTTTACTTTCTCATTTTTAATAATAGGAAAAAAACACTATTTTTGATGAAATGGCAAAAGCATAACTACAAGATTCAGATACAACATAGAGCATCTAGATAAGCTGTAGCTCAGTTTTATTTTTCTCTTGCCTTGAATAAAGTTTTGTGAGAGGCTCACTGAAAACCCTGTGGCAAATGAGGACCAGGACGTCTCGAGCCACATGCCAGGATTTCATAAGCTTCCCCTTTGGGGTTCACACCACATCTGTTTAGTTTGATATGATGTGTATATTTATCTGTTGTAATGTGTGTTTCCTGTGAAGTCATTCTAAGGGGGCTTCAGGCTGGCTTAGGGAACCAATTTACGTAAGAAGAATAATGAGCTGTTGGCATACCAGCTTGCCAAGAGTAACGCATATGGGATTTTTACAGCTTGGCACGAGCTTTCTCAGTAACAGTACCCTCATATTATTCTTGATCATTCTGACTATATCGACACTTCTCTAACAAGCACGTGACTTATGTGTAGTACAATCAAAATGCATTTGTCTTCTGGATTCTGGTCTTAATACAGAAATCCAGCTCAATTCCATGTTTATTAGAGCTGAAGGAGCTTATTTGGAGATGACTCAGCTCTTCACAGGCTAGATAAAACAAGTCTCTTCATCCTCTTCAGTGGAATAACAACCTACCCGATTTGGTCAGCGGAAACTATTTAACTCTTTCTTAACAGAATAAGCAGATACAATTTTTTTTGTGAAAGAAACGTTGTGGTTTAACTCCAGCCGGCAACCGGGACCACACAGCTGTTCACTCACTCCCCCTGCTTCCCCTCAGCAGGATAGGGAGAAGAGGGAGAAAAAGCGAAAAACCTCATGGGTTGAGATAAAGACAGTTTAATAGAACATCAATGGAAGAGAAAATAATTAATAATAATAATAAAGAATAAAGAATACCCAAAATTAATGATGCAATACAATTGTTCACTACCTGGTAATCGGTTGCTAAGCCTGTCCCAAGCAGTGATCACGGATTCCTGTCCCCTGGCCAACCCTCATTTATATACTGAGCATGACGTTTATGATATGGAATATACCTTTGACCAGCTTTTCCTGTCTAAGATCCCTTTCAGCTTCTATGGGAAGCTGAAAAAGTCCTTAACTTAAGCATTATTCAGCAACAACTAAAACAATATATGTCATCAACTTTATTCTCATACTAAGTCCAAAACGCAGCAGCTACTCTTAAGAAAATTATCCCAGCTGAAATAAGGACAAGGAACTACACATAAGTCAAGGTCCTGAAGTGTCATAACATCTTACCCACTGCAATGTAATTAGGTTTTGAAGTTGAAAATTGCAGCATTAGTTTTCTTTTTCTTTTTTTTTCTTTTTTTTTTTTTTTTCTTTTGCAGCATTAGTTTTCTTTTTCTTTTTTTTTCTTTTTTTTTTTTTCTGAAGTCTGTATGTTATTTTTCTTCTGTTAGAGGATCAGATTTTGTCTACTGCCATGATGGGTAAAAATCACTGCCAGATCTTTGACATTACTGGATGAGGAAAAGAATTTGGGATCTAATCTCTTGCAGCACATATTTGGCATTTAGGAAGTGAGATTTGAAGCAAATAGCAGACTTTGGTGTGCTGCAAGCTTCTTCCTGAACCTGAAATTGCTGAAGATGCCTCTATCAGCTTCTAGTTTCTATGATACTGAAAGTGCCATGCTGTAAATATTCAAATTTATATCACTGTATTATCTGAAAACCCATCAGTGAGACTGTGTGAACAGAATGTGTGTGTTAAGTGGATTATGCAAATGAAGCAATATGATTACTTTTTAGTGCCTCCCCACACACTTACTGTTTAAGAATTATATGAATACGGACATATTCCAACTTCTTTTTACCTTAAGATTATATGAAAAGTATTTATCACATGCTTGGATTAGACAGAATGGTAAATCAAATTCAAGGTATGTACTTTTAATTGTAGAGTCATGAAGAGTCTGCCTTCAGTTAATAAGTCCCTCCATGAGTTTCACTAGCTCTGATTTATAGCCTTTCCTCAGGTTCTAGTGTGTAAATTTCACCATTTTTTTCTATTTAAATAACCTGATATTTCCTGTGAGACATTATCAAATTATCTGTTTTCAATGTTAATGTTATGATATTGTATGGTTTGTTTATATATTATCTTCCTTCAGCTGGATGAACACTTACTGGCACACACCAGAGTCACCATGCATATCATTAGCATTTTGCAGGATTTATGATTCTCCCTGTTTTCCAAGGGGCTGAATGCAAAACCCTCCAAACAAAGCACAGCAACACCATTTCACAGTTTGGGAAGCATTCAAAGTCATCCTAGCCAGAGCATTTTTAGTGCAAAGCACTACGTTTGGCTTGTGTACCGAGGCTGCAAACCTGACATAGGATCTTGCACAGTGTGAGCACAAATTTCAAGTTTTGTGAGAGCCCCTGCAGAAGCGGGTTGAGCCCTGGGAAGATGTTGAGGTAGCTGTGGCCAGAGAGAAGCACCCAGCTGTTGACAGGTCTGCTTGCATTCAAACAGATCACGAAGGATGATCCCGTGCAGTTTCTATTTTTGCCTAATCCAGACCTGCAGGGATCTTTAAGAGGTTTATGGTAGTTTTACAGCTCCTGGTTTGTTGGTGAATTCTAGCTGGAGGTGAGCCAGGGAATATAGGAGCACTGCGCAAAGGCGAACAGCGTGGCGTGGATGGAAAGAAAGGGCAGCCGGTGCTATGGGTGCTGGGGAATCAGTTGATGATGTTGCTGCAATAGACAACAGTCAATGGTACCAGAAATTTATGAACTACTGCCCCTCTGGGCAACTTTCTCTCTATGAGTTTAAGACAATACTGGGTTTACATGATATGAACCCTCAGGCAAACAAATATGTTGAGCAGGTGTTTCACACCTTTGACATGAATCAGGTAAGAAATTTTCTTGGACTATTTTCATCGTGAAATGTGTGTGTTTGTATGAACAGTAGAGGACTTTGCCTAGTGATATCAAATAGGAAGCATTAGGTAACCAGGAGCTGTTTTTTTCTTCATTAATTTCCAGCAGCTGTGCAGCATTACTTAAGCTGAGAAAACTGGATTTGTTGGACTCTTTTCAATGTCAGTTAGGTTGCTTAAAAGAAGAGCTCTTAAAAAATCTACTAAACAAGATTGATTCCTTGTAGATAGGACTGGGCAAAAGTCCTAAAACCCTCATGTTCCCCTCTTTCACTATTGGAAGGTTGTGTGACAATTTCTGTCTTCACTCTCCTTTTTAAAAATTATTTTTAAAAATTATTTTCCCCACCATTTGCAAAGCAAAGTCACTTCAGATCTATTGAGCTGCAATTTTGGATAGTTAAAATGAATTTTTCTTTGCTTATTTTACTTTATTTTATTATCACCATTTTTATGTTTATTTGGAACATTTATAAAAGAATGATACAGCTGTTTTACTTCCCTACCTAATCCTTAAAAAAAAAAAAGTAACTTTTAAAGCTGATTAGTGGAAGGAAGGTAGATTTTAATTATTGCATAAATCAGAAATCAGAAGACCATGTTACTTTTTCTAAAAGATAAATGGAAAGAATCAAGAAATGCAGTGGAAAAAGTAAAGTCAAAACCAGGAACAGGCAAAAATAAGATAAGTAGATACCAGCCTTCCAGGAGGGGGAAGAAATAAGCGAAATGTAAAACAAACAAACAAACAAAACTCAAATTAAAAAATTAAGGCACAGGCATAAAGAGATAGAAATAAATCTTCAAAGAGTGGAAGGAAGGAGGAAATAGTGTCTCATCCCTTCTTTGTATGTTAGTTGAAAGCCTTGTGAAACTGAAATGCAAGCTGTGAAGAAAAAATGTTGAAAAGATAGTTAAAATCGGGACAGAGTTGCCACTTGGACAAAACCAACATGCGGGGATAAATGTGGTCGTTGGCTCAGCTGCAGTAAGAAGAAGAAGGGGCTGGGAATGGCAACTGTGAGATCCAGCCCCTCAGGGTGTCTCTCTGCAGCTCCTGCCATTTCCGAGTGCCCAGAAAAGCACTCAAACAGAGATTACTGGACAGAAATACCACTGTGATCATTAACAACTGCCACGAACCCTTGCCTTGCTAACCAGAGCCACTAGGAGATGCGAGTTCCTCAGTGTCTGCTCAGTTTGGGAAAGACTTCAGACACCAAGAAGAACATCTCAAATCAAAACAGTGGTACCTAATTAGGAAAGACAGTCTCTCCTTTTAGTTAAATGTTTACTGATGCCTCTCTCCATTGGCTCAGTTTTCTTTCTTCCAAAACACTTAACTCAGTGGATTTTATTGCTAGTAGGGGGAAAAGAAAAAAAGAAAAAAAAAAAAAGGATGCATTAATATCCAAAGTTCTTCCAAATAGCGGTGCTGTGTAGGCAGATAAAACCAGGAAACTGGGATTTAGAGTTGTGTAAGGATGTATATGTAACATTATTAACTGGAAAAAATCCAATTTGTCTAAGCTGAAATCCTTCATGAAAACAGCCTCTGGCATCAAAATGTCATTGTGACCAGGGTTAATTCAGAGATATTACCCTTAATACTAAGAATTTTGGGACTCTGGAAACAAGAATTTATTAACTTAAATTGAAAACTACTTTTTACAAATTTAAACTAATGGTAGCTACAAACAGTTGAAAATCAAGTATTTTAAAAAATTTCAAAATTAAATATTTGGGGATTTTTCCCCCCTTTCATGCAAAAAGTTATCATGCCAAAGTTGAGAAGCTTCTTTTCTATTTATTTCTCCCAGCTGGAGTCAGAACATTTCATTGATGTCCCAGATCCTCCCTGGATGAGAGGACTCTTTCCCTTCAGTTCTAATGAGACCACTTAAAATTAACAGTTTAATAGCCCCTCTCTCTCCTTACTCAGAGGTTGATAGTCCCACTTGCAGTTCCCTGATACCCACAAGCCAAAGCACAGCCCAAAGTCTTGCCAATCCTGAGTTCAGGAAAATCAGTGAATTTGCAATAGCTACAAAAAGAAAGTGTTCCTGACTTACTCACCTGACAAAGGAGGCTGCATTTCTTTGGCAAATAGAAAACTTGATGAAAATAACAGCTTCAGGAGTGGGCCCTCATTGTATTAAGTCTTTAACTTCCAAATGGAAAACGTAAAGTCAAAATCTCAGAGCACTTCCCATAATCATTAACATGAAAACAACTGCATGACAAATGATTCTGTGGGAAGTATAATACTTGTTATTTCATTATGCATGGTCTGCTGGTTATTTATAGATACTGGTGCACTGAAGTGTGTGTGGCTAACAACACCCACAAAATCACATCTGTAAGTGGTTAGTTTAATGGCAAAAAAAGCTTATCCTAGAGTGCACATAACTAAGATAAGCGCAATCGCTTATCTCATCACCGGGACACGTTTCATTGTGTTACACTCATAATCTCTACGTCAAGAATAATGAAGCAGTAGTACAAAAAGAAATCAGACATAATAGGCTTCTATAGATGTATTTTTAAATGATCACTGCCTTTTGTTTCAGTTTTAAATCCACACACAAACCCAAGGAGTTCATTGCTTCTAAGAACATATTAGCAAGCACACAAGGAATGTGACTATGAACTAACAAAGTTGTGCCAGTGCTTGATCAATTTTTTTTAATAATTAAGCAATTTTATGTATATTCCCACATACTTTGCTGTGTATACCATGGCTAAAATGCCATAGAAAGTAGCAATGACATCTCTTTTCCTCATTCCCATGCTTGAGTTAGGAAGAATTTGGTGAGTCCTCTTCTCTCAGGCAGGGAGATTAGAGGTTATGTCCTACTAGAAACTTGGCTCACTGGGGCAAAAGCTTTCTGGTTTATGAAGGAGAGGAAAGCAGTCCTTGAAAGCAAGCTCCCATTCTGTTGAAGGCTCGTTTGGTCCTTCCCCTTGTAACTTGCATAGGAAAAGGAACACAGAATTTAGAAGCTGAACACTCATTCAAACAGGTAGAAAAGCGTAGGACGGACCATAGGGAGAAGATAGTGATGCTTGGGACCTCACAGTTTGGGACTTTAAAAAAAAACAACAACAACAAAACAACAAACAAACAAAAAAGTTTAAAAAGTTAAAGCCTTCACGGGGTAAGTTTTCTGACCAGGATAGCCAATTCCAGTTCTTCCTGGAGGATAACCTCCTTTGTCTACAATTTTATATCCTGTCCAGATGACTGTTTCATTTGGGCAGCCTAGGTAATCCCTCTGAAAACACCTCACTCAGGTCTGCTTGAGCTGGGAGATAGGATGCATCTACCTTAAGAGAAATAAATGAACTCTGAAGCTGGCTGGAGATGAGGAGTAGCAATGTGCGTGGGGGGAACTGGCAATGAAGTTAATTGAGGGAGATGGCAGGACAGGGGGAAAGAAACTATGGTCTTAATTCAGTTGGTTACGCTGGGACATGAGAAAGCCTGCCACAGTGCTTTCTGTGGTCCTGTAGCTCCCCTCTACAACTGAAATGAGCAGTGGCAGATCTCTGTCTCACTCAGCACTGGTAGGACCCAGCATCTGATAGCAGAGAAGGAAGGGGATGGAAGAAGAGGGAGATGGCGAAGTCCAGAAGCGTGAGCCAAGTCCCACAGAAGAGAGAAATGGCATTTTTCAGAGCAAATGGCAGTCAGAAATTGCTGAGAAAGGAAAAAGAAAATGTGCTGGAGTGAGTCAGAGTGGATTAAAAAAAAAAAGAGGAAAAGACAAAATGTTAATTGGCAAAGATGACACAATTTTTAGATTAAAAAAAATAATCTGTAGGTAAGCTTTTTATTCAAATGCATTTAAAACCTACCATTTGTTACTTCAAGTGCTCGTAGTTGCCTTTTTTGTCTTACATTTCAAACAGGCAGCATTCGATTGAATCTGTCAGAGTGGAAAGATGTACAACCTCCTTGTTTCACAACACAGGGATTTAGTATCTGCTGCTTACAGCCAAGTTATTGCTGCTTTCATAATACCCAAGAGAAAAAGAATGTCATCTTTATTATTTTACTTTTCTGCCATTTTTTATATCAGGATAGTTCCTGATCACCCTGCTGTGAAGTTTTTTTTTAAATTAAAAAAAAAAGCAACTGTTATTTTTAAACTCTGTCAAAAGACCACCTCCTTTTCACTTTTAAAGAAATCTAGATTACATCATCCCTTCCAAAAGTAACGATATTTTATATCATTTTCAGAGCAAGATTAATGAATCTGATTTTTTCCTCATATTTTCCTGCAGCAACAGTTTTTCTTTACCTGCAGCGTGTATTTTCTGTGTGCCCCATGTTCTTGCAGTTTAGCAACAGTCTGTCCTCGAACAAGCAATCTTCTTTATTACAGGACTGTCATTTTCAGTGCAAGTACATAGTCCCACTGTTGCCTGTTTGTATCTTTTTATTTTCTCCAGAAAGCTTCTCGGTATCTCTAAGGTAGATCTCAATACTGTAATTTTATCTTCATCTTTTAACATCAGTTCAGTTTGCTTCAGATAACTCATTTGGAATTGCTTCACTGGGCTTCCTATATACAAACTAGTCTCTATACCCATTGTTTCAGAGTTCTTCAAAATGGCTTTGCCATATTAATTTCATCTGTTAAGCTCCACATTATTATGATTTTTTTCTATTTTTATTTATAAAAGTAGAAATGTCCCATCGCTGTTTGCTTCAGGAACAGGTGATTTCTGTAGAATTTCTACTATCTCAGCATATGCTTTGTCTGTGAGTTTATTAAGTGCTATCAAACTATGCAGCAGGTTATAAATTCTAGCCTTGCTGTGCTCCATAAAACTCGCCTTCCTTTTTTTGTCAGGCGTAATATCAGCTATTATATACTATTGCAGTCCCCCACTAGGAGTGAGGGATGCTGTGAGACTGACGTATAAATCAGATCACTTTTTTCCAGGCATTTTTGCTGTCTTTTACAGGTATTTTCTTTATTGTTATTAAAGTAAAGGGATCCTGAAAACAGCTATTAAATTACAGCTGGAACGATTTTAAAACAATATTTTCTTGTTAGCTTTTTACCAGAACGTAGGAAATCTGACAGAAATCTGACAAAAATCTGACTTCTAAGGCCCCGTCTTTAAGTCAGTGCAGCGATCTCTCTCATGTGCCTCAGTGACCATAGGTACGCTTCCCCAAGACTTGCTATTTGGAAGCAAGTAGCAGTGATGTGTTTTTTCATGGGGGAGAAAAAAGGAGGGAGGTGAGAAGGATCAGTAGATGTGAGCAACTTCAAAGTTCCCTATGCCTAAGTGGGATCCTGTGAACGGCGCTTGCACGAGGTCATATGAAGAGATGTGAGAGCACTGTCATTTTCCAAATGGAAGACGTAAAAGAGTAAGGATGACCAGCACTAGGTGAGTTGCCTGATCACATCACGCAGAGTTTGCAGCCTGCTTAAGTCATGTTCCTGGTGCCCTGTCTTTCTCTGGTGTTTGACACAATAACTGGTTATTGCTTTAAGAGCCAAGCATGATGGCATGAAGGAGAAAATTCAGGATTTTTGTCAGACTGTGCATACCCAAGAAGTTTGTCTGCTTATATCCTTTCACCTCCCTTGTCCTTGCTTCCTTTTCACTCACCCCCACTTCCTGAAGACAAGATGTCCGCATGAGATGTGTCCTCACTCTCCCTCAGTTACTGGGGTCACAAAGCAGCTCTAGGGCTCAGAGACAGTCTCTGGGGGAAAGGCAACACACCAACCATCCAGTTTGCTCTACGTGTTTTACCTGCTGGACCAATTTTGGCTAAACCAATGGCAATGTCTTTATCTTCCTCTTTCATCTTCAAAAGTTCAAGCGTGTTCACGCCTTCTTACTCGTATGCCACATTTGGAAGTATATGATATTAAACTTAATGATGTCCTTATGGAGAGAACTGTAGCATAGCCCATTAAGAGTATGGGAGTCCTTCTCAAAAATTGACTTGATCCTGTAAAATATTGATTGCTTTCTGGCTTAAGTTGGGCTGGAGGGAGGTTGCCGTTTTTCATGAGGCACTCAGCACCTCACAGGACTGTGCTCTTTAACTCCACTGTGTGCTTATAAATGAAAAGGATAAGTGAGTGGGAGTGTCTTGTTCCTGCCTCTCTCACATCCTATAGTTTTACACTGATATTTATAGCTCTGAATTTGTCTGTGCTATAGTAATGTTCCTGAGCCACTCATCTCCTTGTATAGAAGCTAATCAGTATAGAAGTATTATTGATACCTAACCGCTTCCCTGACTATACAGAGGAAGAAGGAATTCAGCTTCTGAAAGCTGTAAAATAAAAAGCAGGACTACAGCACTGACAGGCAGCAAGAAAACTTGTTTTTAATTCACTTATCATACCAAGTTAATTCTTGTTAAAGTTACTGTAAAAGGTTCCTGTTCCACTAAGGTTCTGTCATGAGGCTGGTTACCCAAATTGTGTGGTTTACCTGGGGACCTGTGCTGAAAGCAGGGATACAGGGTGCAATTGCACACAAATACAAGACACCACACTCATTATAACAAGTGCCTCAAGGAGGAGTCCCAAGGCCTCTGTCTTTAGAAAGGCTTAATCCACCTACAACTGATAAAATGTAATAATGGGCATGCCTTTTTGCATTCTCAACCTTTTCCATCCTTACTTACAACATAAATTATAGCTATTCCTTACAGTCAATCCACAATTAGACTTTGATGCGTTTATAATTGTTTGCATATAACTTGGTCAACTGCTTTGAGGATCTCCTCATTTTTCTTTTTCTAACATGCATGTTTGTGGTCAGTGGGAGAGCCTGGATTTTCACAAACTACAGTTAAAGCATGGCCCTCTTTACTTCTACTTTAGGCACATTCTGAAATCCCATCTGGTTTAGAACTGGGCATTAAAGGTAATCTCACATGAGTACAGATAGTTACTAAATAAAAATAGAAACTTACGTTGTAAGAGGTTTACCGTAGCCATTTAAATGCAGTATTTGCCTGAGTTCTAGTCATGAGCAAGACTCTGAACCTCAGAGAAATAAATGTGAATAGAAAAAAAAGAGACACTTTCTGCGTAGTAACATGGGCGCCAAAGAATCATTACCAGGTGATGGCCCTGCCCCAGAGATGCACCATTATTACAGCAAATTTATGAGAGAATGCCCATCTGGGCAACTTAGTCTGCATGAATTCAAGAAACTCCTGGGTCTGCAAGGGCTGGATCCACAGGGAGATCTATACATTAAACGAGTGTTTGATATCTTTGATCTGAACCAGGTAAACTTTCTTTTCTTTATTTCTTTAATCTCATACTATTGCTTTGTTTGTGAGTTGTAGCCTGCAGGCTCTTCTTTGTGCTCTGCTCACAAAACTGTTATTGGGGACAGAGTTGCCATTATGGTGCATTAGAGTTGAAGAAGTGGGACTGAGCTTTGAGGGCTTTGAGTAGGATTATTGTTAGTACTTTCCAGAGGCACTTAAAAAATGTCAAGAAAAAATTTGGAAAATGAGATGTAATTTGCAGTTCATTGGTTATTTTTCTATCCTGTGCTTGTATGTAAGCATACGAAAATATTGGTATGCTCAAATACAAAGTTAAGAAGTTTTTACAGTAATGTTAGACAGAGAGGAAAATACAGTCTGCAATTAACCGATGGTGAAGTGCAGCATAGATAAACAGATTTGTCCAAAGTACTGTATTGAACCTGTGGCAGAGAGGAAAACGTTACTCAGATGAGGCAATCATACACAGTGCCCAAGTTACGAGACCAGACTACCAAATGAAGAGGTGAAGCAGCTTCTCCAGGCTGTAGTTCTAATTTACCCTCCCTGCTACTGCAATAAGCGCTCGCGATTGCAATCAGCTCTCCATAATGTAGCTGGCTCCCAGACAGACAATGTATATTTTCCTTAGGTGTACAGACAGGGCCAAAATTCTGGCCATCTGGTACTTGTGTGTAGCACCTTTCACTGGGTATAGAAGACCTGCTTCATCACCCATCATATTGCTAACCATTACACCTTTGGGAGACATACAATCTTGGGGGAAAGCATCTTCCCATACTGTCTTCTCCCATGTCTCTATTTTGTAACGCTCAGGGTCACAGATACCAGACCAACAAGGGATGGACTGCTTCACTACAGCAAACTGGGTGGGTTGGAACAGCAGACCCTCCACCAGAGAAGGCTGTGCGTGTCCAGCAGCAGCACCTCACCATCTGCCAAACAGGAACTGGGCCACTCAAGAAGAGCAAATCTATGCACTTGCCGGCCTTCACAGCTAAAGTCTTTTCCAAACTACCACATGCACGGCCATTGACAGACATTGTGGTCCTTGAACACCTCTTGGAGGGTCTTAGCATAGCACCTCTTTCAGCCCCTATAGATATCCTTTTATATTTTTTTTTCCAGTGTTTCATACCTAGGTTTGCTGAAAGTTTCAGCTCTCTGTGTAATGTGGAGTTGAGCTGTGGTTACAGTAAGGAGATCACAACCTGTAGATTAGCTTCCAAGCTAAAAGAAAAATGAGGAATAAAAAATCCCACAAAAAGGACGTAAAGGAATGGGTATTAAACAATACAGCAGCTGGGAATCAAGCTAGAGTGCAGCAAAGCTCAGAAATCTATGCTGATCACTAGCCTGTGAGCATTTGTAAATGTATGTTAGGTATTGAGAGGACCAAGTCTGCTAGGGAAGGATGCAAGGCAAAAAAATGTATCTGGCATGTTTGAAACCAGCATAGATTTTTATTCAGTATAAAAATCGAAAGGAAAGCTCAAGATGTAAAACTTACATCATAAGCCCACAACTTCTTACAGTGCTTTACAGTTTTGTTGTATTTAAATCTCTATTCAGTCTAATGATTGCATTTCTGTTACCATACAGCCTGAATTATTATTTTTTTCTAACACTGTTAACAGCACTCTCTTCATAAGTTTAACTATGTTTTTTCCTTCATTACCAAAATTAATTACTGCTATTTTTGGAGTATATTTTTAGAAATAAAAAACATCAATCAAACGCTTTTCAAGTACATAGATATGATGCTTTTTATGTGGCTAAGCTGGGAATAAAGTGGCAACAGATCAGCCTCTCAGGGCAGGGGAAAGGAATGTTGTATGTTATTGATGAGGTAACATAAGAGGAACTCCTTATTCTATACAGTCACATTTTGTCCTGTACCCTTTCTACAGCTTTTTCTCCTTTCTGGGATTTTTGGTAGAAATGTAGGATTTGTTCCTGAAAAGTGCTTTTAGTTAAGTACAAATTTATGGAGAGTGGTCAATAGATGTCTGACTTGGAGTATCACACTGTGTACTCTGAAATGGCATCTATGATTGTATAAATAAAGGGTCATTATCCTTCCATGAAATTGTGTAAAACATTTAGGCACCGTGCAATAATAACCTTTGATGATAAATCTTTCATCTCCAAGCCATGTAAGTTAATGGATGCAAGTGGTTGCTTGCATAACACACAAATTCAGAAATAATTTGGTCATTTGAGTTTTTGCTTACATTCAGTTTCCTTCAGTACTAGAGCAGCTTCTTAGGTTTGTAGATCAAAATTTTATTTCCTTTGCTACGGTATTATTGTCTGATTGTTGCTTTTTAATGGAAGGGTCATTGTCCCAGTGAATGGTGAAGTATACAAAATTTCTTGATAGAAATTATTTCCTTTCTCTTAATAGTACCCTTTATATAGAAATGCTGTTTAGCTAGACAGCGAGCAAACTTGAAACTTCTCCCATGCTTCCTCCAGCTGATTTTTATAGATACATGATCTGATTTTTTCCTATCTAACTTCTTGTGGCCATGGTTTAATAGTGGGGCTTCTACGGTTTAAAATTATTATAACTTCAGTTGCTGAAGCTTATATCTGAAAACATCATTTGGGGACTAGTTTACAGTCGATCTAAGTCTAAAGAAACTCATTCTGGAAAACTTAAGTAATTTAATAAGGTCTTCTGCTCTCAGCATAAAACATATCTTTCTTATGTAGGCTTCTGTTTTCTCACAACTAGGAATCTGCTTAGAAAGCTGTGCTAAAGTGATAGGGTTAAATTAATCTACAATTCCAATTATAGCAGTCTAATGCTCCTTGAGTTAAGTTGGGGTCATCCATGCTTGGAAGTATTCAATCATACAACAAGATGATAAAACACTCTTAAAAGGTGCACAGGCATTCTCTTCTGTGTTTAATGTATGCCCAGTTTAAAACCTCTAGCAGGTAAGGTGTGGAATATTAACCTCATATGATGCCAATGGGACTTGGTGGGGTCGGGGGGGGCACTTACAGCTGTGAATTGCATTTCACCTCCTTGTTCCCCTTGTTGCTTCCAGCTGAAGTCTGTTATGGACATCCTTCTACTTAGGATTTCCATTAAAAAAAAAAAAAAACACACAAAAAAAAAAAACCCAGCTTGCCAGTAAACTAGGAACAGGTAAAAAGTAATTA
>KZ505796.1:123614-146589 GCA_002844005.1 Limosa lapponica baueri | reverse complement strand
TACAAATACCAAAAAGAATTCACTTGCAAGCCAAACCTTATCATTCCCTGGATTTCTTTAGGGTGGAGATAACAGAGTAGTTCAGCTCCCCACTCATGGAAATGACTATGGTGAGTGCACGTACTACAGGAAGGGGTACATATTCACGGCACAATTCAATGTCATGTAGAGATTGAGGTTACCTCTGGTCTTGGCAACAGGCAGACCATGTAAGCTCAGAGCATTGCGCTAACTTACCATTCCAAAGAGGCAATGCTGTGACTATATTGCTTCTTGGACCCAGTTATCTTGTGTGTTTATATGTGGCAGAGCGTAGTACTGTACAGGTATTCACACCTCTGGCTCAAGCAGAGTGCATCTGTTCAATGTATAAAAGCTGTTTCCAGTCAGTGCCTCTTTCTACTGGAGATTAGTGACATAAGCTATGTCCTAAAAGCTTTCTTCTCAGGAACATGCTAAATAAATGTTAACCATTTCTGGTGTGCCTCTTGTGCAGACCACCAGCTGTTTCTTAATTAAATGACCTTGTACACCAAGTATGCGGATGTCTTTAATTTTTCCATGTTTCTTAAAAACAAGGGTTCTATGTCAAGACTTTTCATCCCTTCTTTGACCTCCATGGGATGCTTTGTTAATAATTAAACAAATGAACAAATAGATATGGTAGTGAATTTTGGAAGTTGTTCATCATTCTTAGCTCCAGTGAAAAATAAAGTTGCTGAACGTTCAGAACTGTAATTGTAAAGTTAACTTTCCTTAGATTATCACTAGGAGTGCAGGAGGTAGCATTTAGGCAAACATTTTATTCATGACTCAAACATTAATACTTGCAAGCATTATTTATACAATTGCATTGGCAGTATAATAAATGGTGGGATTATCTTTTGCCACAGCTTTCCAATGAAAGCCTTCAAAAATAATGTTTTTATTAAAATACAAGTGCAACAGAGTTCATTTTTTAAAAGATTCTCTATATTAGGTCATTTTAGGGAAAAATGATCTCAGTCTTCTTCACCCTTAAGCTATTTGTAGTACAAAAATTAAAAAGCTGCAACCACATACAAGTAAGCTGAATTCCTCCTGTTTTTTTTATTCCCTCTGCATCTCAGTCCATGCATAACTGTCATGCAGTCCAACTGATGCATTTTAGAGAGAAAACAGTTATGTTTATCTAAAATACTTCAGTAGTTGCCAAGTATACTGATGTATACTTGGTTTTCTGTGAGAACATGTATCATATTTCAGAGAGATTATATCCTTCGAAATGAGCTTACACCAGTGTTAAAGGACAGAATATATCTAGACAATTGTCTGGTGTATCCGTAATATATTGGAAGTATTAGTTGTTTTTAAACACAACTAAGGTAACATTCTATAGTCAGCACTGCTACAATTTAACTCTTATTCTAAAAAAAAACCTCTTTCTTCAAATCAGAAACCCAGATCATTTCCATTCACTTCCACTGGCTTGCACATAGGTTTTCCCACCACTAAAATAAAAATTCAACATGTAAGCATAGATTAATTGATAAATTGGGTTCTTATGACCTGTGAAGGATAAAATTTGCATAGCAATTTAACATGTGAAATACTGTACTGAAAATGGGATGCTGCAATTGTAGTTCTCTTACTGCTTATTTTGGAATTAATTGAAACTAGCTACAGGAATAAGCGTCTGTTGCTTTGTAAGAAAATTGAATTTTAAAAGGTAGGATATACTGTGAAAAGTAAAGATTAATAGGTATGTGGCACCAAAGGAAAATTATGCAAGTTCAAGGACCTTCTGTTAACATTTTATAAAGCATTGGACAGCCCTCAAAAGAGAACATTATTTTCTGCTACACTTCTTTTGCAGAGATAAAGTTGGTAGACACAGAAAAATGGACACTTCACAGCAAAGAGTTTAAGAAATCTTCAGATAAGGATGTCAGTCTTTAGTCATCTTTCTTGTTTGTGCCTTTTCATTTAAAATTTAAAGTAGTTCTGTGATAAACTAGAGTTCATCTGACATCATTATGAAGATTAGAACTATTAAAAAGATTTTAAAAGGAATCCATTTTAAAATCTAAAGACAAAAGTTAAAACGGGTTGTTTGATGTAGAACAGGTAAGAAATGAAAAAATGTTACTTCAATAGAACTTTGTTGTGTGTCAAAATGACTGCATAGCAATGTAAACTAAATCTCAAGCTACATCTCTTTTATATTTTTTTTTCTCTGAAGAATAAGAGTTTCCCTTCACTCCTCATATTTTGAAAAATGCTGATAAATGTTGGGAGGCAGACCACCATTTATTTTTTTCCTCATCTGAGCTTTTCCCCATTGTCCTGCTGTGTCTTTATAGTTTTGACTTTCAGGTAGATTTTTGATCATTGACTCTGGGTTATGGCTATGAATAGATATCCTCTCTGGTTATAGGAACATGAGTAGGATTAGCCAAGTATACCTTCTCAGGTATTATAGTAGAAGGAAATACAAATCATTTGGCCATGAATTTCTCTATGAAAGCAGTGGTTGCACCTCATATTCCAAGAAAAGCGTGCTAATGTTCACAGAAAGATGTAATATTCTTCTGAAATGTTTTTATGATTAATGCAAGTCATTCTTCATTTGCCTTTCAGTTTTTTCTCCCTCCATTTTTTCCCCCTTCTTAGGAATTTTGAGAGACAGAGGAATATTATTTTCATTGATATGAGGCAATTAGTTGCTAGATTCTACTGAAGACGTATTTTGTTAAAGATTGACACGGCCCAACTATGCAACAGTTTCCTATCACTATGTGATAGCTGCCTTCCATGTTCTCATTGAAGGCATGAGGAGCTCTTAAAAGATGAAATAAAATGACTGCTAATGAGCAATATGTAGGTACTACTAGTGAGCACTATCTGGAACCGAAATACTAAGTGTTTCCACCTCTTTTGGGATTAATTATAATGGCTCAGGGCATCTTTGCTAACTGTCATTTGCTGGAAAATTTGATCTTCAGTTGGGCCTCTTTCTCAGATTGTCTTGCTCTGATGTGTCCTCAGAACCAGGAATAGCTGCCCTAATATGAATTGTCAGGCTGTCTAAGAACTGCCTAGAATATTTGCTGCATCCTTACATGTTTGCAGGTATTACCAAAGTTGACACAATAGAAATGGGTGCAATAGTTATTAGTTCTCCAAAGCAGGGTGAGAGGTGGTGACAATTATAGAAATATTTTCCTAAGCTTTCCTGAACAACTTTCCTTTTTTGTATCCTAAGTCTTTAAATAGATGTGCAAACATAAGTTCAGCTGCACACATAATTTTAGGGATGTCTTCAGGCTGAAATGACTCTCAACAAGTACACTTTTCTTAATTTACTCTAACCAGACAGCTTAACCATGTCAGTAAGGTTACAGCAGCAACATCTGCATTACACACTACAATATGGGGCCAAGAGCCATATAAGCTGGTATTGCGGTTGGCAAGACATGCATCGTTTTATGCTGTTTCTTTTCCGTGGTTCTTGTGTTGGACCAGCACATGTGGATAGCACTACCACTTTGCCCAGAGAAGTGTAACTTTTGTTTTTTCTCATTTTGAACCCTAGAAGAAAATAAGAATCAACATATTTTTTAGCTAGAAAGAATTATTTTGTCAGAAGTAACAAAATTCTACAGCTCTCACTTCCTGAAACATTCAGGCTTTTTGGAGCTGACGTGTACATATACATGTACAAATCCTTTTCCCATTAGTTTCAGACACAATCCAACAAAAGCAACAAAAACAACAAAGCCAAACTATTTGCTTTCCCTTAATCTCAAGTAATGTTGCATAAAATTATCTCAAATGGAAAGTAACTAACCTGATTACTGTAAATAAGGAGGAAGTTAAATTATGCTTTGCTCTGTTTAAGGCAGTGCCTTAAGTGCCTTTGAAAGGTACTGTACCCTTATAAGAAATTCCATGGAATAGAAACTATCTTCTATGAATATTTCACCTGGTTCCATGAAACACTATTTATAGATTGTCTTAAAGAATGTCTTTGTTCTTCTTAACTATCTCCACAATTTTTTTACATCCATTTTATATATTGATTCCAAAAATGAATCTATTACTTTTTAAGGACTTTCCACAATTACTGGTGCAATTTCACAATCTTAATTTTTTTTCTAGTGATTTGGCACAGGACTTACTGCTATGATTGTACTAACTTATGCTATAATAATGCATCATTATCAGCTAAAAGCCTATGTTAACATTATCATTAAAATCATCACTTACTTAATGTCAGTACAGTTGAATTCTTGACTACAGGATTTGATGTTATTATCTAAAAGTTTTAGACCAGAGGTAACTCTCCAGTAGCAGCACAGCACCACCAATCATGGCAGGCTGATTCTTTACATGGGACATTAAAGTGAGGTCTGTCTCAGATTTCTATCAGAGCATTGCAGAATTCAATTGCTTTTTTTTTTTTTTTTCATTTCAAAAAGGGTAATCTGAATGTCCAAGAAACTTTCTCTTTAAAAAAAAAAAAATCAAAATATTCATGTAGGCACGTGCTATTAAGTAATATTCCAGTTGAATTTGCCTTGCATCACAGTCTTGATGTGGATTGGATTGGATTGGATTGGATTGGATTGGATTGGAAAGCTATGTGATGGGACAGCACTACTCACAGTGCACACCATGAAGTGTCCTCACGTCACTAAATAGCCCCTTCCTTGCCATCTGTGCACAGTGTGTCCAGGCTCACTGTGTTTGCCATAGAGATTTGCTGCACTTGGCCAGTAGGTCCATCACACTGTAGAGCACGCCTGGATGAAAGACATGGTTTGCACATGGTGCAAGTCCAGACATACAACATTTACCAATGCTCTAGCAGCTGGTTGTCAGGAGTCCCCTTTTACACCAGGACCCAGCACCTGAGATCCGCAGGTTAAGATGGCATGGCCCATAGATCCTGTATGAAGCTGTAATGCCAACTACGTTGCACAAGAGACCTAGAGAAAATGAATCGCTGCATTGGCTACAGAGAAATCAGTAGCAAAGTATACTGTGTATAGAAAGAGAGAAATATGAAAGAATGATGACATTCAATTTTATCTAGAAATAATCTTCCTTGTCTAAGCAGTCTCACACCGAGTTGTGCCGAGTTCCTACATTTCCTGACTGTTTTTAAACCAAAAGATAGAGTTTAGAGTTGTTCCCTCTGCAATTACTCAGTGACCAATATTACATATCGGACTGAAGCAATTAAATTTTTCTAACAACATGTTGCTGTGGTTTAACCCCAGCTGGCAACTATGCACCACACAGCTTCTCGCTTACTTCCCCCTGGTGGGATGGAGGAGAGAATCAGAAGAGTAAAAGTGAGAAAACTCGTGGGTTGAGATAAAGACAGTTTAATAAGTAAAGCAAAAGCTGTGCATGCAAGCAAAGCAAAATAAGGAATTCATTCACCACTTCCCATCAGCAGGCAGGTGTTCAGCCATGTCCAGGAAAGCAGGGCTCCATCACGCTTAATGGTTACTTGGGAAAGCAAAATGCCATAACTCCGAACACCCGTCCCTTCCTTCTTCCCCCAGCTTTTCCCCCTGTGCTGAGCATGATGGCATATGGTTTGAAATATCCCTTTGGTCAGCTGTCCTGGCTCTGTCTCCACCCAACTTCTTGTGCACCCCCAGCCTGCTCGCTGGCAGGGCAGGGTGAGGAGCAGAAAAGGCCTTGACCCTATGTAAGCACCGCTCAGCAATAACTAACACATCCCTGTATTATCAACACTGTTTCCAGCACAAATCCAAAACGTAGCCCCATACTATCTACTATGAAGAAAATTAACTCTACCCTAGCAAAAACCAACATGCGTGTGTAGAGTTTCTTTGAAAATTTCATTTAAGTGTAAACAAATTAGCATGTGCTGTGCAGCTTTCACTGAGTTTAAAAAGCACTTGGAGCATATTAGTACCATCACCAGCTAACAATGTAATTTTGTCACATTACGTGAACAGGCAATGAAGATTAACTTTGTAGAATTAATCATAATTACTTTTAAATACTGCTTGTTAAGTTATGTAGATAATGGGGAAAGTAATTTTAACAATAAACAGTTCAGGAATCTGCTCCTTTTATTTAAAGAAATTTTAAGTAAAAGTGCAACTGTCTTTTTTTTCTATTTATTTCCTTATTAATTATGAATAGAGCAGTTAGAGGCTTACATTAGGTTTACATTTTCTTCTTTTTCCCCTTTATCATTTAAGTGTTGCTTTGAAACATCTGAAACTATGCAATCGTGATTCACACATTTGCTGGTGCCAATGATGTTGGTGAACCACACTTTGGAAATAATGTTTGCATAAAAATGCAGCAGAAATTGGATGACATGTTTTAACTAACTTGGCTGCAAACTCATGTAATGACATCAAATTGGTAACTTCTTTCTTGTGACAAAACATGACCTATAATCTCCCATTTTTTACAGAAATAAAAAAATGTCTACTAGGTAAGAAGGTAGAGTATTAACTTTTTCCTTCCCTGAGATCCTTTATCTGATAATACCAAGTAGTTTAGGGAACGACAGTACATGTTTTTAACTCTTGCATAGATCCCTTGAGACATTAATTTCTAAAAACATTATTTAGGAGCACCCGAGATAATCTGCCAAAGAGAGCATCTTTGCCACTAGAAGACATGTATGTCTTCAAAGTTCTTTTCCTGGAGGTTTGTCCTGCTGCATTCTTGGGTTTGTCAAGGAAGAAAAATTTGCTTGAATTGTCAGCAAGAAATTGGTTGAAAAATTTTTTATGTGGTCATGGCTGCATTTTTTAGTTTTCTCTGTCTTGCCTACTGCTTTGTTTTAAGTTGGGAAAGATGCTCCTAAAAGCACAGGCAGAGGTTCAAAATTAGGGGTGCAGAAAGATGAACCCCACCATCCAGAAGACAACGGCAGAGGGGCTCAGTCCTTGAGAACATGCTTTCCTCAGTACAGCCCTCCTGGGCACTGCTGTACTGCGCTGCAGGCTCAGTGCAGGATCCAGCCCAATGACTTACTGACTTCCCTGTGTCCCTGCTTCTCCAGTAATCTTGAAAGAAAATCGTGAGTAGTGGCAGGGTGTTGGGGAGTAGTTATTTATTTTAAAGAAATAAAATTGTTTGTCATCTTAACATTTTGGATTTCACCAGGTTCTACCAGGGCAGGCTACAAGCCTGAGAGCCAGGATACATAGCTGACTTTGCATTTCCAGCTCCTCTAATACAAAGGTCCTGGTATTGTCTTAGTCCCCAAATCTCACAGGTCCTCTTCGTCTGGGCAAAGCAGAACCTTGTGTAACAGTCTGGTGAATACAGCCTCCCCTCTATATATAACTGTGGATAGGCAACTGTCACAAAACCACTTAATGATCTCCAGCTCCTGATTCCCTGCTTCGTTCTTCATCCTTATCTAATAGCCTTTGCTTGCTGAGGGTTTCCTGCTACCCCATGACAAATGCCAGCTTTGTTTACTTAGGAAACCAGTGATTCTGGCCACAGTCTGTAGGGAATCTGGAGCTCTTGCCAAGCCCCAAACACCAATACCAGCAATATCAGACCTTAGGGACGTGTCAAAGCAATGGAGTTCACAAGTAGCTCTGTATTTCTTCAATAATGCCTGTGCAGCCTTTGAGGAACAGCTGAAAGTCTTCCTTCAGAAGTAAAAAGAAAGCAAGGAAATGGGGGAAGATGAAATGGAGCAAAATGAATTCTCCTTTAGTTTTCTGAGGGCAGAGAAAGCAGCGCTATATTTGAAATTGGATCTAGAGAGAATGAGAGAAGTATATAGGATTAGCTATAAATTTCACAGTTATTCTGAGCTGTTGTAATCTGCCGTTTGACCTGTGCCCCCTCCCTCTGCCTTATGAGGTTTAAGTAGTATTCTGAAAGACAGGGGGTGGGGAGGGAAGGTGGCTTAATGTCCTAAGCTCTAGGTTTGAAATACCTAGACCGTCTATATTTGCACACTTGTTAATCCTGCTAAAGCCTGTTGAGCTATTCTCCTGGTGTCGGGTGGAGTTTAGAGATTTTCCAGGAGCAAACCTGAAAACAGGACGCGACTTACTGTGTACAGACAGACTCTCCACAGAGTCCTCAGTACACCAAGTTAAGACAATGGGTTCACTCATCGTAGGATTTCGCGGGGACAGAAATCCGCCCTTTCCACACGCATAGCCATGGTGTGCTGTGGGACATGGCTGGCCCACTGTCCCAGTACCACTGCATCCACACAGGCAGGAAATTGCCTTCGGGTAAGGGCCAGACAAAATGCCAAGTTCAATTCATTCTGGCTGAACCTCGAGTTGCCGTACCACTTAAGATCAGCTGTGCACCCACAGCTGACAAGTCAATTATTTTTAATCTGTATTCAAATAGTTTGAAGCTGTGAGAGTTTTTTAAGGAGCTGTGAAGATTAGCAATGTTATTCTGGGAACCGACGGGTAAATGCCCTCCTGTGGCTCCAGGGCTGGGGTATTAATGGACGGCCGTTGTGTAACGCTGCCATCCCTCCCTGCCCAGCTTTGCCCTCAGAGGACGCACGTCCTCATCCTCACTGAACAAAAGCGAGCGGCCTCCAACAACTGCACACAGGCTGACATTCTGAAGCCAAAACATTCCTTAAAAATATAAAATTAAATTGCTTTCTCCTTGGGAGATCCAGTAGCTAATCAACAACTGAAACTGGGCCCAGGGCAGGGGCAGTCAGGGCTGGTGGTGCCCTCAGGGCCATGAGGATCATTTTTATATCATCAGCAAATTCTCCTTCCAGTTTTGGAGCCTTCTTTTGTGAATCCAACTGTCACAAGCAGCTTAAAAAAAATGACTCATCAGTGAAAGCAAAACAAGTTACAAAAACACAGCTTTAAAGGGCACAAACACATGCACAACCATAATGAGTTCTTAAGCTTCTAGCTCATCTGCTCAAGCCGTTAAAGAGACTAGAAAAAAAGTGTATCTTTTTATTAAGTCTACTATGCTCAGCGGAAAGTCCAAAACACTATGGGGCAGAAGTGTTGAACCCTTTTTTTTTCTGGTGTCTCTCCAGCTCACTCCTCAGAATTGGAGGAGGAGATTTCTAACCCCCGCATTTCACACCATATCCAGAGTGGGTGGGTACCCTGTGCCCTCATCCCAGCTGGCTCTGCACACATAGGCAGGGAAGGCAACTGGACCTCACCACACCTCCAGATGCCCATGGTATTCCAGCATAATTGTGCTGCAGCTGAGGATGGCATGGCCAGCACCATACAGACATGGAAAATAAGCCTTCACACACAAAAAATGCAGCCATCACCCAAATCTGGCCCCTATGCTAAGCTATCAAATAAGCAGGTTTCACCAGCATTAATTCTGTTTAATACTAGAAATTTGCCCTTTGGAATAAGAGAGTAAAGCACCAGAAGTAAATTATTTATGTCTTCCACCACTGGTAATCAGCTCTGCTTATTATATTGTTGGGGGATGTTTTAATTTTATTTTATTTTTTTTACAGTAGCCCTTTGCTTGTGAATTACTGACTTCCTAATGAGCAACAGATACTTTACCATGTCCACAGTACAGAGTGAAATTTTATAGAGCCTGGAGACATGTAAGGACCTACCTAGATACTTGTATTCTGAATGATTATAGAGCAGCAGATGGGTAAATTAGCACAGCAGTATTCTTCTAATAACATCATAACACATTTATTGTATTATTTGTTGTACTCACAGAACCACAGGATGATCTTCATAGGTTACTGTTATGATTTTTTTCATTATTTAATGTACTGTTCTGAGGGTCTTGGAAGCTGCCGTAAAAAGTGCAGTATTTATCTGGGAAAGCTCTGTACATGTGTAACAAGATTGCCATAGCCTTCTATATCACGTAAATGTTTTCTTTTTTACCTACAACATATGTCTTCTAGTGTAGAAAGGAAAAACAGTACCTTTCTCATCGATGCTTTTGCGCAGTGCTTCTGGTTCCGCATCCTGTAGGTAAACATGTCTGCCTTCTCAGTATTTCTACTCCTGATGCACTGGCTGCTGAGGGTTTGTCGCCAGTGACCTTTGCATGTCTACAGAATGTGGCTGGGGCTTTCCTGGCAATTACAATTTCTCTCAGGTGTTTTTCAGAGGTGGGGAGTTTTTTGACCTTGGCCTTCAGTCCCTACCTGCTTGGGGCAGGCTAAATGATGCACCAGATCAGAATTACATAGCTGAACACGTTAAGATGATTATTACTTTTTCCAAGCTCCTGATATTTTGTCAGAGCAACAACAGTGACACCAAGACACAGGAAGAAAGTGAAAAAAATACTATTTTCCAAAATCCCAAGTGAAATGTAAGGGAGAAAAAAGAAAATTAATTATAGACATCCAGCAATCCTAAAATTAATCTGTAGTTTCAATAAGTGGTATGAAATGCAATTAAAAAGCAGCAATGTGAAATGCATCTAACCATAGTCTCAATAGATCTATCAAATCAGATGATGGAAACATAATCAGCAAAACAAACTTTGCCCTCCAGTAAAATACTTGGTGAGATGCTTCTTGGAATAACACTTGGAAAATTGAAATTCAAGCTAGTGTGCCAAAAAGAAGCACAAAGTTTGTGGCAGATGATATGTCATTTTTTGGTAAAGCATCTGTTTTTAATACTGGCCTAATCTTGTTTGAAAACTACATGCAGTTACTGCCAAATTTCATTTAATGCCAAACAGTGTATGAATGGTCTCTTTGCCTTCGCTGAGTTTGCTGTGATTGCAACTACAGTAAATCCAGCAACCGCAGCAGAACCTGCACAAAGAGCCTGTGAAGTAATGGTCGGTCTGCACAAGTTATGCACGCACTGTTTCTGCATGTACATTGATTCCAGTGTGTTTGAAACACTGGATTTACCTCTTATGTGCCACTCAACGCCAAAGAGCCTTGCACAGAAGTCAAAACGAGCACTGCAACTACAGCAATGAGTCACGCTGCACCTTTACAGGACTTCTTTTCCTTTAGTCTGGTTGAGTCTTGAGGGCAGATTAATGCCTGCTGGTTGTAAAACCTCAAGTGGCAAGACTTGTGTTGGTGTATGACAATAAAAATAAGTAACGTGCTAAACCTACTAGATACTCATCCAACCTTCTCAGTCACAGGCCATCTGAAACCGATGACAGTCTTTACAAGGTTTTCCAAACAACTGGATTCTGACCAACATAAAGATCACAAGATTAAATTTAACAGCTGTTAATTCTTTTTATATGGACATGAGAAACAGTTGGAGCAAGTACGCTCCAAATTCAGCACTGTTTCTGCTATCCCCACCACATTTTTACAGAAATAGAGGAACTGTCACAGTGACTTAGACCACCTGACCATGGAGGCCTGTCCTTGACAGGTTTCCGTAACTAGCTTCAGAGAAGAAAGCAGAAAATGTGGAATTAAAACAATCTGAAATGCTCATTCCCTATGAATATCCCCCAATCCTCACTATTTAGAGACTAGTTTATGACTGGAGGGCTTTATATCCCGTGTAAAATGTATTAGTCAGGCCTGATGTTTATATGGAAAAAACATAGTATCTGGAGTTCATGGCAGGTTACTGGTTACCATGTACAACACTTGCTACATGATCTCTCAGATGAGTAACACCTGGAGAAGCTCTGTTGCACTGGAAATCATCTGTAGTTCTGCAGTACCCATACGAATATAAGCAACTCCACCGCAGACATCTCATTAGTACCAAAACAGATATCCCAGACTCCTCTTTTTCACATGTGGAAGTCTACCACAAAACTGTTTCTCGTCTCCTCAAAAAATGTCAACAACAATTGCTCAGAACAGATTTTCCCCCCCACCTCTACGGCTTCCAGCTTTCAGAGGAGAACAAAACTGCCTGTGCTAACGCCCCTTCCTATAGTGCTTCCAGTTGAGCACACCCTTTTCAAACACCACAGGGGATTCCTATGTTAAGGTGCTTTATAAATCGGTGTGTATTACAGTGAATTCAATGACCTGTTTCTGTGAAATTGCCAGAATGAATAGAAAACCAATGTTGTTAAATAGTTTGTGGTTTGTTTTTTTTTTTCTCTCTCTCTTAGGATGGATTTATAGACTTCTTGGAGTTCATAGCTGCAATAAATTTGGTTATACGAGGGAAAATTGACCAAAAATTGAAGTGGTATTTTAAGCTATACGATGCTGATGGAAACGGATGTATTGACAAAAAAGAACTATTAAGCATATTCACGGTAAGAAAGTTATGACCAATAGCAAGAGCATTTGACATAGTGCGTTGCCCCTGAAAAAGTAGTTCCATCATGTGTTGTAAATAGATTGTCTGTACTTTACCTAACGTTTTACAGTTGTAAAACCAGAATTTTTTGGCCAGCAACACTTCTGCCATTAGTTTCTTGCTTATTGAAATAAGCATATCTAAGTAGTATTTCACTTTAAACCATAGTGCTACAGATACAATGCTTATTGAAAGTGAAAAACTGTAGAAACAGTGAGACATTATTGTGATAAACTATACTATAAAGCAGGGTAGACCTGAAGCAGCATAATGAATAAAACTGCTGGTTACAAGTGTTTGCACCAGTCTATTGTGAAAAACTGGCTTTTCAAACTGAACTTGCTGTAAGAAACGATATATATTTTATCAAAATATTCCAATATTTTAAGTTTTTGAAAGTTTTTTAGATTTTTTTACTACAATGCCGTTACCCCTATTTTAAAATTAAATTGGGGGAAATAATTTTATCATTAGATCATGCAGTGAAATTTGGATACAAATATTGTACAGAATTTTGCAGAAAATGGGTCAACTTCAAACCCATAAAACCAAAGCAGTGTAATTCCTTCTTTAAAATTATTTCTGTATTTTTCAGCTTGCTCTAGTGAAATAATATTTTGGACTTCAGTAGCTGCTTTCATCCAAAAGATATTACAGGGTTTCTTGCAAATACGAATGACTTGATACTGCTCCCTAAATGTACAGGACTCATTGCAGATCAAGGTTTTGCTCAGGGACCATAAAATCTAAATAGGGATTTAATGTCATAATAAATAAGGAACATACTTTGCCTGGATTCTGTATTGCTGCTGGTGCCTGTTAGATGCTGTTAGAGACTTTCAAGACCTGCTGCCCAAATTAAAAGGAACTGGAGCCAGATGGAGCCACAAGGTCAAACAAATAAAGTTGATGCTTCACCTTCTAAAGAGCAGCTTTTTAAAGGTAGAAGGAGAGGCTGCATCTCCCAGATTTCTCCTCATTTAAGACCAATGACATCTTTCTTTTGCAGGTATTCTCCATTATTTTTCAGCCAGAAGCAATGAGGCAAATGTGTTTTGTCTTGGACTTTATCTGAAAAGAGAATTTAAATCCTTTTAATGTAAAGATTTCTTTTTCAACTTACCTGATTTTAAAACCAGTTTAAACCTGTGTATTTTCTCCTCTTTTCGAGTACGAGAACTTTAACTTAAACTTGCCTAAGTTTTGACCTAGGCTAGATTAAAATCAGTGGGCTCTAAACAAAAAATAAAAATAGAGGCTCACAGCCATTAAGGGCCCTCCTTATACTAAGTATCAGTAAACAAGGGCTTGTCCAAAAAGGTATGTCATATCTGAGACATTAATTTAAACCACAAAAGTCCTATTAAAACTTCAACTGTCCCTACAGCTATGCAAACTTTGGACCAGCAGATCACTACCAACCAAAATTCCTTCCAGACAACCATGCACCCTCTCAGTGCCTTTTAACAGCCCGGTTATTTTATTATTTAAGGTAATTCTGTGGTAGTCAGTGATTTAAGTACTTCAGGAACTACTGCTTTGCTCTTAGCACTACAACAAATGCAAGTGTGGCAGAGGTACAACCTTCTTCTGAAGACTGCATCAGGGTCAGACATATGTTTGTTGCTTCTGGCCACTGCTATTAACATATAGGCTCCTATTTTATTAACCCAAAAAACTACTGTCTCAGTGAATAGGATAAAATTTAGCAAAAATATTCATGTATAACTTTACTCCAAATATTGGGTCACTTTGCCACAGAAATAGTAGAGGGGAGACTTTTGGTTTTCTTAATTTCTTTGGAGGACAAGTAAATTCTGCCAACTTCCAGGGCTGCTGGTCTGACTTTATTTGTGATTACTAAGTTAAACATGTCTTAATAGAAAAATGACTTAGGCTTTCTCCTCATGTGCTTTCAGCTGTGAAAAATAATACTATATTTAAATCACATGGGCCACAGGGCACTCTCCAAAGACACAGAACTCTCTAGGGCCAGATAAAAATGCTGGTATGGAATCTAAAGTGTATTGCAGAGCAGAGGTGCCACATGGTTTCAGAAGACCTTCAGAGATATGTAAATTAGTCTGTAATCTTCAGGCTGTGTGTTGTTAATTAAATTTCCAATCCTCATTACTGAAGATTTACTTGAAATAGCTATTTATTTAGTGATTTTTGAAAGGGTTGGTGCACTAAAGAGCTGCATCACAATTACTGCCTTTGCCAGTGTATTGTTTTTACAACTTGATGGAAAAAAGTCTGAAAGAACTTTCTGCATTTCTTCCTTCAGGCTATCCAGGCTATTAATGGCCATACCAACATGTCTGCTGAAGAGTTCACAAACATGATATTTCAGAAGATAGATGTGAACAATGACGGTAAGAATCTTAGTTTCCTTGGCATTGGCAGGGATTTCCCCCTATAAGGAAGTATGGGATCAAGAGGGGAGTTGAACACACTACCAAAGAACTGACTTTTAGATGAACTGAAAGCCTGAACTTGTTTTTCTTTACCCGTATTGCATTAGCTTTACAGCAAAGTGTAAATCAACTGTGGCAGTTAAGCTGACATAGGAATTACATGCAGTAGGGACCAAAACATGGAGATCTTTCACTGTTCATCCAAAACGCCAGTGCTCTGGTTGCAGAGCAAAATGAAAATGTGATCAAAGTATCTTTTTAGTATGTTTATGTTGCCTTAATCATGCCTTTGTGTCTTAGGTTTTAGCAATGAAATGCCAGAACATTAATTATTCAGAATTATCTTCCTGATATTCCCATTTCAAACTGCTTTCATAGTTAGTTATTTTTTAAACAGCTGCAAACCATCAGGACTAGCTCTACATGAGGAATGAGACAAATTTAACCAAGTTTAGCTTAAACTATGCTACCTCCTTGTAGCTTCTTATTAAAGAAAAGGGCAAATAGACAAATAAGCTGCAATGTCTTTCCTCACATTAAAATGCAAGAAATAATCCCATGGTTGTAGGGAGCATTTCTTAAAACAAATCTCCTGATGGCCTCGCAATTTATTTTCATTAGCTCAAAGAAATCTGAGGCCCGTCACGGTCGCAGTGAGTCTGGGCATGCCAGTGTAATCACATCTCACTGGTAACTGCAGTGGGTTTTGTATGTTTGCACTCTGGTACTGGTACTTTGAAATATATAACCTGGGATCAAGAGGAAGGAATTCAAGACCAGTTCACCTGCATAGGGCAGGAAAATGATGCAACGTGTCCATCTGACAAGTCCAGGAACCCTGCCCAGCCAAAGACCTCTGTCAAAGGCAATAGAGAGGGAAGAAGACGGGAAGTAAGAGGAGTGCCTGGGATAGAAGAAGAGATCGGAGGAAGTGAGTGGATGAGTGGCAAAGCAGGAGGAAGCAGACAGGCATAGAGAGACGGCTTCTTCGGTCTCTGCTCCCGGGATGATTATATAAGGGCACTGGGGTTGAAATAGGAGGTGTGAACACCCCCAGGGCCACTACGCTCCAGACCCTGGAGAGGGTCTTACTCCTCTCACTGAAGCCTAAGACTTCTGTCAAATGACATCTTTCTACTTTAATAGCGTGTATATGAGCCTGCTCACCAGTGTAGTGAGGACCCATATGATTTTACTGCCTATGGGTAGAAAGCAGGTTTCATATTTTTCAAATGCTGATCATTTTCCTTTTTCACATCAGATGAAGTTTCCAAGTTGTCACGAACAAAAAAAAACAAAACACAAAAAACCTCTGGGGAGTATTTAAATCCAAAAATACCCAAAAGTCATCTAGCTAAGCATTCACCAAAAGTGCATGAGACTTGAATTACTGCTCCCCTGCACCCTGGGGCTCTAAGTCATCCAGCTATCTTCCTCTTCGCCTGGCCTCTTGTCATTTCTTATTTCAGTGAGAAATCACTCATTGTTGTGATTTTAACAAGAAACTTTAAACCATTCTCAGAGGAAAGAATCAAGCTCTTCCGATTAAACCAGGCTCTGTTTCCCCTTTCAGAGAAAAACACTGGAATAACTTCTAACCAGAGAATTGTGTACACTCCTGTGTACAATGTGAGCACACACATGCCTAGGACTGGCCTTTGCCTTTTCCAATAGGGAAGAAAGAAGAAAAAAAGGAATAATGCTAAATGATATTCCTGCTCCTCAATAAAAAAAAGATTTTATAGCTGTCATGACTTTGACATGAGCCAAAAAAATCACGCCCTAAATGACCATTTCATTTGCTTGGAATAAATTATCTAATCAAACCACTTAACCGATTTTTTTTTTATTACATCTAATCGTGGCTCTAAATAATCCTAGTAGTCAACACAGGGAGTATCCCTGGTAATCCTCAGCAAATCATGCCCTAATCTCTGTTAAAACCAGATATAAGATAAATTCCAGTTAGCTCAGTAAGAATTGGTCCATGCAGCTAAATTCAGCCTTGATACAGTCTTCATTAGCACCCTTTTTCACACGTTTCTGTCACTGTAGATACTGAGTATTCATAGTTGTCTTGACTTCTGTGAAAGGTGTGTTTGATCTCTTTTAACAAAAAAAAAAGCAAGTCGGAGTTCTAGGATTTGATGCAAAGTGGGAAAACAATAGAAAATAATAGGCCTGGATTTGCCTGTCAGAAGAGAATGGGGAACAATCTTGAGGGATGGAGTCTGGCACGAATGGCCTTATGTTGGTCTGAGAATAACTGCTGGGTTCCTCTGTTCCTAAGGAGTATCTGATTTCCTTTCAGGGGAACTGACTTTAGAAGAATTTATCAATGGTGTGGAAAGAGACGAGGACCTAATGGAATTGATTACAAAAAGTTTTGACCTTTCCAACGTACTCAAAGTCATACAGAGTGGCAGGAGACACAGCATCTGAAGGAAACAGTGATGAATGTGGCATCTGTGGCATCATTTCAAGGAAGATAATATTTTATATATTCAGGGAGCCTGATGTCGTCAAAGCCTGCCCAGACAATACTGAGCAGCCTGCTCCAGGAGTAACATTTTTCCCTCAACTCCATATCTCTCCTTTTCTTTTCTTTGTTCTTTCCCTTGCTAATGACTGTGGCAGCCACAGAATACAAACCTTTGCTCACATATAACAGAAAACTATTTGATGCAATACAATAACTTATTTGGACTCTATGACTGCTCAGAGTAATCAGTAAGAAACTGAAAATATTGCAAAATGCAGCCTTGCTAGAAGACATGGAGTTAATAAATTTCTTCTTTTTAAATATGGGCTCTTTAACCTGCTATTTAAAGTGTGGACATAAACTTCTAGGTAGGACTGGGTTCTATAGGGATCAATTAAGAATGAAGCCTGGTTTGCATTAACTTAACATTTGCTCTTATCAGTACTTAAAATTGGAGTAAGGTCTCTGGAAAACACCTCATCTTAATATTCCCAAGATGTGCATCCTCCTTAACAAACTGTCTCCCACTCCTGATTCTACTACATCTTTAAATTAAAATAATGTGATGTTTTGATGGTTTTGGCAGGGTTCAGTTAATGTTCTTTCAAATTAACCTTTTATAGAAGCACTGAAATGAAATTCTGTTATCTTTGTAGAGTAAAATTAGAAGTTCAAAGAATAGCTAAAACCAAATAATTTTGTAAGCACTCTGCTTTCCCAGAGATTTGTGTCCTTTGAATTGTATGTCCTCCTTTTCAAAACAATTCATTTTCACTGGGCTCTTTGCCACAGTTGCATGAGACAAAATGTAAGAGGTATCATGACTAGTTCCTGCTGATGGAACTGCTGGCTTCTGCCAAACAGACTGTTTAACAGCTGAATTTTTCCTGCCTTTCACTGACAGGGAGTACTAATTTAGGTATCTTTGCCCTGCCCAGATACGTGGGCAAAAGCTTTTAGCCATGTAGTCTCTTTGAGACTTACTCCATCTTTCAAACTGGGTTGCAATTGTCTCTGAAGGTGGTAGCTGTTGGGAGTGCAGGGAAAGCATTCACAGGTGGCATGATCACATATGCCTCATCTTCCTAGGAAACCATGTTAAAAACAATTCAACCTTACCTTATGAATAACAAGATTAATTTTATGAGTTGAAACAGAACTGCATGAACTGTCTGCAAAGGGAAATTTATAGTTCTCTCTGGTTCTGTTGGGATTGATTCTCTCTCAAGTCTGCAACAAGTTTTATCAAATTACTACACTATATCGTAAGAATAAGTTCTCCTTGGCTGACAGTGCCCTGCAGGCATTATACTAATATTAGTTATTGTTAGAAGCATCATATTTATGCAAAATAATTTGTGCACGGATCAGTGCAGGTTGAATGAAACAATTATTAAGACTTCAATATGAAGATGTTTTTCTTCCAAATCCACTTCAAATTCATGTCCATTTGCACATGAAATGTGCTCCATCACCTGCAATTATTATCCCAGGTTCTGGTTTGATCAATGGAATATACTAAGAGTATGCAACATGCATCACTTGACATTATAAACAGTTCTGACATTATAGTTCTGACATTTGAATCTTTTATATCCTTTCAAAAAAAAAAAAAAGGAGAATGATGTATAAGATTGCTGGTGGTTTGAATTTTAAGTTCTTGTATTTATTTATCATTGACACATTAATATGTCATTGTCAGTATCAGTTTTCTCACACCCAGATCTCAAAAAGTCACTTTTCTTAATCTAGCCGTTTTACATTTAGATCCTATGAGGGTGGCATCCTTCAGAATTGGCTCTAAAATATTTAAAATGAAATGGTCCAATTTAAGCAATTTGGGTGTCTGGGAACAGCTGTGGTTTGGATTTTTGCTTTTAAACTAATGAAATTACAGACTTTGAAAAATGATACTGCCTATGTACACAGACTCTTTTTTTTAAAAAGGGTTTTTAAAGAGAGTATTTCCATTTAAACCTGTCTAATTTTTCTGTGTAACTAACTATATGAAATGAATTACCAATTCAGGAAGAGCATCATTGTATTAAAAAAATTATGTATGAAAGCACATTCTTAGCCATTTTTTGTTAAACTAAATTTTAAAGGAGTAGCTGACATGCTCATTTTCCACACTTTAATCTATAATCATGTAGCAGAAACCTATGTAATTAAGAAGCAAGTATCTTTGCTGAGTAATCTAAACACTCTGGCACAACATTTCCAGAAATATTTACCTACAGTAACTCCACATGTGTTTGGGACTAGTCATAAGATTCTATCTAGTTTTTTGTAAGTTGATTAACATAAATTTTCTTTAACTACTTAAGCACTATTTGATACGCAGCTGCTTGAGATACTTGCATTATGGCCACAATTTGTTATTGGTTTCATTCTTCTAAATTTGTCAGCTGCTCATACAGCCCTGCTGAGAAGGACTTGGAGGTGTTGGTAGATGAGAAGCTCAACATAAGCCAGCAGTGTGCTGGCAGCCCAGAAAGCCAACAGCATCTTCAGCTGCATCAAAAGAAGCATGGCCAGCAGGTCATGGGAGGTGATTCTGCCCCTCTACTCCACTCTGGTGAGACTCTGTCTGGAGTACTGCTTCCAGCTCTGGGGCCCCCAACATAAGAAGGACATGGACCTGTTGGAACAGTTCCAGTGGAGAGCCACAACGATGATCAGAAGGCCAGAGCACCTCTCCTACGAGGAGAGGCTGAGAGAGCTGGGGTTGTTCAGCCTGGAGAAGAGGAGGCTCAGGGGAGACCTTACAGTGGTTTTCCAGTACCTGAAGGGGGCCTACAGGAGAGGTGGGGAGGGATTCTTATCAAGGAACGTAGCAACGGGACAAGGGGTAATGGTATTAAACTGAAAGAGGGGAGATTTAGATTAGATACTAGAAAGAAATTCTTTACTGTGAGGGTGGTGAGACACTGGAACAGGTTACCCAGAGAAGTTGTGGATGCCCCTTCCCTAGAGGTGTTCAAGACCAGGCTGGATGGGGCTTTGAGTAACCTGGTCTAGTGGGAGGTGTTCCTGACCATGGCAGGGGGGTTGGAACAATATGATCTTTACGGTCCCTTCCAACCCAAACCATTCTATGATGATTCTATGATCAAGTGTACCAGTGAAATCAGGTGGCACATGGAAAAACTCAAGCGTGACTCCTTCAAAGTCTTGTTCTAAACCAAAATGAAGCTGCAGCTTGTTTTGCTGGAGGTGCTTTGTAGTCATAAAGGTATATTGTAAGTTGACCTGACTATTGGAATGCTTGTTGCTAGTTTAGCAGACAGCAGAAAAGGAAAAAGAAAGCCTAATGTTAGCTCATGTTATGTTATACCCCTTAGCAAATACATGAGTGGTTCAGGGGCAGTGCTGAGCCGCTGACTCTGATGGCTGCCAGAACCCAGAGGAATGCTTTTGCTTCAAAAAGCCCTGCATGGGAGAGAAAAAACATTGCAGCACATGCTCTGAAGAAGAGTCTTTGTCAACAAGATTGATGCAGATGCCAGCTGTGAGTGTCTGGAGAAGCTGGGTTGCCTATATCATCGTCACAGGGGGGTAGGTTTTAATTAAGATAGATGTGTTCTGAGAATGGTTAATGATTTTGTCACCTTATTCACCTTGGAAAGAATCACACGTTTCAAATTCACTCTGTGCAGCTGGGTGAGCTTTGCCAATCAACGGGGTAATTGGTAGTTTCTCTTCTAATATAAGGTCTTTTACTGTTAAGAAAACCTTATGATTTTATGTTCTTTTTATTGCATCCAAACAGCTAAAGGTAATTAGCGTGACAGTCCCTTTTTCAAACAATTCTTAATTGTCCTAAAATTATCTCCTTTTCTTTTCTGGTCATGCAATATGCTAGGAAAATATATAGGGGCTTTTTCTTCTGAGAATCTGGGAATTCAAAGCCACAAGAAAACTGCCTTTGCTTGTAGATATGAAATTGCTTAAACATTAACAAGCATGATTAAACCTTATGCCATAGTTATGCATCCCTGACAAAGTGGGAGGACAGCTTGCTGTGGTGTGGAAAAGATCTCATAGCTGCATTTAATTTTTGATCTTATGTAAGATTAGCTGTACCATACAGACCATAACAGCTAAATATTCAACTAAATATTCAAAGCTCAGGTCCCCTGCGTGCAAGGGCATATGTCCATTTACTTGATATTGGATCACAATTTTCCAGGTGGAAAGATTTCTAGAAGTTTGCATAATTATAGGTATTGCTGGAGATATCAGGGAGGGATTTTTAAACAGCATTTTTAAAACTTCTGCTAATTCTGCTAAAACTTCTGCAGGAGAATATTCAAAAAATAGGAAATGTATATAGCTTTACGCTGTGCTTTTTGACCTGCCCTTATTAGAAAGCTGAGGCAAAAAAACAGCTACAGCATATGATTTAAACATGGTAAAATCTAGCTGACTATAGGTTGTAAGAAGTCTGTCTGAAATAACAAGTATATTGACTGGCTGGAATAAGCTCTTTTCTCCAGTCCCTGGCCAAATTGTTTGCATCACTGGTGTAACCAGGCTATGGTGAACCCTTCCTTTATTCTCCAGTGACCTGACAACTTCTTCTGACCTAAGGATTTGGAAAGGAGACACTGCTCAGCTGGTACATGTAGCAGGCAGGGAATGTTTTACTTCTACAGCACAACAGGGACACAGAGTGGAAGGCAAAGGTCTGGCTTTGAATGACTCCGAAGGTAGATGAATCGATTTGAAGAGTGACATCTTATGCTTAGGGCTCCACTGATTTTTGCCTTGCAGCAGCCATGCGAGAGAAGGTTCAGCCATCAAAGGTAGCTTAACCACCAAAGACAGACATTATAAAAGCTTTCCCGTGCCACTACTATATTTTTATTTCCACCTCCTCTGCAGTACAGCTGTAAGATAATTTAAGGCAGCTTGTTATGCAGTTGTTACTGCACTTACTTACAAACAACACCATAATGAAATACTAGCCTTTGAGTTGCTAAACCATCAAATACTACTGGCTCCTGTTTAAATGTTGCTTTTAGTAAGGCCCTTCTCCTGTAGAAAGGTACAAACCAAAATTGCATTCTGAGATTGTCTAGCATTCAGAAAGAATCAGATTAGTAATGCTATAAATAAGGAATATGAAATAGAGATAATCTGCACCAGCAGTTTTTTCTACCTGAGGTAGTGCTGGGGCACTACTGCTATTGCACCTGATTTCTTAAATACCAAGGGAATTAACCACTCAAGATACCTTCTGTTTCTTTGCAGATGTTCAACAGCCCAGCAAAACAAACGTACCTTTCATTGTTCCTCTCTAGATTATTCTCACTAGCTGTCCAAGTTAGTAAGGTACCAGCAGGTGGGTTGTCATGCAGAATTTTGCATGCTGTAGAAAACTATTTAGGAAACATAGTCATTTCTTCTTCACAGACGCTACTCTGAATGGCAATGATACTCAAGTACTGTTTTTCACAACTGAGTCTGAGCAACTGATCTACAGAGAAAAAGGCTAGTATTCCATTCTCCTATCCCATGAGGCATATAGACTTCTGGCTTTTTGAATATACATAGCAATTACAGACCTTTTAAGCTCCACCTTTCTTGGAAAACTCAAAGTACACTCAGAATGACAAATGAATGTGGACTTACGGACCATTTGAGGTCCCATATGTGTCAATGATCTCATCAATTGCAAACCGGAACAGAATTTCTTCATGCTAACATCTAAAGAATATATCAAACGCTTAATTTATTCAGAATCTTATTAACCTTTTGCGCAGCGCAGTATTTCTGTGGGTTACTGCAGAAGGGTATAGGGAAGGAATGAA
>KZ505796.1:109916-122639 GCA_002844005.1 Limosa lapponica baueri | reverse complement strand
ATCAAGCAGAATAAAAAAAGGAAGCTCCAAAAATGATGTGCTCTGCCTCCCAGGGTTAGTAAATTCCTCTGGAGAACACAATTATAAATGTCAACTTGGTACTTCTGGTGGGTTTGATTGTTGCAGTAAGCACATTTGTCCCCACTCAGATACAGGATGTGTTCTGCTGTCACCTTTCGCTGCCTTCTGTCCAGAAAAGTACCGAATGCTGCCAGGTTTCTGAAGAAAAGCCAAATGTGTACAATAGGCAAGAAGCTATTCCCAAGACTAATGGGAAGTGCCAACCAGTGATCTTAAAAGAGCCCAAAGTGAGGGTGGACATGAAGAAATGAGTGTCTTGCAGGTACAGAAGTTATGGAGAAATGGTTCAACAAATACACTATGTCCTTGAAGGAAAATCCTTCTAGCCCCCCAGTTTTTCCTGAAAGTAGTGATGGCAAAGTACATTTGTGGCAAGACAGTCTGCTGCTGGCAGGAAGGAATATTTTATGTGATAAGCAAGCAAATCAGATACGGAGTGTGATGGGTTGTTTGTCCAAGTCTTTTTTTCCTGTTCCCACTGTCTTGGACTGTTTGTGGCTGAGGTGTTTTTTTCCCTCTAAATCCTCTCTGTTTTTTATACTTGTCCAAAGTACTACTGGAAGCTCAAGGGAGAGGGAGTCAGACTCTGAGAACAAGCAGGTGAGGACAGATAAAAATGGCTTCTGGCATCTGGGTAGTAGCTTTGTGCTGGAGAAAACTGTTTACTCACAGATGTACTGCTCCTGCTGCTTATTCTGATTTCTTTCATTTCTGCTTTGCATCGACATACAAGGCACACTGCGAAGATGAACTCTCCTGTTTACTGGAGAGATATAATAAAGCATCGTTTCCTATATATCTAAAACAGAGACATCTGGAAATGAGAGCCATGGTGCAAGGAAGCCTTGTGACACTATTCCCATGACAAGGCTCTGCTTATCGGACTGAGAGAAGCATTTCACATGTTGTGGTAATTTGCAGTAAAAATTGCCACAGATGGTGTTAGTTAGTGTTTGTGGCATTTATGAGATTAGTATTTGGCTACAGATCTATATCCACATGTTTCTGTGATACCAAAAAGAGTGCAGAGATAAATGCACGAATAAACACAAATTTTTCTTAAACGAGGTTTTGTTGGAATCAATTTCACTATAAACTTTGTAGTAGTATGGTAACCAGATACAGTGAGCTACATAAATCCAGCTCTAATTTCCACTCTAAAAGTAAGCCTAATCTATATTTGTAAATGATTCCTGATCAGCTTTTGTTTTCCCACATTCTGCTAATCTATTTATGCCATTGCTTTTAAAACATATAAGCAAGAGCTACAGCCAGTTGACTAGCAGCTCCTTTGCTCCTGCCCAGCATCCATCTCCTCGTTGAGATGATTTTATACCCACCTCATGGTATATGTCTGTGTCTGCCTTACCAGGCTTTCTCTAAACACAGAGAAATGTCTAAGCAAATAAACGTTAACCTCGTGCATCATAACAGTAAGGCAGAAAATTAGTGCAAAGCAACACTTCCTTTTTGTGTCTAAATTATTTGGATATTTTGTGCCAAAAGGCAAATGTAAACTGTCAATTTAACCGAGCACGGTGATCTGTGATGCTCTAAATATTGGGTTAAGCAATGTGGAGCACTGCATTCAGCTTGTGAAAGCAACCTGATGAGCACACATACAGCTCAGTCATGCAATAAGCACAGGTAGCTTGAGGTGTTGGAAGATTTGTGAAGGATCAGGGTATAATGTGTCCCAGTGTGGACTGGGAATGTGTTTTCGAATGGGGCATTTTTAAGCCTAGGTGCCATGGACCAGGGGTCCTCTATTACAATCCATGAGGGTTAGACAGCAGATCAGACATATGGCACCACAGGTGCCTCAGGGCACAACAGCTCTGCAGAGCCCTGTGCTCTGCACTTGTCACTTTGACTGTTTCCTTCCGAGATCAATTGGGAAAGTAACTGGTCTAAATCTTCCTGTTCTATTTGTTTTTATGTGGGGTGATGTAGTTCCTCCTCACTGTCCTAAGAAAAGGGTCTCCAAGCATCCAAGTTGTGTGCATCTGTTGATGGTTCAAGAAAGACTTCCAGGCTTTCCCTGCTCCTTTTGGCCTTGCTCCTAGTTGTACCCACCCCCACCCAAGCTACCCCCATCAATGCATAATAATTTTTTATTCTCTACCCAGCACTTCGCTACCAAGTCTTTATTCAACCCCTTTGATTTTTCTTGTGCAACCCAATCCTTCAGCCAACTTCACACAGACCCTATTTTAATTTTCAAGCCTTCTTCACATATAAAATTTCTTCCCACTTCCTTGAAGAGAGCCCATAGAAGGAGGGTGGAGGGGCAAGAAAGAGGAAGGTCAGAAATTCAGAACTCCATGCACCAATGCAAGTGTCCTTTAGGCCTCAGAAGTAATAAGCCACGTGAAGAAAATTGAAGCCTAAGTGTCCAGATGGGTTTAGCTCCTTGCTTTGCAATCCACTGTGGTTAGAAACCAGAATTTTGAGACGAGCAGGATATGTCTGTAAATCTATGCTGCCCACTGACCCCATTCGTAGCCATGAATTCTTATGAGCTTGGTAATGGGGCGGGGGGGAAGACGCCCACCACACCTTATTTTCAGTAGGATGTAAGTGAATCATACAACACACAGGTTTACATGTCATGTAACTCTGATTTAGCCAGGGACCTGCTACACAAAAGTCCTTGAGAATACAGCAGCATGTTTGCAGGCTCCCAGGTGTGTACAGGGGGAGTCCATGCCCTGCACAACCCTGCCGCCCTTGCTAATGCTACAGTCCCAGCTGGTTGGAAACCAGCTTAGATACTGCTGCCCCTATGCTCGTATCTGCCCTCGCAGGACAGACCCAGCAACACTTGACTTCCATAAAGCTTGCCTCAGGCATAAGAGCAGCAGACGGTTGAAAGATGAGGGCAAATAATAGCTCAGGCATAGCTGTTTTCTTTTTGTTCTCCACAGCAGCGAGTCTAGCTTAGAAAAGTGTGAATCTTTGCAACTGCAGCCCAGAAAAACCATTTCCTGTTTTCTCCCAGCAAGCACAAACTTCTGTGCTCCTAAACCACATGCAGCTTCTCTAACCAGACACTGCCACAGCACTTGTGCCAAAATATGCCATTCTGAAAATGGCCTTTCACACTCTGTATACAGCAGTTCTTTCAGGCAACTGCAAATGCTTACAAGCAGTTTCCTAATAAGGACACGGACATATCCTTTTAATGAAACTAATCTTTTCTAGCTGAGGAGCTGTTATAATTTCATCTAGTTTGAGCAACCAGGCATATGTTGTTGACTCATGCAGACCAAATATTTATTTTGACCACTTCAAAAATATCTTGTGGGCTAACTCTGGTTTGCCCAGCTCTTTGTTAAACAATTGCGAATAAGAAGCATTCAAAAAATCACAGCTTGTTTATGCATAATTTGTACGCTCACAGTAGAAAGGGCTATGTATCTCAGCTAAATCATTTGCAATGAATAATTCCACCATTCAGTACAGATGCAGGGTGTTGGAAGTTACAGAACATTATGGAAATGTATCTTCCGTCCTCAGGAGATGGGAGAATTTTAATTCCTGGCACTGAAGGCAGGCTTGAATGAGAATATGATTAAACTTTTATAACTGCTTGATGTTTTCTTGGCTCAATCAATATTCTTTTCAATAAGCCCTTGGCCTGTTTCAGACGCACTGCCAATATTTGTTGTTCAGTAAATGTGGTTTTATTTTTCACTCCCGCTGATCTGATCAACAGAATGACATTGATCACAATGAGCACTGTGTTCAAACATTTTAAAACAATTTAATCTGCTCATGCAGGACAGAGGTTAGGTAGCTGTGCTGATTACAGCACATCTTTTAGTGGCCTGTTACAGATGAATATGCTTTGATATTACCTCCAATGTATCCGAGTGCAATTGTTCATTTGTGAAAGCTGGCAGGAATGGATGGGATCATGAAGAATTGTTGCTTCATTTCTTTCAAAGGAAGACCTAAAGGGACACGTCAGATAGTCATACGTTCCTCAGAAGGACTAGCATTCTGGGGATAGACCCTGAGCGATCCATTCTGCGGTGTGTGACAGCACTCAGGGGAACTTGCTACGACTATTTAGATGTTAATACTGTCAAGCAGAGGGATGCTCGACTAGAATTTAGGATATGCCTACAGCCTATTCAACAATCTGCCAATGGCCTGTACATAACCTTGGGCAAATCACTTAGCTCTGTGCCTTGGGTTTTCTCTCTATCAAGCAAGGTTAATAATTCTTACTATGCTTTGTGAAATTCTTACTATGCTTTGACATCTATGCAAGAGAGGTGTGATGTGACTGTTGAGTTGCAGCATTCATTCAGCACACTGATGACACTCAGTTCTTTGCCAATCCAGGCAGGAGCTACTTCTACAAAATGCCAGAGAGAGTGAAGAGTTTGGAGCAGAAGTCAATCCAGACAGTTTCAGCTGATGCTGAGAAATTGGGGAAAGTGGTGAATAGCGAAAGGGGCAAGAACTGCTTGTTCCTCTTCAAGTAAATTCTCATTCTTTGCTTCAATGGTAGTACTATTCTACTAGGTCTGATTCCTGAGCCTCGTGCCCTGAGTCCTCAATGATAAAAGGTGACTTTTGTTCTCACTTCTCCATTTTCACATGTGATGGTAAAAAAGGCTTGGCCATTTCAAGGTAATGGCTGTCCTAGCAATTGCTTATCCCTCTATTCACAGACATGGTGGTTGAACTCAGAACCTGTATTTATAAATGAGTTTATAGTCAGAGATATGTCAGTGATCAGGCAGATCAGGCAGAAGTAACCGGGTGCTGTGAGTTAAGCCCTACCAGCAGCCGAGCACCCACATGCACCCCAGTGAGACAGGGGAGAGAATAGGAAGAGGAAATGCAAGAAAACTCCTGAGTCAAGATAAAGACAGTTGAGTAGGTAAAGGAAAGCGGGGAAAAAAAGCCCTACAAAAAACAAGTGATGAAAAGGCAATGACTCACAACCCCCTACAAGCAGAGGCCTCCGAGCAATGGCCAATACGGAAGAAAAAAACCCTCACCTTCTTCTTCTACCACAGCTTTTATTGCTAAGCATGATGTCATATGGTATGGAATATCCCTTTGGTCAATATGGGTCAGTTGTCCTGCTGTGTCCCCTCCCAACTTCTTGCACAGCCCCAGCCTACTCACAGTCACTGGCAGGGGAGAGGCAGCAGAGTGGGAAAAAAGAGAAAGCCTTGTGCTTGCAAGCACTGCTCAGCAATACTCACATAATTAATGTCTTACCAACACTATTTTAACCACAAACCCAAAACACAGCACCACAGGGCTGCTATGAAGAAAGTTAGCTCCATCCCTGCCAGACCCAGTATATCAGGAAAGAAACGAAAATAGCAAAGTCCCATTCTGGCAGAGAACTGATTAGACTGGAACTGATTAAATTACTCCCCCACAAAATTAAATATGCTCTTGAACAACTGTGGGCAGTAAAAAAACCCTAAAAGAACGAGCAACACAGCAAGGACAGCCTTAGAGCCTGTTCCGATTCCCTTCTGGCAGGCCTGCACATGATGTTCAGAAATCGGGAGCTAAATAATGTTAGTCTGCCCAGTACTGCATTTGGGGGCTCGGCGAAGTATTTGGCTTGAAGGGCAAGATTTTTGATGGCTTCTTGATGGCCAGCTGAGGATGGTTCTTTGTTTTGTATATGTTTATGTTTTATATAAGCAGAGTTGGGGAGTGGTTGGGTGTGTTTAATTATGATAAGGTTTGGAAAGAGTTGTCTGTTTAACAGACACTCATGCAGGGACTGCCTTATGTGAACGAACAAATTTGTGACTTTGGATAGAGTTGTGAGTAAGGAGGAGTAAAATACCGCTTTCTGTCCTACCTCTAGGAGAACAGGAAGACAGGGCTTCTCGCAGAGGCGATGGTACACAGTGCCTACTGCAGCACCTGGCCTATGCTGACTAATGTAGTGAGGTGTCTTCCCAGGATGCTAACACACCCTTTTCCAGAGGCAGCCCAGCTCTTCTGCATGCCTACAGCTACTCCCCCCCTCCACATTTCTCAGTGGTTTTCCACGGCCTCTGAATCTCTAATTATATTCACTGAGTTGACACAAGCTGAGCTGTGCAAGGTTTTCTGGAAAAGAGCAGTTATTTTATGTCTTCATACTCCCTTGTACAAAGAGTGAGAGCAGCATGCAATCCGGAAAAATATACTGAAGAGAGATGAGTTTGTCATTTCAATCGTCAATGTGATGTTTTGGCTGTATCTGAAGATCAACATCTACAAAGAATAGATGTGTAAATCGCTTTCTATATGGTTCTTCAAAGGTTGCTTTCAGAAAATGATTTACTATTCCAGATGCCTACATACTCAAAGATATTGACTGACTGGAGAGAGTCCAGAGCAGAATAGTAAAAATGATCATTTAGTGCAGATGTTTTGATTTATAAAAAAGCAATAGAAAGATTAAAGGGATAAAATATAGTTTGAGGCTGGGCTAACTGGTGAGTTAGAGAGGACACAGCTCTCTCCAAATACGAATAAACACCATGAATGAAACAATTACATATGGCAGTGTACCACAGGGTAAGCAATAGCACACATATCTCAGTCCCACAAATTATTCTTCTGTAAACCAAATTAATCAAAGAGAAGTTGAGGTTAAATCTTCTGTCAAACATTTCTGCATAGAACTGCTCAAGTAGGAACAGAGGATGAGCTTCAAGCACTATATGGGCACCAAACAAGTTTTCTTCTTGAAATGTCTGTGTTTCTGCATCATATTAATTAACAATATTTTCTTTTACAGAAAAGAAAGGCACAATGTTCATTGTTTACTTAATCATAAGATTAAAAAGATGCTGGCTGTCTCATACCATAGGAATTTTCCTGCTGACATCAGTATGCCCTTTTCCCAGCAGCAGAGGAAGAGTGAAAACCTATCTAAGAGCAAGACCTCGGAAGTCTGATTGTGTACTGACTGATTTTCATCTCTCCACTGGTACTGTTCAAGACCCATGCTTCCTCATGGCACACGGCACAATGACACCTTTACAGCCCAGCTACCCCCACTCAGGACTGCAAACCACACCTCCCAGTACTCAGCTTACTCGTGACTTCAGCAATAGTTTTAAGGATTTATTAATTATCTTTATTGGAGTAGAACCTGAGATAAGGACTTTGTTACACTAGGTGCTGCATAAATGAAAAGACAAATGGGTAATCCCTGTTAATTTACAATCTCAATAATTAAGCAAGCGATGGCAAGCAGCAGACACAAAAGGAAGTACAGAGAAGCACTAAGATAGGCCATTCTCTGGTCACACAAGACAAATGATATCTGCTGTTTCCTATAGGGACCTTAACATCAAGGTTTTAACATTATGGCACTTCCTTATTTCCTTTCTTTTGCCTGTTTCGAGTTTGATGTTTAGACCTTACTTTGCAGTCTAAAAGCATCACCTGGGCAAAAGCATTCACCAGTATTCGTTGACTTTGTGATTCCTAAGGTCACGGAGTTTGAAATTTTTGGTTACACCTTATCAAATATACCAGAAGCTACTGGTATAGGACAGTTTTCATGCACAACTGAATGCCACTCCCATTTTCTCACAGGGGTGATGGAAGAAATTCTTTGCAATTGAGTGCTCCTGTCACTCTAGTGAAGTGTAGCATGAATTCCGAACAGCCGCAAGTAACTAATGGATAGATTTGCTGAAAGACCGATCTTCTATCAGTAAGACTGAAATAACAGGAACATACCTTTATTTTCCTAGGTTAGCGATTACATCAAACACAAAATAAGTCTGGGGCTATTTCTATTATTTCTAATATAAAATTACACATTGAGAAATTTGAAGACATTAAGGTTGTAAAGTGAGTGACTCCTAAGCCAGGGCAGAGAAATGGAATTAATTTCATCCTATGTGTGCACTGTATTTCGATCTTTAATTATCCAAGCACTGCAAGGGGATCAAAAAACCCCACAATAAAGGCCACAATGACCCTAAATCCTACAGTGAAGAACCAGAGGCTTTATGAAGTTTTTTTTTTCACCAGCAATTTCATGACGCATTTTTTCCACAGGGACAGCACTTTGTTGAAAGAACTAAATAGTTAGTTATCCAGTATTTCCTTTTATCCTTCTTTAAGTGTGGGGCTTCAGGTCTTTTTCACTACACATCATGTAAAGCTTGCTCTGAACATATATAGACTTACTTGTTCTACTAATATTCTGACTTATGGCAATATTTGACCATGTTTGAAGTATCACAGGATTTATTTTTCCAGTATTCAAGAGAGAAAAAGTAGTAGTATTATTCCACTTTTACCCATAGGAAAGGAAAGGGACTTGGTCCAAATTACTGAGTGCCCACCAATTTTGTCCACTCAGTCTGAGATACACAGAATCCGATTTATTCAGAGTATTTACACTTTTTTTTAAAATCTTAGGACAATTATATAAGCTTTTATATATCCAAAGGATAGCTTCCATCAAAGTAAATAGCAAAAGAAAGTGCTGAGAGTTTCTGCAAATCTACTCCCAGGTGAGTATCAAGAAAATAAAGAATATGCAGTTGGGTGATCACCAGTGAGGTTCTGGTTTTTAGATTATTTGTCCTGCATTCCTCCCAGTGGGAGGAGGGTGACAAATGTAGGGGTGGGATCTAGTTCGTCAGCTTTGAATTACCACATTCATCCTTTCTCTTCCTGCTAACCAAAATCAACACTTCACTACTCAGGTACCTGGCTGGGTCACCAAACACATGTTATTTAACTGCTGAGCCCAGGGGTTCATGCAGTGGCAGCAGAAAAGTCGTACCTTGAAAAAGGGTAAGGCCTTACTGCAGAACCAGAGAAGGGGTAAGGCCTGACAGAAACAAGGTAAGGCAGAGCTTGTCAGCTGTGGAAACTTCACAACCACGTAACAGTAAGAATGCTAAAAAATGGATGAAAGAGTGTATTTTTCTTCAGTTCTGCCATTTGAAAAATAAGATTTATTACAACTGAACTCATAAACTCTAAGTAGATAAATACAAGTCAGCTTTGGACGAGAAGCCATTATGAAAAATGCATTTATGTCTTTACATTGGCAAAATGACAAATGTTTTGGGTTTTTTTTTCTTTTTTTTCTATGGGATGCTCCAGGGAACTTGATGTGCCGATAGCATTTCAGTTTTCACATCTTTATTTATAGAAAAAGAATGGTTGCTTGAAGAATACTGGAGAGGAACATGCTGATATCCAAAATACCGGTGCTGGTCAGTGGGCAGGCAACGCCTTCAGCAGCGTGGGTTCCAGCCCTCCTCTTCCTCCTCCTCAGGGCCTTCAGGCCTGCAACCCCACGGGACCAGCTGGAGAATGACCGGAAAGGGCACGACTCCTGGCGGCCATTTAGGATCAAATTCTCCTGTCCTCGTTCCTTCGGCCCTTTCTGCTGAACCCAACGGCAAGATTACCATTCTCCACAGCTTTGCCTGGAGCTGCCCCCCGGCCTGCTCCGCCCCCCGGCCTCAAGGAGCTCGGCGTCTATTTCACGTGAAGTGGCGCATTCTGTTTTTTTAAATACTGGCATGTTGCCGACGCCAGGGCAGCACCCCGCGGGGCAAGCGGGGCTTCCCCGGTCCCGGCACCCGCGGATGCCTTCGCAGCGGCTAACAGCGGGGCCCCTGGGGCCGCCATGTTCGCTCCCGCAGAGGGAGCGCCCCTCAGAGCGCCCGGGCCGACGCGGCCCACGGACAGAAAGCGGCACCAGCCGACGAAAGGCGCAACCAGGCGAGCGGTCTCGGCGGCCGGCCAGCAGCACAGCGGCCGCCGCCACCGGCCCCCGCAACCACGGAGCTCAGCGGGCGGCCCCGACCGCTGGCCCCGCAGCCAATGGGAGCTCACCGTAGGCCGCTGTTGCTACGCAGAACAGCGACTTCGCACCGCGGCCAAGCTCCGCCCCGCTGCAAGCTCTGTGCCCAATGGGAGGACTTTGAGGCGGGTTGACTGTGAGGAGTGGGAGGGCGCTCGGCAGCCCTAGCAGCCAATCGGAATGAGAAAGGCGACTCACTGCGTACTCGGATGGGCTGTGGCGCCTGAGCTGACGTGAGCAAGGGCCAATCATTGGCGGGGCGGGGACTGTGGGAGTGGGAGGTGGCGCGCAGTTTGAATTGGCGTTAGCCGGGGCGGAAGCGTTTGGCGGCGGTGGCGGTCAGGAACGGGTCGCCCGCCCGCCCGCCCGCCGTCCTCTGGCGCCGCGGAGGGGAGCGGCCCGCGCGCCAGAGCCGTAGCCATGGCTTTTGACCTGGACGAGCGGCTGCAGCAGAGCAACGCCCGCTTCCTGGCCTCCATCCACAGCATCTTGGAGCGGGTGAGGGCCGCGCTCGCGCGCTCCCGACCCTTCGGCGGGGGCCCTCGTCGCCTGCCTGAGGCGGCGGGGAAGCTCTGTCACCGGGGCGGCCGTGCAGCGTGGGGCCTTCCAGGCTGCCGCCGCCGCCCTGCCTCGCTCCTTCTTGCCTGTCTCAGGAGCGCGGTCTCCGCTTCTCCGGTTTCTCCCGCTGAAATGGCGTGTGGCGTGGCTTGACCGGGCGGGGCCGCCCTCATGCGTCCCTCTGACAGCGTCTGGAAGGCCGCTAGGCAGAGCGGCTCTCTGCCCGCCTCGCCTTAGGCGGTGACAGCCCTCTCTCCTCCCCTCCTTCCTGACCGCCTGTTAAGTCGTGGTGTGTCAGTACTGACGGGTTCAATTTTCTTTCTGTGCGCTAATTTGCAGTAGCTGACATTGAATTCTCTTCGTCGTTTAATTATACGTGGTGTCACAAACTCCTATTTTTCCCGGCTGCTAAAAGCAGCTGTCACCCAGGGCCTTGTGGAGCTTTGCAGTTTGTGCTGAGCCATGTGCTCCTGTGCCTTGGCATGAGTAAGCTAATAAGTATCAAATACATACATAAAACTTAGATCTGGGATTGCCAGTATTAAATAAGTGACTTAAATATAAGTCCAAGTTGTCCCTTAACCCAAATTAGCTAGCATTAGATGAGATATTGTCAATGAAACTACAGAAAGTAGTGGGGTGCTCCCTCCACGAATCCTCCTTACTTTAGAGCCATTTTGTGTTAAAGATGTGGGAACCATATGCTTCCATCCAGAGATGCATGTGTTTGCTCAGGAATGACAGCTTGGCTGTTCAGGGGAATGTTTTGTGCTAATGTCTAGGGATTGTCTTAAGGGTAGGTCTGTTTCTAGAGCAGTTTTCTCATCTAGCATTAGATTGGATATTTTTTTTATGTTGTGAACTGTAGGTCTATGCCAAGTGGCTACTTCAAGAAACTACACAGGAATTTTAAAAGAAACTGTAATAGAGTAACTTAACCACTTATGAGAGCTCTGAAGGCCCGTTTTGTCAGTGACTGGCTTATTTCTTGAAACTGAATGACTCGCATACATGCTTAAAATGTGTTTCCTCTAGGAATTGGTATTTCCACAGTGCTGACTTTTAACTTCAGCCAATAAAACAACATACTGACAATTTCATGGTTTGGTCAAAACAAAGCTGTATAAAAACAATAGTTAAAATGTCTGTTAAAACAGTGTTTTAATCATTTTTCTAATCTTTAATTGTCCTTTTTATTTAGTATAATCGTCCTTTTGAAGATGATTTACTCATTTCCATGGAAACTCTCACTTACGATACACCTGATGGTAAGACCTTCTTAAAGTTTCAATATTTACATACAGTATATTTAGAATTAGTGAAGCGTGCAACTATTGACAGTTATATAACATTTCATTGTAACAGATATTGAATTTTTGTCCACTTACATATGTCATTTTGTATGTAAACTTTGATACATGCATATAATACCTGGAGAGTTTATTTATATGCATCATATTAGTCCATTGTGTGCTCTGTTAGCCAACAGAAAAGCATTACTAGCCAAATTCAGGATAACAGTGGTTAATATTGGGGTATGTCTTGTAAAAAGAAAAATCAAAATGGAGAAGACAGGGGAAACAAAGGAATGGAGGTATTAGCAGGAAGTTGATATGCATGAATAGGTGTTATAACTTCATCTCCGCTTAGTACTCTGAAGGCTGCTTTGGTAAATTTCTGTTATGTCAAATGTCAGGGCAGACTGGGTAGACAGTCTCTTTAGCTTTTCACTGAATGTTCATGTGGTTAGCATAAATCTATACCACATTATGCCCTGTCATATTTTTCCAGTGTTTCATTATAACTGTTAATCCATTATAGAGTTGATAATGCTTAAGGAGAGCTTATTGTGGAAAAAACACTGTTGTTCTAAAATACATTGCTCAGGGGGACTTGTGACTTAGTACCTTGTGGCTTTACTGGGAAGTGACATGTTCTGATAGTTTTTTATCATCGCTGAAGTGAGGATTATGATATGTAAATGACCATATCAGTTCTCATAAAGAAGAGCTTACTGGAGATACACATGAAGTGCTACCACAGTGTCAAGCCCAATGTAATTGTTGCACCAAATACAATTTACTTTTTAAAGGCTTTTACAGACTGGGAAGTTTGCATTTTATAGCATTTAATATATATTGTCCCTTGATAGAGGGGGAGGAAGGAAACATGCCTACAGCACTGTAATACAGTCTTTGAATTTTTAAAGGCTTGGTTATGGTTTTGGTTTAGTAACCTCTATTTGATATGGAAATAAT
>KZ505796.1:77172-99914 GCA_002844005.1 Limosa lapponica baueri | reverse complement strand
GAGTAAATCTCCAGTGGAATAACGTTCTGTATTATAGGTCAAATTTTCCAGAGAAAGGTGCGAGTTTTCATTTTTTCTCTCTTCACTTGTGGAACAAAGGTGTTCCTGAGTTTCCCTTTTGGCCCTCAAAAACACATTAAGGTTCCCTGGAGAAGATAATTCACTTTTTCCATGGTCCTCTGCTAATAGCTAGTGTTCCAGTAATTTGAGGTATGACTGACAATACATTGAAGACATATTAAAGTTACACTTTTATAAGGTTTCACACCTAGAAGAGTATTCAACTTTTATACAGATCACTACATTCTATGATACAAGCTATTTTCTGATTATTTATAACTAGTGCAATGGAGCTGACCATTCCCAAACACTGGAGTTCTTACCTTTATTTCAAGAACCTCCCATTTTTCTAGCAGTCTAGTCTGGTCGTCTCAGTGACCATTTAGGGAGCAGTTTGCCAGTTTTCTGCCCAGTTCTACTGGAGGAAGAAGAGTGTGTGGTAGAAAGAGAGTATCAGCTGTTACAAGAGAAACTGGAGGCTGAAACTTGTAGATTAAAATATTAACATTCTTACTGCTTCCTCCACTATGGATGCTTAGTAACTGATTTCCTGTGGATAAAGTGACCACAACTTTGTCTTCCATTAGTCATGTGGGAAGAAACTTTGATAATCTGACAGATATGGGTTTCAGTTCTAATAAAATAATCCTACTGGGGTCAGGTAGACTGTCAAAGCCAACCCTCTTCATACTCAACATTTTCACCAGAAGATGCGAAATTGTGTTGTCTCCCACAAAGATAGTATTTCTTTCATATGTGTCTTTGTCCTAGCTCTATGGCAGCAGCTGTCCACAGAGCTTTAGGTGATGATTGCACTGACATGGAACAAAAAAGGAAGATGGGATTAGCTGGAAAAGCTTTTCATTCTGTTTTTAGTAATTTAAGAATAGCATGAAGAGGCAGTGATGTGGTAGGTATCATAACCAAGGTGTTTTTTCACTCGTTGGTTTCCTTTTTAGGGTTATTCTCCTCTTTCCCTCATTGTGGTGAACACAATTGTGGGACAAAGAAATAACAGTCAGGGAAATTTAGAAATCAGGGCTTACAATGCAACCACATCTTTTATGATCATGAAAGACTAAGGCTTTAGCTAGTGATGAATTGGAAGATCTGGCTACATCGAGCAAAAGAATGGTTTTTTGCGTTCCATTCACAAAAATACTCATAGAATATCTGAAAATTGCATTGGAAGATTTGGGATATTTAGGAATGTAGTGGGATATAAGTGGGAATGATACATAATGAATAGTGAATCTTGCAGGGCAATGCTTTTGAAAATATTTTACTCTCTGAAATAGTTAGCATAAAACTTGAAGAACCGGTTACAAACAAGTTATCTTCACTCTTTGTTCCCCTCAAGTCACTTATGAACCTATAAACCATGCTTTTCAATTGGACTTGAAATTGAAAGGTAATACAGATAAAGAGTTTTAGTGTAGAAAACTGTTTTCTAAAATCAAAACAGTTTCTAAGTTACACAGCGTGTGTAAAAATATTTCCATTTTGGTTTTGAGTCCAGCTAGATTTTATTTAGTATTTATCTTCAAATTGTAGGTGAAGAAAGTGGTGCCGATATAGCTTCAGTAAGAAGAAAATTTGAAGACATTCATTTCCAGGTAAAAACTTCTGATGTCTAATACCATGGAATAATCTTGTGTTCAGTAGAAACAATTGAACTATTTGAATAGCTTACATGTGTCTGATGAGTTGATGCACTGTCACTCTCTAGTCTGCATTTTCAAATGAGATATTCAATAAAGAATGTCATGTAGTCCGATATGAAGCGGTATTATATCTTGGTATTGTTAGGATACCGGAGAAAGCCATACAATGTGTTGCATAGAACAGCCAACCATGAGAAAGGCTATTACAAGTACGGAAAAAGAATAACCAGTTGAATCACAAAAGTGAAAGCTCTTATAAAAATATGATGACTCACCTGAGAGTCTAGCATAAACAGATAACATGATTATTTTATTTTTTTTTTTAAAAAGTAAATCTGAAATAGTGGCTGCCATAACAAAAGCAGACTGGAATTTTCTGCTGTTTTTTCCCAAACTAGACTGTGAGTATCAGGAGTACCCAGAGTAGTTACATTGATGAAGAAAAGTACAACATGCGCTTTGGTGTGCGCAGCCATTCTAATCCTGTGTTCTGCTTGCTCAAATACAATTACCAAAATTTGAATTTCCTTTCTTTACTTGTTTAACGTAGTGCTAGGCATTGTCATGTCTCTGACAACAGCTAATACAAACTGCTTCAGAGAGTTTCATTGATGAAAAACGTTTGCCATTTATCACCAAATGCTTTTAGATTTTGCATAGAGGTGCATTGCAGAGTAGATCTTAATTTGTATATGAATTCATGGGATACTAATAACATGTAAAAATTTGCAGCTGTAATTACCAGTGCTTTGCAACCTAACATTAGGTTAGGTTTTTCTTTTTTGGTTTTTTTTTGTGTGTGTGTTTGTGTTTGTGTTTGTTTTTATCAGTAAGCCTTCTAAAGCAGTGTGCATGCTTTTCCCTGCATCAATAAACTAGCTAGTTATCTCTTTTTATATGTCTTCCCATACAGTTCCTTCTCAGTGTCTTTTTTCTTCTTGACATAAAATGTATACATTCAAAATAAGTTTATGCTGGTTCAGTATCCTTATCTGAATAATACTAGTTTGAAACAAATCTAAGTAATGTGTTTGGGTTTGTCAATGTCAGAAAATTCTATGTGTTTTAATTAATTCTTTCTTTTTTTTCCCCTCTAAGAATCTGTGTGTAGATGATGTGAATAGTCAAGAGAATGTAAACATTCCAGTGGATGTGATAGTACAAGATTATGCTAGAAAAATTCCCAAATGGATTGCGGTAACATATTTCTCCTGGTTTATGTTATTAGCTAATTAGAATAAAATAAGAACTCTAACTGTGCAGCACAATGAATTCTAATACAACTTCTCTGCTGTTCCATCATTGTTCCTCTCCTGCTTGCTGTCTATGTATATATCTTAGTATCTCAGGTCTCTGAGAGCAATGATTTGTAAGACAGAGCAGATAATTTTTTATTTTTTTTTACATTTATACTTTGCTCTTTGAACCCTTGTGCAAGTTTATCTTCACTTCAGTAAGTTTTCTGAAAAGCTTAAATTTGAGGTTTGTAGAGAAAAAAGGAGTTTTAGCTTTATTTTGGTTTTGGGGGTGAGAGGGATTAGGGGCAAAGGGTTATGGTACAGCTTCTGGAGTTGCCGGAGATGTATACATTATCCAGGTATGCATTATCTAGGTATAAATTCCCATATTTGGGAAAGGGATTAAAATACATAATGTAGAAGTTGCAAAAATGATAATTAACTTTCTAAGATTTAACTGGTAACTCTTAAAAATTGTTACTTAAGTCCTAAACTAGACTTTTTCCTCCTAGTATAAAATTTATGAAGCCCCTTATAACCATAACTCTGTACACGACCTAGTAGAGTAATGACCTAGTACATTAAGGATAGCAGGACTCATCACAAATAAGGTTTTGATGTTACCTTTAACATGCAAAAAATTCAGGATATCAGATTATGTGTCTCTTTTTTTCTGCTTATTTTTCAGATAGCACCTCAAGGGGTGTCGGAAAGTCTTCATTTAGCTTCACCAGTGCAAGAACTCATTGGTACAACTGAATCTTTTGGGTGTTGGTCAAATATGTTAGTTACAAAATGTGTTTTTATTAAAATTTATTAGAAATAATTACATTATTGAAAACACAGGGGCACTGTTTATCCAACTGAAAAGTTTAACAGGCTGGATTCTTGAAGAAAAGTTAGACATTGTTTTACTTATGGCAAAATGTATTTGAAAAATAGAAATTAAGTAAGTTGTATATGTAAAAGCAACTTTTCTTAAATAGCCTCAGGAAAAAAAATGCATATTTATAAAATTCAGCAGCATTAAGCTTAATAAATGCAAGCATAATTTTTTTGAGTCTGCTTATTTTAAATTCAAGGAATGTATTGAATGGCTTTGCATCTTCTGGTAACTGACACTTTGCTAGTAAACTTTCTTTCTTCAGAAGCTCTCCAGACTTGATGCAAACCTAAGACAGAATTTTGATGTAAATATTTCAAGCCTAACAACTAGAGAAACCATTTTCTTCAGTGTGCTTTTCAGCAAGAAAAGCTGCACTGGCACTAGCCAAGTACAAAGCTTTTAAGTAATCTGGAAATACAGTTGACAAAACCTGCAGGATGAGGCTGTTGCTCCTGGTCAGAAATCACAAAGAGCAAAACAGTCTGCCTCTACAATGAAAATATTTTATATCTATATATTAAGCTATTTTAAATTTTTTTTCCCAACACATTTCATTTGTCTTCTATAGTCTGTTAATTCAACATAGTTAGGAAAAACCTTTTATTTTTTTCCTAATGGATTATGTTAATCATCCATTTAGACTGTCAAAAAAGTTTAATGAAATATGCTATTACAGTAAGACTACCTGTGCCGAATGCAATTGTTTCTCAGTCATGTAATACATTACTGGAAGTGCCCTAATAGGTTTGGGTTGTGGTTTTTTTTCTTTTTCTAGTTTTGTTTTGTGATTCATTTGAGGTTGTTTTGGTTTTGTTTTTTTTTGAATAGGCAACCAAGCCTCTGTTTGCAGAGAGAATATGGAGTTGTCGAATAAATGTTCTTCATCCAGACCTCTACAGTTACAATTTTCTGGTGTTTCCATTTCACCAAATACAATAACTATACCCAGGCATCAACCTTCTCCAGAACTGAGTAAAAGTTGCTATGATAGTGTCTTGGAAGAATACCAGTCTGCAGATGAGACGTGCTCCTGGAACAATGTAACTCTTGCAGACTTGTATCCAGCGATGGTAGAGATACTTAGAAGGCTCATGACAAAGCAGTCTTGGAGAAAAGAGTTAAAATACATATTTGGGCAATTAAGGCACAAAAGACGGCGTTTTAGAAGAGCAAAGCTCAATGTCACTGTAGACAAAATAAGAGGGTTCAGACCTCTTACACTGAAAAATGCACTACCTAGCATATGCAGCAGTAGAAGTGAAGACATCCAGAATCAAACTTTCAGAAATGAGAACAGAGAACTTTGTGATGACATGTGTTCCATTAACAATTTATCTGGTCTAGTACCTTATACTGATACAAATGAAATCAAAATGGACTACTCTGACTCAAGTTTAGAACATCATTTGGTAACTGGAGAAGGCCAGAAAGTCTCCAAACAGACTCTTCCTAATGTTATGGCTAGAATGGGAGAGACATTTCTAGTTGAAGATGAGTTACAGACTACCGTCTCACTGAAGAATTCAAAATGCAAAGAAAGAGAAAATTTAGCTTACAAATGTTCCTGGGAATACCCTTTTATAACGTCTGCTGCCAGTTCAGGGTCAACAGCGCTTCATCTGGTAAAAGAGAGTAGAACTCAAAAAATTGACTTTTCTTGTGGTGATACCTCAGAGTTGTGTTCCTCTACTTGCAGTTCCTATGGCAATAGTAACGCTTTGACACCTGTCACCCACGGTTCTCTTGCAAGAGCATCAAATCCTTTGCTCATAAATCCTGAAAAAATAATTTCTGAAGGACAAATTTCTTTCCAGCGCAAACACTTATTTTCCTCGTTGTCTATGAAGCAGAGTCCTTCAAAGATGCCCCAGAAATACGAAGATGCATTTGAGAAACTCTACTACAAACTGTGTTCCAAAGAAATCCAAAAACCTTTGACATTGACCAGACCTCTTGCAGATTCACAGAACCTTGAAGAGAAAGGAAGATTGGTGAAGAGTAATTTAAGTAGTTCTGTGAGGTCCATTACACAGTATGATAGAGAATTTGACAGGATCTATGAGGAATTGTGTAGTGAGACTGTTCCAAAACTTCCTGTGTTTCAGAGAGCTTCAAATTTAAGGAAATATGAAGGAATACACATGTCTGAAACTGTAAATGCTCTTGTTAACTCACCTGTTCGAACTTTATCTGCAATTCCCAGAATTAAAAGACTAGGAAATTTTCAAAATGATCTTTTTTGTTCACCAGTAAAGCGACTGAAAAATGTACCAGAGCTTTACTTTCCTTCAACAAAATGTCAACAGACTTCTCATAGAAAAAATGTTAATCTTCAAACAGTTGGTGTGGATTTTTTGAGCACATACAGTCGCAGTAGCCCCAGCTTGTTTGACGGTCGCAACTGTCACAGTCAGGTACTTAAGGACCTTGTAAAAAAAATAATAAATTATTGTGCATTCTTTGCTGATAGTTGGAGAAGGGCTTAAAATGGATTAGAGCTGGAAGCTGTTTAAACTGGTGACAGTATACTTCTGGTGTTATTTGATCAGTAGGATGGTTTTACAGGTTTGAGGTTTTGGGGATTTCTATTTTTTAAAAATATAAGTTGCATGAAGTCTCCTGGATCACATGAGGAAGTTCACTATATTTAATAACCTTGAAAACAGTTATAAAATGCTCAAGAAAGGATTTTGTTACATTTTAACAAACTGTGCCACTGGTTAAAATAATCTCAAACAGTGGTCTTGTTAGTTAAGGTGTTGTCCTTGTGAAATGATGATTTTTTTATTAATTTTATAGATGGATAAGATGAGGTAAAAAAATTAAGCTTTACTGGGTTCCATTGGAATCATTAGACTTGTTGATTTAAATTCTGAATCAGGCCCTTACATCCAGGTTCCTAGTAATTTCTTTTGAGGCAAGCTGTGAAATATTATCTGAGTCTTTCCTTCAATGTGATCTGTTGATGCTTTGTTTTCAGGACTCTGGATTTCATGCTTCTTCAGATAAAACTTTTCTTGTTATTCCTGGTACTTCCCTGCAAGGTTAGTTTCAGAGACTTTATGCGTTACTCCTTTAGCAATCACAAGCCTTTCTTCAAAGGGTAAACCTACAGATCTCAATAGACCACTGTCTATCTAGGCAACAGCTCGTCTTCCTCAGTAATAATTGGATATGTTTAAGTGTTCCTTTAAGTAAGGAATCTATATAGAAAAGGGGTTTCTGAATCGCATGTTAACAGCTATTTAAGAAGGTTTTCTGTAGGTTAACTAGGACTTTTCCTACTAACATGTTGCTTATTATCCTCTGTTTTTCTCTCTTGCTTTTTTAAATTCATATAAAGTCTGCTATTGCTTTTACTTTCTGTATCTAAATGTTCAGCAGGAAATGCATAGTTTGTTAATTCTACACTTGAATAACCAAAGGCTTTTGATTGGATTCTTCAGTTTTACAAAAGCTTGCAACTGAGTTGTTGCATAGCTACTGTCACTTGCTATGGAGAATTAGATTATTAATCTAGATAAAAAGACTCTTGCCAATTCAGGACAGTAGAATTCTTTTATCTAAAAAAAACCAACCCCAAAACTACAATAGTTTAAGTTTTTAGATGCTAATCTTTTACTTTCCTTTAAAAACGTCATATTGGTTAAAGCATGCTTATAACATAACCTGAACTCTTTTCCTGCCAAGTAACATCACTAATCTTTATTTTCCATATTTTATTTTTATGAACCTTATCATCAAGATAACTAACTAATATGTAGAGGAAAATACTGAAGAAGGTGACCTGAAATACAGTCAACTGATATACAATAAGAAAATGGCAGAAGAAATGCATTTGTTTGCATGGTTCTTGCCTTGTTGCATTTTCATTACTGATTAATTGTAAAAAATTTGATTATTTGAGGTGGACTTGTCCCATCTGTCTTACTTTGCCTTCTTCAAATTTTAACTCATATTTATGTATTACGTTTGTTCTGGCATTAACAGTTTCTTCTACTTTTTTCTATTGGTGACAAATTATAAGCATTTTGAAGAAACCTAGCTTATACTTAAATATATTCAACGTATAAAATGTATTTGAAATTAACTATTTCCAGAACCTTTTGCATTAGAATATTTTCATAGGGAAATTTGCTCATTGAAGTATGCCAATGAAGTGTTACCAATGTCTTAATAGGCAGATGTTTTCACAACATACTGTAGTCTATATGCTACTCAGCAGTGTTCTTACCCTTTTCATCCTACTGTTTTTCATCACCAGAATCTGGGATTGCAGAGGGCCACTCTGGTTGGTCTACGGCAGTGAAGAATTACAGCTCTCCCAGAAATGCACAGAAGTGTCGCCAAAGGTAAGCGCCTTTTGAGAAAAGAAACTTCAAAAGAAATTCTTGCTGCTCTGCATCCATATTAAAGGCATGGAGGTTGTTGCTTACATATGTACTTCTAGAATGAAAATCAACATGGATGCTTGGGAGAGCCCAAGCTAATCAAACCTGTAGGGCTCAACACTGGGAGGCAAGTGTCTGTGGACAAAACTAGCCAGACTCCAGCATGGATGGCCAGTGAGCTCAAGTTAGTAAGATAGCCTAACTGAATAGCTACTCTAGTCCTTATTTTGTGTTAATTATAGATACATTTATTATTTTAGATATAACTATAGATTTTATTTGATTCTGTCTTTGTGTTTGAGGTAACAAGTCCTCTCGGATCCTTAGCCTATGGAGAGTGCAGCATATTGCTGTTTAAAAAGACTTCCAAAAGTTAGCTTCTGTGCAGTTGAGCATAGTTACCTGCATTTTGGCTCTGTTTGGAAGATATCTGAAATCCTCTCCTCCTGCTGTTATCACTATTGGCAGTGTTTTTATATCTCTGGAAGGAGTGTTCTCGCTGGATACTGGCCTACTACACCTATTTTCCTTAGAAAAGGTGATTTTTAAAGGATTCTCAAGTTTCAGATCTCTTGGGTTTTTAATTGCAAACTAATTTAATAGGCAGCAGGATTAAAAAGCATTAAAAGTTTTCTAAACAGTTGCTCATTTTTATTTTCCAACACATTTTTGACTTTTTTTTTTTCCAAAAAGTCTAATTTGGGACCACAAGATATGCTGCCTTCCCAAACTTGGTCAAGAAATATTTTCACTGTGCTTGAGATGATCATACATCAGATATCAAAATTTTCTGAAATGTTCAAGTTAAAACTTCAAAGGAAGCCTGAATGTATTTTAAACTACTTGTATGGAGAATTTAACCAGAAAAGAGGCTGCATGATTTAAACTGAAACTTTTTTTTTCCTTTAAGCAAAGCTGGAATTAAAACGTAGAGGCTTGTATTACAAATATGTAGCAATATTGATAAAGATTGTATCGAGATTATTTTTTGATATGATGGAAGATTGGAGGCAAGCTGATGACTATACAAATATGTTTCTGTGATGTTGAGTATGCCCACTTAGCTGAGTAAATTTCTGCTCAGTTCTTGGATTCCCTCCTTTTTTTTCCCCTCACTTCTTTTTCCTGACTCCATACAAAATAGCCCTCCATATGAGATTAGTAAGGAAGGAATGGTTTTCCTTTCTTTAATGCATGTAAGTACAGAAGTTTGAGAGAGTGGGAAATCAGGATTTCACGGAGTGCTTTCTTGCCAAACCATCTGGAATAAAATCTATTTCTTTGTTCCTTGATTAAATAAATGCATATTTGCTGCTTTGTAGCCAAAATGGACTGTCAGCTGGCCAGCTTCCTTAGGCCTCTGGTGTGATATTCTTAGCCTTCTGTGGTTCCCAGGAGTGAAGCTCTTCTTTAGTGGCTTCAGAGCCCCTCGAGTTTTATGCCTAAACCATGTGGCAAAATACTGTATATTGTAATGAATGGTTGTGGAAAGAAAATGAATATTATCCGGATTGGCTTTAGAAGATCTTTATGAATGAGCTATTTCAGAAAAGGAAATGTTCGTAACTAATAAACTTTTCTTCAACTCTGTGTGACTGCTGTCCCACAGCTATACTGCTGTACTTAATTGTCAGATGTAAACCAAAATAGTTTAAAAGAGATGTTAAAAAAAACTATGCCTTTTCTTAAGTAACATGCAAGGAAATAATTGTTTTCTCACTTGCATCTTCCATGTTTAGCTATTTGTGAATAGATTCAAAGATTGCATCTCAAAGTTTAATAGATATTTATTTAATTTAGGTTAATGTAGTATTACTGAGACACTAAAATGACATTGGATGAAAAGTTTCCTCTCCAGCTGAAAGCACAAAGGAATGCAGACAAGGAGTCCTGCTGCTGTTCACAGTCAAGATGTTCAGATATCTTGCTTTGTCGATTTGTTTCAATTTCATTCTGTTCATCAGAGTTGCAGTAAGCATGGTATTTTTGCATAATTTACTTTATCATCTAAACAATTCTTTTCTATAGGGTATCCAGAAAACTAAGTTACACTGATGGGAAAGACCAAAATCCTAGCAATCCCTTGGACGACTTCCTGGTCAAAGCTCACCAAGAAGCATTCATGGACTGCTACGGAGAAAATATTGATTTTTAAAGTTTGGTTTGGTTTTGTTTTTCTTTCCTCTTCTGAGAATCAAGGATGTTTTATATATATGTGATATACAATTAGTCCTGACTTACACTTCCCTGTATTATAAATCTTCAGGAACCGATTTGACCCTTCTGACAGGGCACTTCTTACTCCTCTGGCTTCATCAGATATTGCAGGGTATCAGGGTTCCTTTCTATGGTCAAGTTCAAGTTATGTATTTACTAGTGTTTATAATAACAGAACATGGTCTGTATTAACTTTTAATCTGCTGATAATCTTTGATTCTTAATGTATTAGTAGTAAGATAAGTAATAAGCTCTCTCTGCTGCATTCCTGCTTATTCATGCTTTATAGATGTATCAGTATTAAATGAAAAAATCTAAACTGGGCTGGATGATCCAAATGCCAGTATTATATGCTATGACTTGTAATATGCCTGCAATGTAATTTTAATGTTAAATTTTCTAAGTTGCTCACCAAAAATGATTGTTCAATGAAATTTTACAATTTTTATGGGATTTGATAACTAGAATCTGTGTTCTGACAAAATTCTATGTGACACAATATATATTCTAAATAAAAATCTATTCTGAACAAATACCTGCTTTCAACATGTTATTTCAGGTATGTGGATTCTCAGGAGGAGTTTGCATACCTACAGCAAATACATGGGAATGATGTGGTAGGGTCCCACAGGTTTTCATTGCTGTGTTCTTTCTTGGCAAGGAGATTGTTTTAGTGGTGTCGGGTCAAGTACGTCATTTTATCGGCATTGCTACTTGTCAGCTTTCTGAGCTCCAGAAAAGGGGGAAAAATAAATAAACCCAACGTTTTCTTTTCACTTCATTTCTGGGCAGACAGGAGTGTTTTTTGTTATTTTTAGCTCTTAAAACCAAATCTTCAGAGTTGTTCTTGGTTCTTGAATGGAACAAGAAGCCGGCTTCAGTGAGGTTTACTCTAAAATAAGACAAGAACTTTTGCAATGTGCCCGCACACATTCTATCCCTCATCACTTGTATGTTATGATTCCTTCAACAACAGCCACAGATGATTGTCTTTTAGAAATGCTTTTGTGGCTCATTTTACTTCCTGTTCCAGACATGGATGAACTGTAGGGAATATGCTTTATGAACGATCTTCCCCTTGGATTTGTTGAGGTAATTATTTCCCAGTATTTCTTGATACACCAGTTCTTAGAGATTACATAAATCCATTAACGTTTTGTGTTCTAAAATAACTTAAAGGCAACCTGGAACTGAGTTTTGGACATGTTCTGATTCTAGAAATGACTTCTACACAGCTACCTGAATGCAGGCTTACCCAGGTAGGAAGGTAAATTTATTGAAATGGTATAGCAATTGTTCATTACCTACAAGAAAATTACTTTGAAAGAATTTTAAGAGGTGTAGTTCTTGAAAAACCTTGAGATGTTGGAAGATAAGCTCATCCCAGTACCACCTTTGTGATGCTAGCAGTAGCAAAAGATGGGAGAAAGTTACACAGCTATTTTTAGAGTTTGACCCTCCAATATCCACTTGAGTCTGCAGACTCTTCAGTACGATATAACCGAAAGTCTGTTGTTTTTCCTAATAATACTGTTTAGATGGCTGCATCTGCAGTGATTGTCAGATGCTTTAACGACTACTGGAGTATACCTGTCCCACACTTAAAAAGATTTCATGCTGCTAATTGATGCCTCTTATGTTTTGAGCTCTGTTCTTCTTCCCTTCCAAACAGTTTTACTACTTCCACCATATTTCTTCTTGTTTACTCTTTCTTCAGTGTTCCATTGAACTGATACTTGAATGCTAAGCTTACTGCTAATAAAAATAGCTTCACACTGCTTCCTTTTGCTTCAAAATTTTTGTTAGGAATGCTGGAAAAACAGGCTACGTTACTGAGACAGTATAAACCTAGACCTAGCATCTTTGCTTATTTTGTTGTAATTGGTTGAAACTTTCTTTATACATAAAGAATTTAACTAATATATGATGGTTTATGTAGATCTTGCTCCAATGGCTTGAAGATGGAGCAATATTGAACATGCTCTTTCATGTAAGAATTCAGTAGTCATTTGAAAACTATCCCAAAAAGTCATTTAAAAAAAAAAAAAGGTAATTCATTTGCTTATTTAAGCATATATAGGGTAAAGAGCTGGAGGAATAAAGCTAAATGTGGACTATGGCAGCATTAGAAGTGCCTTGAAAGCAGTTGATAGGCCATTAAAGATGATCCTGAAGCAAAGTCTGTGAGAGCAGCAGTGAATAATTTAATGGAAGCAGAGATTAAATGTGAAAAGGAAGTTTTTATTGAAGGAGAATTTTTACAAAAGTGCCCTGCTCTTTTAGCAAGTTTATGTTGCAAGGGAAAGCAACTGCTGAAAATTGATGTGAATAAATAGTTGAACTAAATAATGAAGACTAAGAATACAGAGGAAACTAGATGCACCTAAGTCCCATGAAGTGGACTCACTGTACATGTACACTCAATGAGAGAAACGTGTACTTCATTTCCATTAAATTAATGATCAGGCTGAAATAACGGGTTAAATTTAGATAACTCATAGAAGTTCTTTGTCTTTGGAATTTTTAGAGGAAAGGCATAATCAGAGTGCAAATGCTGTGAGAAAATTGGGAAATAGCAACTCTTGTACAAACTGTACACAAATTGTATTAAACCAAATACAGCATCCCTTGTTTCATGTGTATGTTGGAAAATAGTAACGAATAGTTTCTTGGACCTGGGCTTATTTTCTTGAGAGATTGTTTAAGGAAGCTTTTTCTTTGAATCATCTCAGAGGGCTGAGTATTGCATCCAATTGGTGCCAGCTAAATTAAAACCATTTATATAAATATTTTTCATATTAATGCTCTTTAAACAGTTTTGATATGAGTCTAAGCAAGCGTATTTTGATATGTATTTTATTATTTATTTTGTTCCTACTATGGAACAAATTATACTACCTTCCAATCTAATCAAATTAAGTTGGAACATCATGCGCTGATATCTTGGTGTTTAGCTGTGGATCCGCTTTCCTCCTTTCTCTCCTCAGGATCTTAGTCAGGGTTGTTGTTTAACATGGTTCTCGGTTGAAGTGGCTTTTTTCGATTCTGTAACAGTTTTGATTTTTGCTTACCCAATGGGAGTTGGTCTAAGATCATGAGAAGGTAGTCACTTGAATTCAACCCTGCCTTGTTTCTGTGGTGTAACAAGCAAACGTATATTGACTTGATTTGTGCAAACAAAAGCAAGTGCTAGCACAAGACAGGCAGTGACACTGGGCAGCTTCGGCTGCAGGGGCTGGCCCCTTTTCCTTTTGGTCTAGCACAGAAGTTAAGGCACATTAAAGAGGCTCATTAACTATGACCTAAACTAAATATGAACCAGGCTGTCAACTGCTGCTTTTACACTGATTGTTTGTTTTTCCCCCTTCATAAATTTGTCCCATCTCTGGACGTGTCCATCCACTTCTGCTTTTAGAGGAGGTGTTGGCTCCTTGTACTATGAGTGTTTTGTTTTTTGTAACTACTTTGAGGGCTATCTCCTTCAGGATGTGAAACACTTGCAGGGCTTTATGTGCTTAAGAGTTTCAAGCTCCTTGACACTGGGCTCTCTGTGAATTTTAAAGGCACTAATGTCCTTTTTTTGAGAAGGCAGAACTGTCTGACACCTAAAGGTAGGCATATTACGTTGTTTCCTGCTACTACTACTTAATGACTCCCGGAATATAAAAATAAATCCCCATTCTACACAAACTTACCATCTGATGAGTTTAAAGTCTTAAGATAAAAGTGCACACAGTATGTGAATTATTTGGGGAAATAAAAAGCTCTTTCTACTTTGGTAAAATAGTTGGTAATAATGGCAATGTAAAACACAATAGGAATTTAAGCATTGCGTAGAAAATTAGAAGAAAAAATCCTCCCTAAGAGATTTATTGTTACAGATCATTTGCCAATATCTTTTTGACTCTTGAATACAGCTGGATACGATGTTACATTAGTAGAGGAGTTGGGATTTGAGATGTATTTGGGTATTGCTTGCAGAAGGAAACAAAAGAGATATAAGGATATTGTTAAATCGTGCGAGATGTACAATTGCTACTTTAAACAAGCTGTTAAATTATTCTCCAATTAGCTTTAGATATATTGTGTTATTACCATAGACCAGTCACAGTGGGAAAGCACAAGATGTTGAACAGCAGATCAGTTTTTAATTGGGAAAACAACTAAATCATTAAATGTGCAAGTATGAAACATGATTTCCTTCCAAAAGTATTGTTAAAACCTATATAACTCTAGCAGTTCTACTCTGCTAGAATTCTACAGACAACAGAGTGGGTCTTTTGGGACTATTTGAAAGTTTTAAACAAAGGATTCATTTTTACTGGAATCAATTCAATGCAAATGCTGAGATACCAGCTTCTACAACTCCATTTCAAAATGTCTTCAGAAGGGTAGGTCCTTCAAAGTGGCAGTCTGGGTCTTATTTCTTGCTTATTCTGTAAATGTGTTTGGAAGACACTTTGGAACACTTACCCATTTTATATCATTGTTTGGTATGTCATTTTGCCAGGATGTTATCTCTAATCGTTCACTGTTCCTCCAGAATGAACAAGTAGATCTCGCATTATGATTACATGTTTGGTTCATGAAGCTACTTCAAATGTTGTCTTCTTTTGTAGGATGAATCAAACCCATTAATCTGATGGGGTCGTCATGAATGGCTTCTGCTGCTGTGTTTTCAGCAGCCAGCTGCTCACTATTCAGGTAAATGCTAACTTTGGAAGCCATTGTGGTGGGGTTAGATGATCTTTCTTCTTCATCTCCCTGTAATGAAGGGTCTGTCTTTCTCCTTGGTTTTCTGCGTTTTCCCTTGATGCTGTGATCAAGTGAGGCATAACACATTTGGTTGGCAGACTCCACCTAGAAGGAATTTCATTGTTTATTTCACATTCAGTAGTTATGCTTGCTTTAAAATTATGTCTAAGACTTTGAGTATGTCTGCACTGTTACAGAATCACAGAATCACCTAGGTTGGAAGGGACCTTCAAGATCATCTAGTCCAACCATAAAAAAACAAAGAAACAAAAACAAAACAAGAAAAAAAACACGAAACCACACCAAACACAAACAAACCCACACTCCACTAACCAACACTAAACCATATCGCCGAGCACCGTGTCAATTCGTCTTTTGAATATCTCCAGGGGTGGTGCCTCAACCACTTCCCTGGGCAGCCCATTCCAATGCCTGATAACCCTTTCAGTGAAGAAATTTTTCCTAATATCCAATCTGAACCTCCCCTGGCACAACTTGAGGCCATTTCCTCTTGTCCTATTGCCTGTGACTTGGGAGAAGAGACCGACCCCCACCTCTCTACAACCTCCCTTCAGGTAGCTGTAGAGAGCGATAAGGTCTCCCCTCAGCCTCCTCTTCTTTAGACTGAACAACCCCAGCTCCCTCAGCCTCTCCTCATAAGACTTATTTTCCAGACCCCTCACCAGCTTCGTTGCCCTTCTCTGGACCTGCTCCAGCACTTCAATGTCTTTTTTGTGGTAAGGGGCCCAAAACTGGACACAGTACTATAATAGCAGCTGAAGTTTACCCAAACTAGCTGTAAATGAAGTCATTTAAAGTGCAAATGATTAAGCTGTGGCCCCGCAGAAAACAGACCGACATAACCTAATGGCAAATGACTCATATTCTTAGGATAGTGACAGTAAGGAAAAATTCATCAAGGTATTATTGGAAAGATTCTCTGTGGGAATGACGGTGGCTTATATAATCAGTCGAAGTTCTTTGGGATGCAAGACATTACTTGATCTGGTTTTCTTCCCACTTTTTTTTTTTTTTTAATTAGAATCCAGTTATTAACAACAACATATTTCACAGGCTTTGTCTGCAGAAAACCAAAAATGGGTGATTCCTGTCTGTACATATAACTTAATTCCCAGTGCAAAAAGTATACTTTTTATGTCTTTGCCTGCTCTCTCTGTTTTTCAAGCCAAGTTGTCAAGCACTTCTGACGTTGGAATTTTTATGGATTATTCTGTTTCCATGAAGTTAATGAAAACAAACGTCTTGATAAAAAAGGGATATTTCTACCCCCTGGAAATATCCTGAGAGAGGCTGGAAATCGGTCCTTATGAAAAACCTGGAAATCAATTCAGGAAATTGATGCTGGGAATGTTTCCATTACAGCCAAATTTCAGTTGAAACTTGCATGCTTTTAGGCATCCAAGTGTCTCAACAAAATACATATCAATAGAAAAACAGTCGTCTTTCATTTGTTAAGGTATATAGATTTTGTGCCGGGCAGGAGAGAGCCAGTCAAACTCATGATTATCATGTGACATAGCTTGTGTTTTCACTTGGTTGAAGTTCAAAATAAATTAAATTAATTCTTTACATAAGCTATGGAGGTAGAGGCAGGTTTAATTCAGCCTGATCTGCATGCCTGTGACGTGAGCTTTATCATGCCATATGAATGGAAATGAGCTGTCTGTAATTCTCCTGCTCCCTCATTAATGACCCAGATTGAATGAAGGGTCAACTTTGTGCTTAAATTCCCTGATGAACTGAGACACTAATGCATGGTAATTTTTGTGATGAGCAGTGTGAAGGTTTTTTGTTATATATTGTCATGGGATAAACACAAGAGAAAAACGAGACAGACCACATTACCCTAATTCAGAAACCCAGAATTTATACCTGTAGTTGGTTAACTGGCCTTTGAGGCTGGGACTTCATCTGCTCATAACAACATTCCTCTGTAATTTATGAAAGTAGAAAAACGTTTTAGTTAAGACACACTATCGAGTCTTAAAAGATCAGATCAACAGATCCTCCCTGTTGCAGAACTCACTCCCTCCAGTTTACTTTGGTAGAAGTTTATTTTGTTTTGAAATCACATGCAGATCTCTCCTATTTATAGAGGGGCAAATAGCTAAGAAATTCAGTCACACATACTGTGAAAATGAAAATCATTTTCTGCTCATATGGATGGGAAGTTTCTCATTATTGTCTAGTTGGGCATGATTTTAAACTGCTAGGAGGACATCTTGCAATTAGAGGGTAACCACATACTGATGTATTTTTCAGCACAGGCAATCTTTTCTCTGGCTGAGAAAGAGGCTGTGAGTTGCAGCAGCTGGTGATTAAATTCTATTCTTGACTCTACTTTCAGTTTTCTGTAAATATCATGCAAGTTATTTTCTCATGCCATGTCTCATTTTAGCCATCAGTAAAACAGATTACTTACAGTAATCTTAACAGTTTTCAGGCTTTTGTAGTGTCAATGTATTTGAGTGTTGACTTAGTTTAATTTATGTAAACTCTATATGAAAAAGTTGAGGGTCTTTTTTTCCCTGCATTTGAAGTACTTAAGTTCAGTTTTGTTTAACCCCAAATAAGGGTAGCAAAAAACTTGCGTTCGTGCTACTTAAATACTGCCTTAATACTGTAAGGGCTTCAAAAGACATACCCTCAGCATATCCAGCTCTAGCTGCAGTGATATGACATTACTGCCTTTAATGTGGTATCTCTCTGCCAAGGATTATTAATTTCAGCCCAGTAAAGCAGAGAAAAGTTATGTCTGCCCACCACTCAGCCACTGGGCTTGTTTCAGCGTATTTGTCAACATCACTGATGATCTGTGGATAGCCACAGGAGTAGGTGTTTCTGCCAGCTTCTGTGGCAGCATTGCCTTTGGGCAGTGAGTGATATGTGACTTAGATCACTTTAACGTGCTTGGATCAAGCTGTTATTTCAATTGGTGGGGCTGTTGGTTTTGAGATATTGGCTGAACAGGACCATTTGGACTGTAAGAAGTCAAATTCGGTATGGGATCCGGTCTTAAAAAGAGTAGTGCAGTATGATGGTTTGCAGTTCTATCCCAAGCAGGTATTAATACAGCAATTGAGAAGGGGTAAATTCTCAAGTTTGCTATTTGCGAAACATGGAAACTGTTGCTTTTAACCATACATTTATTATAACCTCTGAACAGACACATGATCTTAAAGTGAAGCTTACCTAAAATATCTTGATTGAGATTGCCATAAACTGGGTCATCTTCTGTGTAATAGTCATCATAGCTAGAAGGTGAGTGGAAAAATACCTTTAATTCACAGAATATGCTTTATTTAGGATCCCATTATATGCCTGGGGGAGGAAAGGGGGAAGGTAGTAGGAGGGGACAGAAATACTAGTTTTGCAGAAAGAGAAGAAATGGCAATGTCCGTATTCTGGAGAGAGATTTGTTATCTGGCCAAGAATTGAACTCTTTTTTTTTTCCATAACTCAATTAATCAAGCTAATCTCAAGACTACTAAGCTACTGTTTGATGTAGTTCTAGAAATATTAATGATCACTGAAATGAACCCAGCTCATGTCCTCTGAGACCACTTTGCAATACAAACTAGAGCACTAAATGGGTATTTTGAGGAGGTGTTCTTAGAAAGTCCAATCTTGATTCAACTAAAATACTCAACACAACTAGAGAAGACCAAAGCAAAGTTCAGCTTTGGATATGTAATGGTATTCTGTGTTTCATTACCTGGTGTTGCTTGAAAATGTTTTTAAGCGTATTCATAAAAATGGGAATTGTTAGTGGGAAACACTGTGTAACCTTGTTCCCATTGCATCCCTACACTGTGCCTTTTCAAGGGAATGAAGTAATGCAGCCTAACCCCACTTTTAGGGTGGTATTTTTTAGCTGAACAGGCAGCAGTAATAGACAGACTTCCCAGCTTCAAGTAAATTTGTAATTGAGGATTGGTTTGGGGGAACAGTTGAAGGCTTTCATATTTTTGTTTCAAGGGCCTTTTATATCTGGGTTGAGATGAGACTCATTCCATCTCTGTTTTCGAAAGTTTTTGTGTTTTTTTTTTTTAATATGGAATAAGAGAAAAAGACTTGTAACAGATTGTGAGGTAGCCAGCAGCTGTAAAAAGACTCCATTGTATTGCTTTTGAACATTATGTGTTAAAGAAGTTTACGAAACATAAATACATATAAAATATTGCTGCACAAGTATTAAATATCAGGCTATAATTTATCATTGTTTTCTGAGAAAAAAACGATAAATTTCATTATTATAGATCTACTGAGTTTGATAGTAAATAGTGTTTTATCTCAATATCTTGCAGTTCCTTCAGTGTATAAAATTATGTAATTTAGCATGCAATTATTTTATTGTTCATCAAAGAACTGGAGTATTCCAGACTGAAGTACTGTATTTTTTTTCCTGTTTTCTTTGGAGAACTTTTTCTCCACAACCATCCTGCTCTCCAACATTTCCAGACAGGCTGCATGTGATATTGGATTTTCCTCTATGCCGTCCCTCCAAAGCCATCTGTCATTATTTATGCCTTATTTCACCCTTGCCAGAAAGAAACTTTTTTATCCAACTTACCTTGGACTGTTGTCTTCATACTCTTTATACGTTTTATCTGGAAAATTAAAAAGAAAAGAAAAAAAAGTTAAGAGAAAATGAAACATGTTGTTTTAGAACACTTCAGATAATTGTCTTAACTGACATGCTTTTGATTTCACTGTAGAGAGTAAAATTGAAAGCTCTTGGCTTTCAGGACCTTCAGTTGTCCCCCTGCTTTTCTCAAATACTTTTGACTAAAATAAGAAATGTTTGTGTTATAAGTCTGTGCTGTGGTTGCAAAGTCTATGTTAGTTTATAAGACCCCAGAAACGTATTGTAACACATGCAATTAATTCCTTGTTTCCTCCTCCTTCTGTATCTACCTCATCTGGGGTGCATAAAAAAGAGCACGGCCAGCAAGTTGAGGGAGGTCATCCTCCCTTTCTTCTCTGCTCTGGTGAGGCTGCATCTGGAGTACTGTGTCCAGTTCTGGGCCCCCCAGTTCAAGAAGGACAGGTAACTATTGGAGAGAGTCCAGCGGAGGGCTACAAAGATGATCAAGGGACTGGAGCATCTCTCTTGCGAGGAAAGGCTGAGGGACCTGGATCTGTTTAGCTTGAAGAAGAGAAGACTGAGGGGGGATCTCATCAATGCTTATCAATATCTAAAGGGCAGGTGTCAAGAGGAAGGGGTCAGGCTCTTCTCAGTGGTGCCCAGCGACAGGACAAGGGGCAACGGACACAAGCTGGAACACAGGAACTTCCATCTCAACCTGTGGAAAAACTTCTTTACTTTGAGGGTGACAGAACACTGGAATGGACTGCCCAGAGAGGTTGTGGAGTCTCCTTCTCTGGAGATATTCAAAACCCACCTGGATGCGTTCCTGTCCAGCCTGCTCTAGGTGAACCTGCTTTGGCAGAGAGGTTGGACTAGATGATCTCCAAAGGTCCCTTCCAACCCCTACAATTCTGTGATTCTGTGAACTTTTTCTCTGGCTAGAGAGGCGCATCATGTGTTTATATTGCAAGGTGAAGGGTTCATTTATTTTACTAGTTCTGTTGCTTGTGCCTCTGAAAGACAGATATCCTGTGATCCACATAGATGAAGAAACTGAAGCAGAGAGGCAGCAACTACAAAGAGATTTATAGCTAGAGGTTGATTATTAACTCAGGAATGCCTGACTTTCTATCCTCTGCTCCAGGACTCCAGAATCTACCACGGCAGACTCTGATTCCATGCACAATGCAGCATCAGCCGGTCTGACCAAAACCTTGCTCAAGGTTAGTTTTGTTAAATGACTGTGATTTTTCATCATAGAAATGTCTGCCTAGTCACACTAAAAGACAAAATAATCCAAAAAGGCACACACACACCCCCATCTCACCACACTCCAGCAGTTCTTTTAATATCTTGGCATCATACTAATTCTCTTATACTTGGTAAGTTCAGTTCTAAGCATAGGCCTTCTGTTTATGTAGATTGTATATGTATATTTGTTTAAAGTGGTTGAATCCACCAACGTTTGCCTGCCTGTCCATACACATACAGCACAGGTGCAGCTTTCCCTCTGAAAAGGCAGTTTTTCCCTGAACGGCAGTAGTGAAGATTGTACGACTTAATAACTGTAGGCTTGTATGCATAAGAAAGGTTGTGCTGGCATAATCAATTCTTTTTAAAAAGTCATAGTTAATTTTAACTAAAACCAGAGTATGACTGTAGTCGTCTTCTAACATAAATTAAACAATTAGTTCCTTATTGTGAGTGACACATTGGTTTAAGAGCTACATTAGGATCCCATGATGAAAACCGATTAGAACTTTTTTTCAAAATAAACTGATTAGGCATAAAATGTGTATGAAATCTGAAATTCACATAAGCATTCAGAAATTTTAGGAGGAGAAAATTTTCTCAAATGTATTTTGTATTAATGCAGCTACCTAAAAAAAATTTTAAATTTAATACAACTAATAACCAGTTACACGAAAAATACACCTTAAAAAGTAAATTACAGATGTTAAAATATACTTTAAAAATAAAAATGTAGCCAGAACTAAATTCTTCACCACATACGTGTTCTGTTGGTTTGTCTTCAGAGAATGGATTTGGGTGGCTGTTTTTAGCAGCAGACTGGGCAGCTAGCAGTCATTCTGTAATCATACCTAACTCTTCTAAAAATTTTTAAAAGTTACATCCTCTCTACTGGAAGCATTCTTGCTGAAATGTAACTTTAAGCTTCAAAAGAATCAATTTGTTGCCTTGAAATCTCCAGGCAGTGATGGTTTTCTCTACAGACACTTCAAACACTCAAACTCCATTCCTTACAGAGAGACAACATTACTTACCTTGCTTCTTTTTCATATAGTGTGAAATGTTCAGTATCAATGAAACAATCAGAGCCAAACTCAGAAAGGCCAAAACTCCCCAGACGGAAAAATGGCAGTTCATTTCTGTAACTGAAAGAAAATAATTTTATCGTTTGTGTTGTCTAAGAATTTTGCTGTATTTTTTGCGGTTGGTTGATTTTTGCTTTCTTCAATGCAAGCTGCTGTTTTGTTGTTTACTCAGTGACAGCCATTGCTATAGAAGCTAAATAATTAATATCAAAAGTAGATGCTAAATAAAAAGAGATCAACATCAATAAACTGTTAGCAGAACTACTGTTTCATAGGAATTCAGCCAAAGGTTGGGCTATTGGTTTGTCTGTAAGATGCGGTAAAAATCAGAAATTGCTAAAGAAAAAAGTAATTTTAGTGAATAGCTTTGGAATTATTTTTGTAATTATCTTTAATTTACTATTTGCAGTAAATTTTTTTGCCAAATTTTAGATTTCATTAATGTAGTTCTGAAGATTAATTCGGTCAAAATAACTTACTTCACTGGAAACCTCCATCGGGTTATAACAATCCCTGCAACAAATTTCAAAGGTTGGCTATGTGTTTTCTTCTATCTCCTATTAAAACCACTTACTTTGCTCCT
>KZ505796.1:58079-75122 GCA_002844005.1 Limosa lapponica baueri | reverse complement strand
GAGAAGAAAAAAAAATTTTTTTCCAAGTTGAACACTTCTTAGTTTATTTTAAAGTTATTTTCCACAATTCTAACTTAAGCACCTGCTTGTATTTCAGTAGAATGTATACAAGCATACCTGACTTCAGTATCTTTTTTTTGTGTCTTTGCAATACAAGCTATTTGTTGCTCAGACAACGCTATTTATATTTCAGAAACAACAGCAGTTTTCATTTACCGCATAAAACCATAGTAAAGGCCTTAATCAGAGACACACGAATGCAGCTCTGAGTGCTCTATGCTTTTCTAAAATCAGTTTCAAGGTAATCTTACTGTCCAAGTACAAAAAATGAAAGATTTTGATTTTATATCTTTGTTTTACCGGTATACAGCTCCCAGCTCTTTCCCAGATGTTCTTCCACTACCCCTATAGTTGTTGCCAATACGCTAGCTATGTACATTTATAACTGCATTATTTAAATATTTACTACTTTGACAACAGCAGCAGAAAAAAGCTGAATTTGATTGTTTGAAGAACAATCTGTCTCCTCAGATAACTACATTGCTGTCCCTAAGTGTATAATAGCAGAAGTAGCCTGTGAGTGTTAACTGGTCGCGCTAAAGCCAAAAAAAAGAAAAAAAAGATACGGTGACTGTGGATGGAGAGCGAGAAATAAACTTCTCTTCTAAAGAGAAGTCTATTAGACTAATCTTTAGATAGACTAATCTTTATTAGACTAAGTCTTTTCTCAAATAGTGTATTCTATTTTATTTTCTAATTTTAATTCTCATTCAAGTCATCTACTGTCAAACATAGCAAACCCAGATTTTTTAATTTTTTTTTATATATTACATATTTATTCCAAAGAACTCATAGCACTGTTCAGGGCATTCACTCTCAACTGCCATCAAATTAAGTATTTTTAAAAGTTTTGTTATATCTTTAAAAAAACATCCTAAAGAAAAATTAGGCCCCTGCGAATAGTACACTATGATTCTAATAAGGTAAGCTCAAATCCCATCAGGGTTTTCTGCAATAATCTGTCTGTGATGGGAAAAACCTAAGAGTGATAGTACTTTGTTCATAGGAAATCATATTGAAGCTGTTCTTAAAATAATGTACTCCTCGGTGAAAGAAAAGAGTTTATTGTATAACCAAAGGTTTCACGGGAAGGACAACAATTCTTGGTTTAGTTTTAGAAGAAGTTAGGATGTGTGAGTGGGGGAAATACTATATTTAGTCATTATAAAAATGACAGTATTTTTAATACCTCATACCAGAATCTCTCTAGCATTAATGACACATTCCTATTGTGCTGTTCTTTCATTTCATTTCTATTTGGAAAGAAATAGTCAAACTTGGAATTGCATCCAAGTAGAAGATCTGCCTTAGGTAGTTTACTCCATCTGGATGACATTTTTACTTTTCTAACTTTAGGGATGGGGTTACTTGCCTCCTTTTAGTATACTTTACACTGCTATAATCTAAAAGTACTATATTGACACAAAAAATACAGGCAAACAAAAGAGTTTCTAAAGATATGGTTAGTTGTGCTTTTTCTCCTTTTTAAATCTATCGACAACTTTTTCCACCAATAGAGACAAGACATGGGAATAAATAGACTTTTGGTCGCTTGTTCTTAGGTTTTCTCTTTGCAGGGTTCATTATTCTGTAACCGGGGGGGTGAGGGTGGGGAGGTGGAGAGGGAAGCAAACAAAAAAATAACCAACCAACCAAAAGCCTCCAAAACGTTCTAATTTTTCCTACATTAATTTTTGCAATTCAATGTTATTGCAATCCAAAGAGTGAACACAATCATACTTACCTTTGGGGAAAGGGGCCAGATTTAACAATTCAGGGGTAGAAATAAGTGTTTACCCTCCTAACAGCATAAGAATGGGTAGCAGAAGTGCTAAGTTTTGTTCCTTCTTGTTCTAATGTATTTTATTTAGGGAATCCATCACAAAGGGTAACAGGAAGATACTACACTTTTACCAGTTTTTCCTACTGAAAAGGAAAACAAGGTGGGGAATATAGATAACTGTCTGGCAAGAACTGGACATGCCATCCATGGTATCAACTCATCATTCACAGAAGCAGATTAATTACTTCGGTCACTACTAGATTTATGATGATGACCTGGAGCACAAAATGGTTTGTTTCCTGTTGTTTCTGTCTGTAAATTTGTCAAAGGTGAGACAAAATTGGCTTCCCCCGCCCAATTAAATGGTGAAATAAATAATATTCTGTACTAATGACCCTAAGAAAAATAAACCCATTAAGAGACTGATGAATTTTAAATTAACATTAAAGATATTTCCATCTGTGTGAATTTTTAAGAGAGGATTAATTCTCCGGAAAGGATTCCTTAAACTGCAATCAATTAACACACAACTAATTGCTTTGTAAGATATCAAATTCATACTTCAGAAGGGAAGCAGCACATTGTAAAATAAGAAACCCCCATCACAGTAAATATTTTAAGCACAAAACTAATGCCAGTCCTTAGTCTTCATTAACAAACCTTAATTAATGAAGGCTTAAGCTGTTGCTGATGACTCATCATTGCTGTGATTATTATTAACAATTTGACTTCAGAACCCTGAGGAACCTTCTTGGAAGACTGGTAATCTACCATAGTGTGTTTTTACTGCTCCTTTGTTTACAAGTTTATAATACTGAAAAGATAAACTTACCTGTTTTTTGTTGTTTCTAGGAATACTTCCTGCCCCTTTATCCAACAGGAAATCAAATTATATTGGCAGACCTTGGATGCTCTTTTATTTTGGACCTGGCAGCATGAATCTATCTCTAGAGTTGCCGTCAGTCTTAAAGGTCTCCAGTATCTCTTTTTCACCTGCTTTCTTACAAACAGGAAATGCGTTTCAGGCTTTTACAATCTCACTAGCAAACTGACGGTCTCCTTCAATGTTTGCCTCCAAGAGAGGAATAGAACACTTATGTGTGCACTTGCATTTATTATCCACCTGTCTTGCCACAGAAGAGCATGTACAGGACTATTAGTTCCATTTTATGTGATACAAATCTACTTTTGAAATATTCATATGAGACCCATAATCTAAGTCTTCCTGTTTGCGATGTTAATGTTGAATTCAAGAAAAGTATTTAGATACCTCTTAAACTGAATTACAGAACTATTTTACCCAGGAGTGTTATTTGACTCTTTAGCGCTTGAGCTTTATAAACCAGGTCTGAAAGTGCATCAATGAGAGAGCCTAGAGTTTAGCTGAAACAGGATTCAGAGGCATGATGCAGAAATTATACCGTTGCCAGCTCTGGAAGGTCAGGTTAGGATATCATAATATGCTTCCTCCATTCTTTTAAAGTCTATGAATCTGAGTCCGCAATCCAGAACAGTTGTGGAAAAAGAGGATAAATCAGCAGGTGGCTTACTGTGTGTATTTATCTTTAAAATTTAATGAAACGTGTCTGCATTTGGGCAGAGAAGCCATTTTATTCTCAGAATTGGAGTAGCTGCTTCTAGAGGAAGCTTGCACTCTGAGGACTCTCAAAGAAGCTTTCTGTTAAATTCTGAGGTTTTGTTGGGGGGGGCAAATGAGTTTGTTTCCAATTTGCATAATATAGAAGCAGGAAAGGTTTCTTAAGGGAAAAAAGTGAATTACATGACTACATTTGTCTTTTTGGAATACGTACATTGAAATAACCCTCAGTGTAGACTAAGTACTGTAATGTAAAACATTGCTTTTCTAGAAAGGCTGTTATGTGAGAAAATGTCCTTTGCGGTATATGTTTATTTGGGATGCAATTAATTTGGAATACTATTTTTATATTAACTGCTTTAGATCAATACTTAAGAAATACTTTACTGGATTAACATCTTATTTGAACATGAAGAAGCTGGTTAGTCTTCATTAATAAAATATACACTTCCATTTGTGTCCAAAAGTGGTATAGACTCTTAACTGCTCAGAGCTTTAGCATAATGAAGTGAAAAATTACACTATTTTAAAATGGACATAGATTTGGCATTTGTCAGCAACTGAATTTAGAAACCCCACTCATAAATATGTAGAATCAAAATTTCTCATTGTTAAACCAAAAATTATAGAATGATTTGGGTTGGAAGGGACCGTAAAGATCATCTATTTCCAAACCCCCTGCCATGGGCAGGGACATCTCCCACTAGACCAGGTTGCTCCAGGCCCCATCCAGCCTGGCCTTGAACACTTACAGGAATGGGGCATCCACAACTTCCCTGGGCAACCTCTTCCAGTGTCTTACCACCCTTACAGTAAAGAATTTCTTCCTAATATCTAGTCTGAATCTACCCTCTTGCAGTTTAAAACCATTAGCTCTCATTCTGTCTCTACACTCCCTGATAAAGGGTCCCTCCCCATCTTTCCTGTAGGCCCCCTTTAGGTACTGGAAGGCAGCTATAAGGACTCCCCAAAGCCAGGAGGCCTGCATGGATGAACAAGGAGCTCCTAGACAAACTCAAACACAAAAAGGAAGCTTATAGAGGGTGGAAGCAAGGGTAGGTAGCCTGGCAGGAATACAGAGAAAAAGTTAGTAAAGCTAAAGCCCTGACATTGTTAAATCTGGGCAGGGACATCAAGACCAAAACACATGGGTCCATCACATTTCACTGAAAACCAAGATATAGAACTAGAGCTCCTTTCAGTAAGTGATGCATTCTATGATCTGTAGTCTAAACTGTGGCTTCAAGCAGCAAAGAGATTCAGTTCTGTGGAAACTGCAATTCATGTCTTTGAAAATAAAGGGTTTGTCACAAGCTTAGGGAGGGAGAAAGACTCGTCCAGTTATAAGCAGTTTACCAGATTTAGCAGTTCCATGTTGTAGGGTCAAGTGAACAGAAGAGTCCTGGGGCCATCTGATGAGAGTACGTATCTCAAGGGGAGTCCTCTTGTTAAGAAAAATAAGGATCCTGAACTGAAAGAGAAGCTGGAGAGTGTGGGAGGTATGTATTGTAAAAACAGAGACAGTTGCTTAGTTTCTCAGCTAAGAGCATGAGGAGTAAATCTGAGATCTGCAGAGCATTCAGAACAAAATGCTTATCAGCCTGAACAAGAAGCTTACAAGGAATAAACTCCTTTGGAGATAATTAGGGGCATAATGGAAAGGTGAACACTGAGAGTGTAGCAGGGGATTTCTGGGTTTGTAGACCTGGTGGTATGTTAATACATCTGCTCTCCAAGAGCAAATAATTGTTGTACAGTATCAGCTTTGACTAGCTGCAAAAGCAAAGTCTATTGGATTGAACATGAGCTTGGTATGCTATTTTGGGCAGCCTGCAGCAGACTGAAAGCTCTGTTAGATAGCAAGAAATTATTCACTGCAGGCTGCAAAATCCATCACGAATATAAAAGACTTCTTACTTTGCTTTCTTGCCCTTTGTATCGATGCTACGTTAAAAAAACTTAGCAAGTAGTCTGCTTAAAGTGCTGTTATTCAAGACAATAAAGACAAGGACAAAACGTGCCTAATTTTAGAAAGACAGGACATAAGGTAATGTTACTCCATCCACATCTGATGACGTTTCCTCCTCTCTTGAAAGTCACCAAGCTATAAACTGCCGGGTGTATATTCTGAGGAAGTATCTCTGACTGCTTAGCTACTTATATGATCTTTGTAAGCATATGCTGCTGGTGTCTCCAAGATAGGAATCTATGTCAAATGTACATCTGACTTGGCTGGGAATTCCTCTTGCTATTTGAGTTCTTGAAGAAGGTAAATGGAGTACTATTAAATATCAGTGTGCAAGGATGTATATGAAGGAGTAAGTCTGTGCTTAAATGGAGTCAAACAGTACTGTTTGGCAGAAGACTTGGATGATCAAGTGACGCTGACTGAGAGATCACTTGATGAAGTGAAAAAAATAACTTATAAAGTAGTATTGTCTTTGTTGTTTTAAGGAAAGACAAACTGAAGAATCCTAAGTAGGCATGAAAGACAATTTTACGTTTGGAAGGGAAGCCATACTTAGGAAAGGAGCTGGATATTTAATTTCTTTCTTTGGTCTTAGCTAAGTCTGCGTAAGCTTGGTATTAGTGTAGACAGAAAAAATAATAAAAATAATAATAATAAGCAGTACATTATGGATTATGGATGTTAAGGGGTTTTTTTGTCTTAAAAATGCATGTTGTTATCTACAGAATGGAATAATTAGAAATGCTAGAAGTGCCTGTGTTAAGTACTCATGGTCTAGGAAATGATAACTCACACTTACCATGAAATTCCTTAAACTTGTATGTTTATGCATCTGTGGTATACATAGAATTGCAAGATTTACGCTCCCTTTCGAGGAGGGAGATATGTGGTAGCAGCCAAACATGTTAGAGATCTATATATAATTTCTGTGATAAGATAGCAGACTGTTGTCACAGAACATGGAACTAAGGCAGTTCTCCCAACAGAGGAAGTCAGCAAGTTTCCAGAAACAAGACCGTTACTAGAATTTTTATATTTAAAGTGCTTTTCTGCTTCTGGATGAATCTTGGCAGGATGCAGTAGTCCCTTCCAAGCCTGAAATTTGCTGTACATGACTGGAAACCTCAAGGGAAAAGAATTTTTAGCCTTAATGACCTAGAAGTAACTTCAAATTTTGTACTTTCCTCCACCCCATGAAATCAAAAAGCCTCCTTGAATCCTTCCTCTTTGTTTTCAAAGAAGAATGCCTTTGCTTTTAGACTTCTGGGGACTACCTTAAACGTTACTTAGAAAATGGATATTGAAACTAAATATTACATTTTTCAAGTGTAGTTGGAGAAAATGCAAATTTAACAGGCAGTTGGCACAAGGGTCCCATGCATTTGACTTGATGAACTTGCATCTCTTATTTACTTAGAAGTCAATTAGTTCAGTACACGTTTGCAATGCATGCATGTTGCCAGCAAGCTGGACTTCTTTAAGACCACAGAATGCAGGTTTATTCTAGCTTCCTGAAGGAGAAATAAATTGCTCAGCTGACAACAGAATTGGGCCTCAAATGCCACTTTCTCTATCACTACTCAAATTATAACTTTTCTTTGAAAAATGATGTAATTTTCTAACTGGTGTAGTGGAAACGCCCTTGCAAAGAATGAGAAGGAGACTGTTTGTAATAAAAGCTTGAAAAGTATAAGTATTCCTGCAGCAGGTAAATGACATTTCTGTTTGAAGTGGGAATATATTTTCAATCATGAATCTTCTAGGATTTGCTGGGGAAAGTAACTACAGCAGAAATGCTTTGAGGGGAAGCTTATGCTGAAGTGAAATCTGCTCTGGTTCTAATCTCACAAACACGTCGGAGAAGTAGATAAACTGTTCTTTTAAGCTTAGCACATGGCTCTTTGCTTAGACTGCAGGTGCAGACCTGGTGCTCCTTCTGTAGTGAACATAAATGAGGAACAATGCTACAGAAGAGAGGCTGGGGTAAAATTTCCAGAAAGAGTGAGGCCTTTCAAGCCAGCCTCAAACGCTGCAGAGAGCTCTTCTGACTCCTATAGTGAATTTTGTAGTTGATAATATAATTTAAAAAGCCATCAGTGTCTTTTGTGCATTGTAGACAAAGTCTTTAATTTCAGTTTTACTTAAACCACTGTGAAGCACAATGCTATCTCATTAACTGCCCCTGAAATTATGGCTGCTATTACAACCAATATCATGGGTTTCCTGTGGGGAAACCACAGAGTTTTTTTCCGAATGCTACAAAACTTTATTATCAAGGACTGTAAAGAGAAAAGTTCTTATCTTGGTAATTCTGCACTGTCAAAATTTCCATTGAAAGCTAACACTGCACACTTGTGCAACTTTGGGTGGGGTTTTTTGTGTTGTGTGCTGTGAGATAGCTGAGCAGTCTCTACACAACTACCAAAGAGAAAGCAGAAGAGATGCCACTATAATACAATTTTGAATGAAAATAACCCTTGCTTTGAACAAAACACTGCCTGCGCTCTAGTGAATGACTGGCATCCCAGCTAATGAATTGTAACTCAGGCTGCTGTTTCTGCGTTTGAACTCTAAGCCTCTTCCACCACTCCTCCAAGCCTGTGTTATCACAGCATGGCTCATGTTGGCTCTTAACTGGACTTTACCCTATCCCCCTTCTTTAAAAGCTGTTGGAGACCTAGGCTGTCTTGTTAGGGCTTCTTGTTAGAAGTCAAGTTCTGTGGTATATGTGTCTGCTCCCACCTCCCTTTGCCACAACAATGCAGGTAAAAAGCATTTGAACTACTTTGTTTTCTCCTCTGACATCCTTCCTGCATTTTATCCCTGAGGGACACTGTTCCCCTAACGTGACACAGTTACCAGAGGGCAGCAGGAGAACCACAGCACTGGGTGTCAAGGAATGTGTTCATGCACATGCTTGCAAAGGCACAAACAGTGATGAGGAAATAAAAAAATGCATGAGCCTGCCTTAACTTAATCTCTGTGTTTGCATATATTTACCAATAACCCAAGGTATCTTCAGTGCAGCTGAATAACTGCTTAGACCTAATTAGTATGCATGTAGGTTAAGATGAAGATTTGAAACAATGACTGTGAAGCCAGCTCTTGAAAAGTGGTCAGTGATGCATTGGAGTAGTGAATTTGAACTGAACCACTCAACTACTGAACCTTTCAGCTTAACAGCGTTGTGGTTGCATCTCTATTTAAAGAAATACCTGGTAAGCAGATAAAAGTGCTCGTCTCACCACACTCACGGCTGTTAGAACATTGTTTTCCTTCTTACTACTTCCTGTTCAGCGGCTCATTTAGGCACAGCAAAGTGTGTGCTAGTTTCCTTGCATAAACCGTCAGTGGCTTGTTAGCAGAAGAAAGTAAGAGCACAGGTGTGTGGAAAATGGCTGTCTTGTCCCACAGAATGTTGTACAGCAATAAAATGATTGTTCTACATTTGCATGCACATTTTGGGCATTTCTTAGAGGCCAAAATGAATATTATATATGTTAAAGGTGTTTTCTGTGGACATGGCAGTCTTGGGTTAAAGTTTCTGCATCGAGAAGGCAGGATATGGGCCGAAGTTTTGTCTCCATGTGGCAGCAGAAAAATGCAGTTATGGACCCTGTTGGGTTTCATGGGTGGCCTTGCTCTGTCGCACACAAATTCTGCATCCTCAGTGGGAGGAAGTTTTCCCTCCAGAAGTGTCACGGCACATTTCACTAAGCTTCCTGGCTAACAAACTCATGTTCTCTCAGAAGTAAATAATTGCTGAAAAACTAATCTAAGCAAGCTCTGTTGCTGCTGCCTCAGATTCAGAAACTAGTAGAACAGTCCCATTATTTCGATTTTGGATTTGTTTCTAATCTAGGGTACTTTAATCTAGGTCTTTCTACCCATGTCCCATGCTTAATAACTCTTATTTTGAGTCTATTTGACTACTAGTTTCTCTTTTATGAAAATATGCTACTTAGGAGTATTTTTTTGTCATCTTTTTTGCGTGCATGCAGCTCCCACTTCCATAGCTAATGCTTAGGAAAGAGTTACTCTATATGCTATTATTGGTGCATATAAATTCTTGCTAGGCTGCTTAGTCGGTACTTTATTTGTAGCACTGTCCAGGGATGCAGAAATATTTGCGTGAGTGGCTTCTCTCCTTTCATAATCTAAAAAGTAAAATTACATAATATTTAAAGGTGATAGGCAATCACGTGATTTGATTGCTATTTAGATAGTTCTGTTCAGATGCTGGTTTAACTGATGAATAGAAACCACACAACCTTCTACATCACCACTGGTGTGTATGTATGTGTGTGTTCACCTCTCTGTGTCAGATAAGACCAGGTGGAGCAAAGACATTGTGACTGGAATGGGAGTGAATGATGCCAAAGCAGCCAGCAGTGCATGAGCACCGCAGAAATAGATGGCATTTCTGTCTTTAAAACTACTTGTGGGTCTAGCAGAAAGTGTGCTAAAACTCCCTAGCTCATACAATACCCTTTAGGCCCTGGTCTGCAGCTACTGGAAAGAAACACAGTTCTAAATGTAGTTCAGAAACTTGATAGCGTTCCTTTCAAGCAGAGGAGGCAGGTAGAGCAAACCATTTTTCCAACCTTACCACCTCCTCCTCCCTAGCGGAGAGGGGCTATATGATAATAAGTAGTATAGGGGGACAGAGGGGTATAGAGAAGTGGATTGTATGCTGTAGCCACATCTCAGCATGGGGTTGGGGAGAAGTACCAGCACGTCTGAAACTTAAAAATGAAGTGAGGCAAGCAAGGGAAAGGTGTGTTCATGTTACTATTTTATCTTTGTGCACTGAACCTTATTTTCTTCTCAGTACCTGACTAAGTGCATGCTTAAAACTGTTCATCTTTGCTGTTAGCCAAGCATGCTGGATAAAGAATCTGTTTTATACCTCACTCTACCCTTTACTTGAACTGAAACTTTACTTTAGGAGTTATAGCACCATGATGAAATGGAGAGGAAAGTGTAAATTCTTTTCTGTTGCTCTTGGAAACAACACTGTTTTAGCTGAACAGTCACAACCTGTGTATTGCAGCTTGGGGAGAAAAAAAATTGTGGTAAAGGCTGACCATTCTGGTTTTTGGCTTTCTCCTGTTGATTGCTTGTATTCTGCATTTGAAACGCACACATCATGACTTTACATGGTGGGACAGTTCACAGAGGGTCATTAATCGCGGAGATGGAGGTTTCTGACTTACCTGGCACCAGTTTTCCTGGAGATGTGTTGCAACTCAGTAGCAGTAACAAAACTGCAGAGTGCAAAGAAAAGCTGGAACTTTCTCCATATGTATATAAGACTGCTTTTCATTTCAACACTATTAACATCCAGTATATGTCAAAAATTTGCACTGATAACACCGTTGAACAAACATGCGGCATTTGATTATCATGCAAACCCTTGAGTTTCTTTCTCCACAGTTAGAAGCAAAGGAGGTTCTTTTAAAGAAACTGTTGATAGCTTTTTTTTTGAGAGAGAAAAGGCTTCTGACTGAGGCCATTTGTAGCTCACAAAGGTTTCTATTTCACTGGTTAAACATGTATAATTGTGTGTGATTCATACGCTAATGCTACCACTTGATGCTAACTTTTTTTCCCTGCTGTCATATAATGGAACTCTGTATGTTAATGTGCCTATCTGCTCAACTCGGGCAATGCTGAAATTCAGAGAGAAGCTATACAGAAATGAGTCTGTACTGAAGTGCTTTTGAAGGCTTGATATAAAAGACTTCTTACAGGACTGTCTATCCGTGAAACATATCAAAACACTTTATAAAGTGAAACCAATAAAAGCCGTGCATCATACACAACATGATTTGCAGTCAGTTCTGATATAGAATACACCTCTTACCCAGCAGCGATGTCTGTAAGACTGTTTAAAGCCGTGATGGAAGGATGCCATCAAATGAGGATTGCAGGTTGGCTTCACCTGGGTTAGAGGTAGTAATACACAATTTCCTCCACACACTGGAGTAACTTTGTGCAGACAGATCTATGCTACATGTCCAGAGCCTTGGCTCTGAATTTCCCCTGACCATTACTATATTTGCAAGTTCAGACCTCCAATGACTTGCTGAGAGCACTAATTCATGTCTAATTTAAGCACTGGCGAAATCTGGAGATTTAATGCATTTAAAGCTAAATGCTTCCAGGTTTTCAGAAAGGAGATTATACTAGGACTTCTAAAATTTCTGCAGCAAGAGTGTTTCAACCATACCTAGCAGGCTTGTGTTTTATGACATGACTTAAGTATCAATTCAGTAATATTTCTCTGTGGTTGTAGGGTGCCTGACAAAGTGACTAATGAAATACTACCTGTACTTCTCGCTTTGATGCCAGTGTTTTTAAAGATGTATTGATGATTTAGATGGTTAATTTTTATGTTTGGAGAAGCAAAGAAGGGAAGCAGAGCGCTATTAAAAGGAATTTCACTAATGTGTGGCAAGCAGTACTTACAGTACCATCCTTGTATGTCTCTGCTTTCCTGATGTGACACCTGCCCATTTGACCATCCTGGTCCTGCAGTGGGTGAGGTACTCCTGCCCTGGGCTGCACAGTTAGTTTACTATGGGGAGGCTATATTTTGAGCACTGTCTTTCCTGACATGACCTGCCTCCCTAGCTGCAGTGCAGGGCTGGAGACTCTCTCCTGCACTGATTCAGGCAGTGGAGCTCTAACAACAGTGAAGCATGTGATGGGAGACAGCTGGGCAAGGTTGTCTTACCCCATATGAGAGACTTGACAGCACTAACAGGAGAAAGAACATGCATGCATGCATGAGCATGAGCCTTTAGCAGCATGTCACTGATGCCTCCTATTAGGAGGAGGAGGGGATGGCATGCAAATCTTTAAAACTTAGAAAATGCTGGCCAACTAATGAGATATCACCTATGCAATTAATACTTCTTAGAATGAACTAGTTTCTTCATTGGTCTTAGAGATTCTATATTACTCTACTGCAGGGTTATTTTGTGCAGCACAGCCGTATCCCTCACTCCCCTCACCAGAACACTGAGGCTGCCAGTTAATTGACAGCTGCCTCGCTGTAGCTCAGAGATGAAGATGTTTGTTATCCTGGAGTGGGATCAATAACTGTTCTGCTTTACTTCCAATGTCTGTGGTTTCTGGCAAGCATAAGAACTTTTCTGCTATCTTAACCCAAACTACGACTTAATTAGAGGATTTTAAAACGGTCGATACAGCCATCTGTTCTGTGAGAAGACTTTCTTATGATGATAAGCTGAGCAGCCAGAACTTCAGATCCCTCCAGCAGACACCGGTGTTAATTTGGAGAGCTTTTTAAGCTCTTTCCTTTCAGGCTAGCTCTGTTGTGTTCTGACCTCATCTTTCTGCTTTTAAGCACTGAACCAGTCCCATACCCTCAGCAGGAGCTAAGGTCTTTTCCTAGTGCCAGTGAATAGTCTCATCCTCCTTTGTTTCCTTTTCCTCCTTCCATCTCTATTCAAAGAGTGGCTTATCTTGAGAGAGCAGAGCAAGGAGGGAAAACAACCAATATATAGGTACAGTAAACGTCAGGTCAAGATACATAATTCCATTTACCACAGCAGGGTGGCATTTCTGAGACAGGTGTTTAAAATACAGAAAAGGGTTTTCTGGGATATAAGATACATGGCTTCTGTCGGGAGAAAAGTACTGGGGTTTGTCTTCCTTCGTTAGCATGACAAACAAAAAAGCAGAGTGCACTGAGTGCCAAAGCTGTATTTATCTTCATGCCATATTCAGCTCTGTCTCAAGGTGAATATTCTAGCTTAGAAAGAAATTGTGAAAATGCAGACCAAGGCAGCAAGTTCCTAAGTCTCTGTGCGTGCTTTTCAGCAGCGTGTTTTGAAGTTGAATGCCTTTGCTCTCAGGAAATTCCTCAAGGTTATAAATGCCTGAATTTAACAATGAACCTGTTACATCAAAGATTGAATGGGAGTGTGGGTCTTGCTCGAAAAGGCAACTGGATAATACTGCAGGGAAAAGAGAGGCATGATTTAAGATCAGGAAGAGGTAAGGAAGATAGAAAGAGATGTGGGAGAGAGACACAGAGCAGAAATTGAATCTGTTCAGTAAAGGATAGATAAAAAAGGTTCCCATGATGCAGGCCATGCTTCTTTAAAGTAGCCAGAGGCATTGAGCCTTGGATGGTGGTGCTAACGTGTCCTTCTTGAAATCTTTGGGAGGCCTGCTGCAAAAGCAAAATTGAGTCCTGACATAAGGACTGTGCTGGGCGTGAAGGGAGCAGGAGGTTGGAAGTAAGTAATGGACATATAAACCATGTACATTTATGTGGAAATATCTATGGAAGTGTTGAATCTCACCACTTGAGAAAATGACTCGTGTTCCAGCTACTCCCCCTCACCTGCTCTGGGGAAACACTCCACCTCCTGCTGAGGGCACAGAGCAGGCCCCGTTGACAAAGGCAAAAGACTAACAACCTACAAAAAAAAAAGGAGGAGCTTTTCTAGGTTTAAAAAGGAAGCAGCTGTGGAGGAGCTAATTCTTGAGGAAGTCTTGATTCTCTTCACGTGGTTCATTGTGGGTTACCTTCACTACCAGAGATGAAAAGATTCATTCTCAGCCTTCTAAAGAATAACACCTTGACCAGGTTTGCTATGGAATTTAAGCAATAGTAAATGTAAGATACCTCCTTGGGCTTTTGGGGCAAGCTTGGTGTTTGTTTTGTTTTGGTTTCTTTTTTTCCTCTGGTGGGAAAGCTGATTGACCAGCACTGCAGTGTATTGCTACCTCAGTGGTGTTGGCGCTGCTGTTTGTGGTTTGTGGTCATACTGTTATTGTTGTGGGCTGGATGCATTTTGTGGTATAGGTTAATTTTTAATAAACCCAGGTCACTTCATACAGCACATTTTCTTTAGAGCAAATTCTAGTGCCAGACTCAGTAGGAAGCCATGGAAAAAATGGACGCCAGTTGTGGAAGACTATAGACTTAGAAGGTGACTAGGAAAGGACAAAGAGTCCTACACAGTACTGCATCATTTATAGCACTTTTATGTAAGCGTGCCAACTTGCTTGATTTATGTTTGTGTATATTTGGACTTATTTTCCTCCTATTATCCCAGAAATTGATTCCGTTTCGTCATGCCTCTGAGGCTATTTAAAGACTGTGTGATATTCTATCACCTGCCTGAGTTACAGTGAGTACACTGGAACAAATGCCCAGATGCTTCATTTCCAGAGGACAAGGACATCTGTGCCTGCCTGCAGAGATGAGGACAGAAGGATCTGCTACTGGCTGGACCATGGATGCCTCTGTCCTGGCATCCCCAGAAAAGGGGATGGTATTCATGTGGGTTTCCCAGGATGTGTCCTCCCTCATTCTGCACTTGGAAATTTTTTCTGAATGTGACAGTTTGGGATGGTTTTTGGGTTTCTGGTAGCCTAATAGGAGTAAGTGGTGGTACAGAAATATGCAGGGTGGTTTAAATGTGTCTCCAAGATGTAAAATTTACATGCTGGTTCTAAACGCTGTGGACCCACAAGCACTGTGTTTGGGCTTTGTCAGATGTGGTGTCACTCTGTTGCTCAGCACATTCCTGCCGGGATGACCATTGAAAGAAGCCTGGAGAGACACCTTCAGCAGCACTTACAAAGGAAGGATCACATTAGTACTTACTGAGTGGTAGCCTTAAAGAGAGGCATAGAAATTCTACATGTTCTCTGACTCCTTTGGTTATTTACCATGACAGATTAATCCAAAGTTCCCGGTTGAACACATTAAGCACTAATATGATTATTGTCCAGCCACTTTAGAGGGAAGAAGGCCTAGCAATTTAAGGAGATGAAGAGGGGCCTGTGGAAACAGATTTCACCCCCAGGCATGTGAGTGCTATTTCTCAGAAGTAACCTGAGAATATAAAGAGCACCATCTACTGATGCAGAAGAAAATGAACCATTTATATACAAAGGCTTTTTTTTTTTTTTCTTCTCCTTAGTCAAGATGTTGGTAGATTTCTGAATGCAGGCTTTAATCTGGATTTTGGTTGTCAGTAGCAAGATGTTTTAACCATTGACTGCCCTTGCTAATGGTACTGATAGAGAAGACAGTGTGTTTTATATGTACATGGTCTGTTCTGTCCTTCAGTAATCCCAGCAAAGAAGGGGCCGACTTAGTCCCCACGGTATGTATAGGTATACCATCTGAATAATTCAGCTGCCTCCCTAATCCTTATTGTGGTGGCAGTTTCTTTCAATATCACCTTAGAAAAGCATGTCGAGCTTCCACAGACTGTCATGGTCTCTTTCCAATGCCAGCTCCCCTCAGCCTCCTGGCTGAAAGTTGAGTGATTTGCGACAACCTCACCCGACAGCTTTATGTGCTCCATGCTGGAAACACTTCACAAACTTCAGGGACTTCATACTGACACAGGTTTTTTTTTGCGTGGGAGCGGGTTATGAGGGTCCTCTCACTGTCAGCTCCTAGGCAGACTGCACTGTGTTCACCTTAGAAATTTGGCATTATCTTAAAATGAGGGAAGTGTTTCTAGAGTACTCATTACCTCTCTGGATCTCAGTAAGCCTGACCTGCCCCCTTCTGCTATGGAGGAGTATTTGTATTTTCAATCTTCTGCCCTCATGGCTGAGTGGTTCTGCATCATCAGGGCTTTTTGTTCAGTGCCAGAATGGGCATGAAGTTGAATCATTCAGAATCCCTAATTCCTGAATTTAAAGCATTTGCCTGAGTACCCTTTTTTGGGGGAGAGTGAGTACATCACCCTTGATCTAAAAGGAGTTCCTATTTAAAGCTATAAGAAGCTTCCTTAATCCTTCTGATTGAAAAGTTTGCCTTAAGTGAGCTCTGACAGGAATGATGAGACCTTCACAGATACCTGGGACTCATACATTGTAATCTCTCTATCCTGTTACTGCCTGATGAGATATGAAGAAGGAGCATGGCCTTTCTTCCTGTTTTACAGAAGCACAAAGCTGCCTCTTTTGTTGTACACCAGCACCACTTAGTGCTGAGATGTTCCAGAGGTCACTAATGGAAAAATAAGTTTATACATGTTGGTATTCAGTTTCTAAATGAAGACCAAGTTCATGAGGCTTTGTGTCATAGGTAAGTTTGTGGGAGCACCTAACTATTTTGTTCTATCTTTACTCTCTCTTGCCTTCCTACCCCCAATTTAAACAGCTTGCTGCATTTTTTTTTTCTGCTGTTAGCAATACATCTGTCAAGTACATAGTTTATGCACTGGAGTCTAGGGTACGATTCATTTCTTGGGCCACCCCTTGCCAGTCAATTCTAAAACTATAGATCCAGCAAACATTGCAGTTACAATTTTAAAGGTTCTGGATGTTCTCCATCTCTAAGTTTTTGTGACCTCTAATGGATGTGGAGAGATTGAATAAAGTCAGAACATAAACAAAGGAGAGAAAATCTTAGACCGGTTGTTGTGGTTAGGGTGAAAAACTCAAAAGTGAACTTCTGGATAGTGAAGTGCTACCAGCTTGGGGTGGTTTTTTCCCTTCCATTAATCACCTGGGGGTTTCTTCTTACAAACCTTGTTTTACAGAAATAGAGCTATCCATTTGGTTCAGTTTAGTGCAGATGATTAGAGGGTGAGACTGGGGGGTGGGAGGGATGGGGTGTTGTCT
>KZ505796.1:38656-53280 GCA_002844005.1 Limosa lapponica baueri | reverse complement strand
TAAAGGAGTTGGTAGCTATTTCTGGTGCTAGTGAATAATTACACGTTATTTTAACAGGAGAGGAAAGAAAAAGCAATGATTAGCAGTGTTCAGTGACTGTTGCATATTAATAGATTGTCCTGCAAGGAGCTATGAGGTTGGTCCAGAATCGCTGAGTATTTCTCTTGTTTTTTTTAGCTATCTCTAAGAGCAGTAATATGTTCATAGAGGTACTACATATTGTTTAAAGTCAAATGGAAAAGAACATAGCATCTAATCAAAAGTGTTAATGAGTGGAGGAATAGGGAAAGCAAACATCCAGCTAGCACTTGACTTGAATGGTAGGTCTAAAAAAACATATGCTGCTGTGAGAAGTGCCCACTGGATCAGCTGGGTGATCAGTGCAGCATGCAAACAATATTCGCACCCTTACAGCTTGAGGAGTTCAGCTTGGGATTTCATTATTTGGATAGAAAAAAAGAACACTTGATGGCTTGTTAAGATAATTAGCTTTAGAGCACTTAAAAGGAAAGGCAACTTTTCTTCTGTTGAGGCCAAAGAATAAAAACTAGCCTGAAATCTACAAAATGCTTCCAAGGAGATCAACACTTGCAATAAAGTAACTAGTGCCTTTATATCCATAAAATTTGGGGATCACCTTAATTCCAGGAAACTGAAGAACCCTGTTGGCTCTGAGCCTGGCTTGGAAGTTGCTATACAAAATTAAATTCTAAGGCTCTCAAGAAAAAACAAGTGAGACTTATGCTACTTGTACGCAGTGCTAAATCAGTAGGTTTTTTGATACAAAATGCCCTACATCCATAACCTCCCTGGAAAGGCACAGGAAAAATAGGAGGAGAACATCATTATATTTTGAGTTCCAGGTCACTCATCTCTCAGTTTTAGTGTTCAGTCTTCTAATATTCATGTATTTCCACATATATCAAGGTATTTCTTGATGACTGTGAATGTGATCTAGCAGGTGGAGATTTTCTTTGAAGCTGGAAAGAACATAAAGGAAACATTAAGTTATTTAATGCATTATTTTGTACTTGCAGTGGTAAAGGTAAACTATGAAAGACACCATGAAAGAAAGGAGTTAGGTTTTCTTGTAACTAAGTTATTACATCTAAAGTTTAGGCAAGGATGTTAAAGTTACTGAGATGCCAGAAAGAGGAGTGCTTTCTCAAAAACTAGGTGCTGTATGTGAGTCACCATCAGTATTACATTGCTTGCCAAATATTACTGTGAAAACATGAAAACAGGAATAAAGGACAAAATTTTTTGTATTCTAAATATTGCACAGTCAATCCATGTGATTACTTTGCACTTTAAGTGTTCTGGACTAATACACATTTACATATATATATGCATATATGTGTATGTATATGAATATATGCACGTGTACACACATAAGCACTTCTTTACATTCCAGTTCTTCCTGTCAGGCTGCCAGAGAAACTCAGTTGTTTACATGCACAACTACTATAATATAGCTCTTTCACTGTTACAATTTATTGCTTTTTCTGCCCAGTAATCTCCTTTCTCTGAGGGCAGAAAGCATCCTGTAGGAGGAACTATGTTTATCTGTGGTTGCAAAGCATCAGATACACAGTAAGCAGATCTAAAAATGGACAGATAATAGGTAAGTCCTCCTACTAAGCAAAGGTTTTGGGCTCGTGGAGATCATAAACATAGCTATTAAGCTATTTTCAAGTGATCTTCTTTTGGGAAAGCATTAAGCTGAAGTATATTTACCTTTGTCTTCTTCAACAGCACAGCTACCTAGCCTATTAATGGTAGCTTTTTTTCCCCTCATGTTTAAACACTTCCTAAAGTTTGAATATACTAATGTCCAAACCTGTTCATCTAAGTTGCTGTTCCCTCTCCAGCACTTGCAATACAAATGCTGTGAAATAGTGCTGCATTAGAAAGTGCTAATTAACTCAACATGAAACACTAAAATAAAGAGAGAATAGGTCCATCAACCTACTAGATTTTTCCTAATAACTTTCTCCTTGATTTAGAAATACATCTTCTAGTCACTCATGGCTATTGAATGACTCCTACAATAGTTAAATAATATGAAAAGACTGAATGCTTTGCAGATCTCTAAATGGACACTTGAAGTTATTTATATCTTACAGCTGCTTTTCTTAGATAATATCTTCTGTTAATGAAACAGCTCCAAGCATTTTGAAAGCTCATCCTTTTTCCTTTTGAATATAAGAAATCAAAACATAGTATTTAATGGGAACACAGTAAAAGCTTAAATTATGGAAAGTTCCTGCCTCCCATTAATAAATTGGAGATTGCAACAAACTGAGAGGGGAGCATGCTGAATTGTAGAGTTGCCAGTGAGACCCTCTCTGCTTCAGTAACAGGAATGAAGGGGTGATTCAGAACCGTTCTGAGTAGTGTCACATTAAAAGGGGATCTGTTCCCTGATTTTCACCATCAGCAGTCAATAGGAAACATTCCCATTTGGATATTTTAGGATTTGAGATGGACTTAGAACTTTTCAAACATTTTCCTAAAGCTGTCTTAAAATACTATTTCACATTTCAGTGGAACATTAGAATAACAGGGTTAACAAGAGAAAGTTGAGTGGTAGAGAAACTTGAGGCAATGTATCATTCAACAGCTTAGGGTTTAGTAGTATATAATAATAAATTGTCTGAACTTCCCTTCAGCTTCCCTGTTTCCCAGATCAGAATAATACTGCAAAACCTTTCTTTTTTTTTTTTCTTCACACTGAAATTTTAAGACACAGTTTTATTATGTAGAATACTTCCTTTGCATTTAGGTAACAGGGACAGCAAGAGAGAATGCAGTGTGATGTCTAGCATGAACATTGCTGGGGTGCCTCTTTGTTCAGATTATCATGATTTTGGCAAAACAACAGGACAGGAAATGTGACAAATTCAGAAGAAAAGAAAGGACCTGTAGCAAGAACTGGAGCAATACAAAGTTTGAGTCAAATCTGGCATTGCTTGCAACTGGTCACCTCCGTGCATTCAATCAAATTTTCCTTAATTTACACCATGGAGATGCATGTAAGAGACATTTTAAAACATATTTTAGATCAAATAAAGAAGCGACTTCTTAGTAATAGTTGACTTGTTTTCTTTAGCTCAACAAAATATTGTTCAAGTCTACCAAGAAGGTTCAGAAATACTTTGTTGAAGACTCTTTGCTTTATCTCAGCCTTTATTTTTCAGACTATTTTGGGCCAAAGTAGGGAACGTGCATTTTGTCATGACTCAGAACAGCTGTTGCAGGTGTTGTGCCTCAGAGTTTGTGGGATCTTACGTTGGTTATGGCATGAGAATGGAATTAGTCAGGAAATAAAGCTATTTATGTCCATATGCAAAAAGCCATTGCTCAAATTTAATTGGGTAGGATTACAAGTCAAAAATGGCCTTCATTAGCATAATGCTATTTTCAGGATACTGTTAGGGATTAGCAGTTTCTCCAGAGAACATGCAGACCACGTGCATCAATGGAAAGCAACAGTAATTCTCACTTCAAGAAAAACTTCGGATTTACATAACTAGCCTTGACTCATGATGCAGGTTTTATAAATGACTGTCAATCTAAAAGATGCTTGCTATTCAAATTATGAAGCCCCTGTGAGTACAGGCCCATGGTTCTGAATAGAGAAGCCATAAAAACATCAGTATCTCTGACATAAAACTGATGTATTATGCAATAATGTTTCACGTAGAACTTGGGGCTTCATTTATCAACAATGTCTGTAGCTGGGTTTTGTACAGGTTATGAATGAAACCACAAATGCTCCAGTCACATCACAGAAGTTAATAAAATGGCATAATAGAGAAGCTGAGCGAGATGGATTTGGGATGTAATGACTCTTTCAAGCCAAATGTTCCCAAAGATTAGTGGAGGAGGGTGGATGGGAATCTCTACTTTAGAATGATGCTGAGCATCTTCCTACCAATAGCAAATTGACCTCTCTGCTGCAGGAGCTGCTGAAGTAAATAGGTAAAAGGCAAATTTCTTACCTAACTCTCAGCTTGCATAATTCAGCTCATTCCAGCAGCTTTGACACTTCACTACTTGCTGTCCTTGGCCATTACATTTCCCTATATGTAGATCAAATTCATAACTTGGAAAGCAAGAAGTTAAATTCAGTAGAGTGCCCATTTGGAAGGAAAGGCGAAACAGGGTAGAGAACAGGAAAGAAAGAGTGAAAGAGTCAGGATTCAGAAAAGTCTAAGGAGAATAAATGTAAAGCTGAAATACAGACCAACCTATATAAGTGAAAGCTGCTCTTTTTCTCTTACAGTAATCCATGTGTGTACTGACAGATTCAATGACTTAGAGAATAAAGAGTTAAGCCTTCTCAGCCACAACCTGGAGCTGGAACTCCTCTGACCAAGCACTAGAAGTTTAGTTTCACTTCCCTAAGAGCTCTTGGTCTGTGTCTGCAGCATGGGAATAATACTGCTTCCTGATAGCACTGACTTGTATCACATGTGGGTATTTAAGTATGACAGTAAGACACTCCTGCACACAGTAAGTCAAGCCTATTTGGTTGCTAGTCAGTTTGAAAACCAACTGAAGCCTGGCCATGTTCCTAAGTAAATACACTCTGGTTTGTGTCTGAAAGCAGCTGAGACAAAATTAAAGTAAGCAATACCTCCTGTGAAGCGCACCTGCCCTTGCCTCTAAGTATTTCACTCCCTGCTCCTTCTTCCTCTCAAATTCTCTGCTCAGGGAAGGGATGAAGGCTTTCAGAGGTAACCCATTATACCAGTATGTCCTTACCTAAAACAGTATTTGATATCTGTTCTCATTTAGATTGCATTCAGGCATAGGAATGTCAACAAGGCTGTAACAGGATTGCTATCTTGATTTCTCTAGGAGGTTGTGTAGATGGGTCTATGGTCATACCTGTGCTGGTATGCTTTTAATTAACTAGAATGCAGTGGGGTTTCCTAATATCTCACTATTCAACTTGTTAGAAACTATTTATTCTTAGAATAAAGGGAAGTAGCTATATAAATGGCAGAATTCTTGCAAATGTATCAGGCTCCTTTTGAATTGCTTCTGAGATACAGTACTAAATCTTACCTGATGTTTTTGCCACTGACTAGTTTTACTTGTCACAAGAATGTAGAAGAGTGTATGGTTTCATTACTTCTCACACTGAAATCTAAGATTATAGGTAATCCTGTGCTTTTCAGATTTACACTTTTGATTCCCACAGTGACCACAAATCTGCTCCTGAAAGCTTTTCTTTCCCGCCTCTCCAGCTGAGATCTTACATGCTGTTTTTCAAGGTGACACACTGCTCTTCAAACATAAGAGGAGGTGGGGAAGGAAGGGAGGGGAGAAATCATTCCATTATAAATTGGTGCAAAATGAAATAAGGCTTTAAGATGCTACAAAGAAAACATTTAATCTCCCAAAGTATTACAGGAGCAGTGCATCCCCACTTTCTGCATCCCCCTAATCCTATTAGATAACACCAGGAAGAAGCAGCTGCCACAATAACAAATGCCAAATAAATGCTTTTGAACTGCTTGAAAGTATAAGCAAGAAAACTTGAGATAGATACAAGGCACTGGGAGCATGATAAGAAGCTGGGAGTATACGGCCTCCAGTCGTCTTCATAATGGCTGTCACTCAAATGTGTCCAGTTTAGACTTGAGAAGATTCTCCCAATGGTATTAAATCCACCAGACACTTTTTGATCTGGATGTCATCTTGCACAAAAGTCCTTTCAGTGTTTTGATGATGTTTCTTTCTCAGCTAAATGAAGAGAAGTATCTGGACTCTGCAATTTGAATATGTTTTCAAGTAGTATGATCATCTGGGTGCATATCTCTGTTTTATAAAGTGTCCTGCAATTTACTAGCAAAGAACAAGGGAGTTGTGAGGTGCTGCTGTTACCTGGATGCCTCCATCTTCAGCAGAAAGCTGTGGTGAGTGTCCTGAGCAGCCAGTAATTGCTGGGGTTTTGTTGTCTTTCTTTTTCACTCTGCCTCTCCATTCATGAAGTTCAAAATATTTGCATAACTGTCATTTCTACCTTATTCCACAGAGGAAACTGAGGCAGGGAAGAGAGGAACTAATTGTACTCAGGGAGACAATATTAGTGCAGAAATGCAGTTTATATCTTAGTCCCTGTCTCTCCTCTGTTTGGTGTATTATTCCTGTTCCCCCCTTCTCCAGCAGAATAGGGTTAGTCGCTCTCTAACAAAGGGAAGCATGTTGAAGTTGTACTGTGTTCCTTTCAGATGCAAACTATAAAAAGCTTTCCGAGGTATCTAACCCCAAACCAGTGAACCTATACTCATAAGCCATACCTGTTAATTCATAACCTAACTGAACTTGTGAAAAGTTAGATGTGACTGAAGATCTCTTACTTCCTTATTCCACCCTAGCGATATGGATAAAAACAGGTGCTTCAAAAATGTCTTAATGGAGTCCCTTTTTTTTAAGGCGAGTTGAGACCTTCAGTGAGGTGTTTTGGTTTTTTTCCACTCCCTTTCCCCCTTCACATAAGGAGAAAATTCAGTGTGAACAGAATCTTGTTGCCAATAAAATATCACTCTGTTACTTAGGATATACATGACTTTAAAGCAAAACACCCATGCACGAGCTAACAGTTGTGCAGGTTACCACAGTCATAATGCAGATGACAAACTTATCATCTGATGTCTTAGAAGAGACTTGTGATATGTCTTCTACTCCTAAACAGAAAGTAGCACAACTTTAAAACTGGGTTCCAGTGCAGGTAACTTTCAGTATGCTTTACTAAAGTTAGGTCAAAGTACGCTTCCAACTACAAGCAGAGCCCAAATTCAGGAACTAGGGAGGAAAGAGGAGGAAGGGTGAAAAGGTTTCATTGTGCCAAATCAGACCCACAGACTGGAAAGGAGGTGAAAATGCACACCTGTGTCAGGAATTTTATTAAAAAAAAATATCAATGTCTCTAAGTAGCAAGTACACACACTCTTTCTTGAGAAGTCCCTTTTGTTTCAGAGCACCTTGTTAAAGTTTTATAGTAGTAAAAATGAAAGACTTCACCAGAGCTCCAGACACCTTTGTAAGCTTTAAGCCAACAGCGGTATGTATGCAATTGTTTGCTGATTGCATGGCATAACCATGGCAGGGAATGAGGGATTTCGTTTCCAGGATGTAAACTTATGCTACTTTGATAAATGAGACATCACTTTCAGTGAACTGGCATGTGAAATACATGATTTGTCCACCACTTTGCCAGTGCCAAATTTATAGCAGCCACAGGGTTTCCACCTGCTATAAGTCCATGACTGGAGGACACCTTTGTGCCAAAACAGGAGCAATATATAGGATTGAGGGGAAACTTGGGAATAATTCATGATCACACTGGGTCCCAGCCTGTGGATAAGCACAGGATTTCGGTATCCATGGCTACTGTTGCAGGTTTGAAGATTTAAGATTATGGTGAATTTATCTTTTATTCATTGGCTGCCAAATAATTGCAATTTTTTTTTTCTCTTGTGCAAGCACTCCATGTCGTATTTGTACGTTGGGGAGAAGGGCTTGTAAATGGAGCGTAGTAAAATCCTACCATACACACATGTTCCATTTCTGCTTGATTCCAGGTATGGAGGTGGTATTAGGCATGCATAGAGTCCCCTTCCCCTTGGCTGGAGGTTCTTCACTTCCAAGAAGATTATGCCACTCAGAAGATTGCCTTCAAACTTGTATTCCCCATCTTCTTCAGAGATGATGCCGTTAGTTCCAGCCTGTGCATGGTCAGTGACAAGGTTAGTTCCTTCTAGGTCTTATTTACAAGCTGCATGTAGACTTCAAATTCAGCTTTAGATAGAGACTTGAAATCAAATGTATAAGCAAGTAGCGCTGAAATATGATTTTTAACATAAACTGTGCTGGGAAATTGTTTTATTTGTCATACAGTCTGTAGACATACAAAGCATACAGACCACTTAAAAGGTTTGTGTTTGTTGTTCTGCTCCTTTTCTAGCTCTTCAGTTGCTGTTTCAAAATTAGTCCTAGATTTTCATGGTATGTTAAAGAATCATTCACTCCTAGTGTAATCGCTTATTAGTGTTACTGTACAATGGCTTAAAAATGGCCTCTGAGAGGTGACTAGTTCAGACATCTTGGGAGAACACACAACCAAGGAAAGGAATCAACACAGCTCTTTTTAACAAGTCTGTCTGTAATCATCACTGCAATGAGTGAAAGGTGATTTGGGGGTTAGGACCAGGGAAAACAGCTGGTTTTATGTGGAACAGACCTAAGTGTACTAATACTTTGGCAGAACAGGGATTATTCAATTTACCTTTTTAATGTTCATAGCCAGAACAATCACCACATTCTTGTGCAAGAGGCACTGAAGCAGTAGTAGATGGAGAAAAGATGGAGCATTTCAGATAACTCATGATAACTGGGGGTTAAAAGAAAAATCTTGCTTTTGTAATCAAGATGGTTATATTTCCTAAGAGGAAAAAAAGATTTCTTTCTGTTGTGGTTTAGCCTTTCTTCCCTTCATGGTTTAGGGTTTCTTCCCTTTTTTAACCAGTACATTTCTCCAAAAATTGGGCATAATAATTAATCTGAAAACTTTCTGGAATAACAAATGTAAACTTTTATCATATAATATTAGATTACAAATGTCATGCTTCCATTTTTTTTTAATTTCCTTTAATTTATAAGGTTCTGCAGATCACTTTAGTGGCTCTTCACTTATTTTTTAATTCATTGGATTTGGTTTCCATGCTCCCTTATTATGGATGTCTGCAAATTACTTTGTGGATGAGTGAGAAGGAGTGTTGCAGAAGGTTCTGTCTCCATTTCTTTTTCTGAAAAACAGGCTGGTGAAATGGAGCAAACATTCAGTGTAAATTTAAAGCTCACACACATGAAATTTGGAAACTAGTGTTTGTAACTATAATCTTAGCTGTTATGACAGAACTGAATTGATGCCCTAGAAACAATGTACTTGGTGAGAACTTGAAGTTTATAGAACTTGCCTTGTTGCCAGTGAATGGTTTGAAGCATAGGGGCTTCAGATCTAGCCCAAGAATCCCACACAGCTCCTGGACTGTCATGGTTAAATCAGAATGTGTTTTATTCTCAGTATTAGGAAAAAACCACCCCCCGAAGCCCCCAAACCAAACCCAACACCAAAAGTGTAAATGGAGTTTTTAAAATATTTCAGACAAAAACTCAGAGGTAAACTGCCTTCGTTTGCTCCAACTCCAAAATGGCTTCCCAGAAGAGGTATGGCCTGTCCTAGGAGCAAGGATACAGTATGTCATTATACAGTAGAAGTTGCTTGTGATGCCACATTGCCTTTTGAACTGCTAAATGAAGTTTTTAATTACTGAACTGCTGTGCCTGAAGACAGCCAGTATTTCAATATTTGATATTCCAGGAGCTGATAAACATTTCCTGTGGCCCATAAAACTGTAGGTTTTCTCTGATGTTGCAAACAGGCTGAAAAAAACCCCACAACAACAAAAAAACCCCAAATGTGCATAAAAATTATCAAAATTCTTGAAAGTCATTAAGGTTTTCTGAAATAGCTGGAGGCTCACTAAGCAGAACCACAAGCAGTGGCCTGAAGGAGTCACTCTTACCCACAAATCAATTTTAATAAGGCAAACAGACCAAAAGCTGGGCTGATTATCATTAAATAGACTCTAAAGGCAACAAGAAGTTTTATTTTGGCATAGGAAACTATGGAAGGATTCCCAAATTTCAGATCTCTCTTACAAATCTGAATGTCTGGTCAAGAACGTGAGCTTTTTTCGCATAAAACTGGGACAAATGTAGGTGCCCATCAGGAATTCTGGAAGTTCAAATGAACCTCATCCTCAGAACATAAAATGTGGCAATATTGCAGTTGTTTTTATAAAGAAATGTCAGTCTTTCTGTTTAAAAACAAAACTTTTTTTTATTATTTATTTTTATCTCAGGTCTGGAAATGGAGAAAGTACAGACTCCTAGCAGTAAAACAAGAAAAATGCGAGGATTTCCTGAAGCCTGAAATACAGAGTCTCAGACCAAGTTTCAGATCATAAAAGGTTGTTGAAAACTAAGGTTTTTAAGAAAGCAAGGTTAATGCAGAGATTATTTCAAATTCAGAAGAGATCAATTTGCTGTAATTTTGTATGCATATTAAATAATAAGACAATTCGGGGCTGGGGGAGAGGAGGAGGAGGTAGGAGCAAGTGAAACATAATCAGTTGAAGACTAATACATCCCACGTTTCACTAAATCAAGGACAAATAAAGAGCAAGCTGGTACAGACTTTGAGCATTGCCTGCCTACAGCAGATAGGCAAGCTGCTCAGGAGAAACTTTGCGTGTTTCATGCTTTGCATATGGGAATTTAATACCAACTGCTCTGGAAGTATGACTTAATGACTAGAAATGGGGCTTGTACCTGAAATCTGAAAGTGAAGGAGATGGTTCAGAGCCACATCAGGAGCTGTTATTCAGACTGAGTAAAAAGGACAGATTGCAGTCCACGCATGAAGTGGGTTACCTCCCAGGTCTATGGTTTTACACATAACAAGGACTACGTATCAGGAAGTGTGGTGAGTAGGACTCGGGAGGTGATAGTCCCCCTGTACTCAGCACTGGTGAGGCCCCACTTCGAGTACTGTGTCCAGTTTTGGGCCCCTTACCGCAAAAAAGACATTGAAGTGCTGGAGCAGGTCCAGAGAAGGGCAACGAAGCTGGTGAAGGGTCTGGAAAATAAGTCTTATGAGGAGAGGCTGAGGGAGCTGGGGTTGTTCAGTCTAGAGCAAAGGAGGCTGAGGGGAGACCTTATCATTCTCTACAACTACCTGAAAGGTAGAGAGACAGGGATTGGTCTCTTCTCCCAAGGCACAGGCAATAGGACAAGAGGAAACGGCCTCAAGTTGCACCAAGGGAGGTTCAGATTGGATATTGGGAAATATTTTTTCACGGAAAGGGTTATCAAGCATTGGAATGGGCTGCCCAGGGAAGTGGTTGAGGCACCATCCCTGGAGGCATTTAAAAGACAGGTTGATATAGGGCTTAGAGACACGGTTTAGTGATGTGGGTGTGTTTTGGTTTTTTTGTTGTTGGGGTTTTTTTGTTGTTGGGGTTTTTTTGTGTGTTTTTGTTGTTGTTTGGTTAGTTGGGGTTTTTTTTCAGAATTAGGTTGATGGTTGGAATAGATGATCTTAAAGTTCCCTTCCAACCTAGACAATTTTATGATTCTATGTTTGGTCTGTTTTCACTGCAGTATACTGGACTTAAAGAGCATATACAGATATATATGTTCTTATGGTACAGAGAAGAGCCAGCATCTCTGTTTTATAGATATATAAAATTGAATTATTTAAAATGTAGAAATTGAAATTCAGAATAGTTCTCTGTCACTCCAGCATTAACAAATACCTTCAGAACCTAAGCTCAACCCTGATATACCTCATACCTCAAATAGCAGCTTCTCTGAGCGTGTGAGAAGGTGGTGGGATGATTTTAGATTTTTCAGGAAATGTGGCAGAACTTTCAGATCTTAGTACTGTCAGTGAAATATGAGGGGATGTTTCAAGGACTGCAGTCTTGAATGAGAGTAGTAGCTGAATGTAATTCCTGCATCTAAAGATATACGTGACACATAGTGTCTTCCTCTACTGCAGCCCCCTGAGGATTTGATGCGATAAGTGTGTCCTGGCAGCAGTCATTCCCATGGAGCATGATAACTTCTAGCAAATTTAACTAAAGCTTGGTTCATTAAAAATGACAGAGGGATGCTTGTAAACATTGTCTGTGTGACAGCATAGCAGCTAGTTCACACAAGTGGGAGATTTGCAGCTGGAGGCTGTTTTGCACTTTTGCAGGTGATTGCCCCACAGCCTCAGTGGTCCGGGTGATGGAAGCTTCACCTTCCCTGCTGCAGCTCGCCTGCCTCATCGTGCTGGCCTGCTATTGGGCCAGAGAAACACAGCGTGCCTGCCTAAACCAGCAATCAAGAAGCTTCAATAAGAAGGCCAAACTGCTGTAAATCCTGGGGAACTTCCTGCTCCACTGGAAAAAGAGCGCTGCTCTGGCAGGCTGCACTGCTCTCCTCTGTAAGGGACCTTTAGGAGCCACCGCCTTCAAAAAGGACTTTAAGGTAGACCTGTAGTATGAACTGCAGAGATCTGGGGCAGACCTCTCTGGCTTCCTAAAGAGCAAAGATTTCTTTAAACTGGAGAGCCCTCAGGTTATGTCCTGCATGGCTTGGCCCTTCTTTAGCTTATCTCCCTCCCTCTTTATAGACTTGTTAGGGTTATGGGGTGGGGAAGAGAGGGGCTGGCTGTGTGCGGTTTGGATCCCACCAGCAAGCTATTTACTTAGTGTCATCTGATCTGTCGCTTCCAATCTGACATTCACCCCTACCCAGCAAAGCAAAGCAAATGGCCAGTAACTCTTGTATCAGTACTGCTATAAGCTCCTGAGACTAAAGACATGGTTCCTCTAGTCGACTGTTGATTGAGCTAATGTTAGCATACGACACCAGAACAAAGCACCAGTGACTCCCATTTCAGCAACTGCTAAGTAACCACGGTTACTCTGATCTTGGTAAGCATATCGGACACAAACCTCAGTGGCCAGCGCTGAAGGCCTCTCATGTGCTACGGCCTGTGCCTGGCCATTCCATCAATATAGAGTAGGGCAGGGAAATAAATACCTACCTATTTGCTTCTCTTCATCGTCAGAGAGGAAAACTCTCTGTCTAAACCAGGTGGTATGAAATCCTCTTCTCCACAGAGTAAATTTTTTTTTTAGTTATTGGGGAAGTTAACTAGTATGAATGCTTCAAGGTATCAACTTGTTGATTATCTCCTAGAAGCAGCAGGATTTTAAAAAGGTCTGGCTAGTGTTCGCTTTTTGGCTGAAAGAAAGCATGCCTGGAACCAAGCAGCATGCATCCTGTTGCATCTCACTGCTTCATTACATCTTAATTCCTATTTTTCCACACCAATCCCAAAACACTTCAAACTGCTTCACCAAGTAGCTTTGGCTCCCCTCTCCTCTTCCCCCTCACTAGAAAACCATTCTCGTGCCCAGGAAAATATGAAAGAGAAAATTGGCAGCTGAGGTGATGAGTCATTGCAAAAGCAAGATAAATGAATTCACTGAAACCCTAATTACATTCAGTAAATGGGGAGAAGAAAAGTTTGAGTGTTCCTGCGGTGAGTTAAGCTCATTTATCAGTTTCAGTTCTCTCTTGCCAAAACCTCTAGACCACCCTTAGCTGAGGGAAGAAGGGCAAAAGGAAGAACAGGAGATGTAAGGTACTGGTGGATGGAAATGTTAAGTGTTCCCTTTGCGATCTTTTCCGAGCTTGCCTTGCTGAGAGACTGGAAAACCTTTAAAGCCTTTTCTCCAACAGATGTGCTTTTCCACTTAGGACTCATGACAGCCATCTCAGTCAGCGCAGGAACCTGTCTCTGCGGCAGCCCAATTTGAGTGGAGCCAGACATCCGTGTTAATGACACAATTCAGTCAAGCTACCTCCGGCTGGAAGGAAATTCTAAAGACAGGGTAGGCTGGGCTGTGCGGGGGGTTTGAGATATCTCTGCAAAAGCTGCAAGGATGAAGAGCCCAATTTATCTCACCTCTAATTGCATCTCTACTCTTTCCTGCCTTAAATTTTGCTCGATCTCTTCCCACCCACCCCCAACTGATGAATTTATCTTCTGCACTCCTGCAAAAGTCCAGAAGAGAAAAGGAAAAGGTAGTGTGTAAGCAGTACAGACACTCGGAGCATGGTAAGGGATGGCAAAGGTACTGGAAAATTGAGGGACAGTCTAGACCAAACAAATCTCTCCTATTTATTAGACTAGCTGCAGAATCTCTGAGGACTGCTGTTACCGTACAGCTGAATACAAAAGTATATCCTGGCTCCCACTGAGACACAAAAGACCACAGGCAGTGTTTGTGCCAATAGAAATGGTTTTGCGGATAGTTGCTCATGTAAAAACACTTTACACTGAGGTAGCTGTAATTATGCTATTTGCCTTCCAAGTTGAGCCATGAAAATTAACTTAAGATTGACACCCATCCTAGATTGTAGATAAGGGGATTGATTTGCTCTTTATCGAATCTCATGGATTCAGAGACAAGCTGTTTGTGGGGAATGTGCTTTCTTCAGCTGCAGAGAAGCTGATGCCTGAGCCTGGCATCAACAAGGTGGGGTTTTTTTAGCCCTATGTCTTTCATGTGGCAGAAGTCTAAAATCCTTTTCTCTTTGGGTGACTGACCATTTCTGTCATTACTGCACTGGAAGAGTCTACAGCAGACTGGACCAATTCCTATACACTACAGCATTCCTTCTGGTTTTAAAGTTGTGAGTACCAGAAGAAGAAAAAGGGTAGATTTAGATTAGATATGAGAAAGAATTCGGGACCACTTGGCCAAACTGGACATTCATAAGTCCATGGGCCCTAATGGGATGCACCCGCGAGTGCTGAGAGAGCTGGCAGAAGTTATCACTGGACCACTCTCTATCATCTTTGAAAAGTCATGGAGAACAGGAGAGGTGCCAGAAGACTGGAGGAAGGCCAACATCACACCAGTCTTCAAAAAGGGCAAGAAGGAGGACCCTGGGAACTACAGACCAGTTAGTCTCACCTC
>KZ505796.1:7087-26854 GCA_002844005.1 Limosa lapponica baueri | reverse complement strand
TGCTCTCACCAGGTATCTGTAACACAAGTTTGCATCAGGGAGTGTTCACGCCGGCTTGTGGGGACAGGGCACTGATTGGGTTTTGTCAGTGTGGAGACATCTGCTAAAGCTCCTTGTTGTTATGATAATTGTCATTATAGAAGTCCAAACCAGGACATTAATCTTGGAGGAAGATTTTCAAGGGATATTAGAAGAATTACCAACTTTGCTGGGCTCTTCCATCTCTGTTAAGGGGATTAGCAGGGGGTGTGTGCACCATATGCAGATATCACAGCATTATCTGACAGTCAGCTAAGGACGAGAGGCTTGCTTTTTAAAAATGTTGTTGCTGTTTATGTGGTTTAAAGCTTTTTAAATTTTCTCTCTTAATCTACTCAAGAATTTACTAATTATATCTTACAGTTGGTATGTCTTGTTTTCCCACGGTAATCTGAAACAAAATTATGAGTCGGCAATATTTATTTACAATATTTGTATGGATTATCATTACACCATAAGGGTCTCCGGTCCCTCTTGGGTATTGTAAAGAAATTAGCTACATAGAGAGATTTCTCTAGGACTTCAATGGAATTCAGTTGTGATCGTTATTTCTCCCAGTCCTCTTACCTTGGTTGATGAGTGTGGTAAGAAATCGCAGTCACCAAGTCTAAATACAATCTGCATCCGTTTTTTGGGTGACAGAAACAGAATCAACTGACTGCCTGAGGTATAGCACCACAGGCTTGTCTTAGGCTTCTCCTTGATTTCATAGCAGTGAAACTGGAAATATTCGACTTGAAGTTAGGAAAGATGCACAGCTTTGCAGCCCAGCGGTGATTGGCAGAACACCTTAGGGCTCTTTGGTATGTGACCACAAAGAATTTTGTCATTTTTACTGGATAACTTTATTCCTACTGTTGTGTCTTCATTGTAACATTTGTCTGTATCTCCTGTTGAAACATAGTGTGCTCACATAATGGTAACATGTACCACTATTTAAAAGTATTTATTAGAAATGGGAGGGGATGATATAATGCATTGGTCTTCTTAGTGGGTTGGAGTAGGTTAAGCATCTTTGTAGAAAACTATGTTCTTCTCTTATCCTAATTCTGTAACATTCTTAGAACTGATACCCAACTGCAGCTCAAACACAGAATAATTATCCAAAATGCTAAGCCTGATCTTTCATCATGACAGCTGTCATGCTGCTTTCCATTAAGGAAATAATGTTAGAGGCCTTTATCAATATAAATCAGGAGGTGACTAAATACCAATCTCTCTGATAATATAGAAGATCCTTGTGATCTTGAACCTGCTTTCGGTTTGTGCATCACCCACCACCTACACTAGAGTTTCTGCAAGTAGCAATTATGAATAGTAATGTAGATTGGAAAGTGGATTTATATTTTAACACTTTTCAAAGATGTTCACTTCCACTCTGGAAGCAGAAAAAATATTATCTCTACTGATTTAAGACAATGGATAATATATCTCTCCATGCCTTCAGCAAGATGATGGCTAGCAGTGAATTCACTAACACTGATTGATCACACAGATAACCTGGCAATTGTGAACAGCCAATTAACCCTTCAGTTAAGTGTTTCTAATGAGACATAACAACCCGGCTATAGATACTATGTCCTGAGAGTACAGGGACTGAATGGTAGTCAAGTGAGTCCCTAATTAACTAATTCACTTTACTTAAGAAAGAACATATAACAGTACCCAGCTGGCTGTATTTGCAGTATTAACTGTGAACAAACTGAAGAGAATATCTTGTGAAGCACAAGCTTGTGTTGTGACCCAAGAAGTAATTAAGCACTATAAATACAGCTATCATTACACATCTGATATATCAAGAACTGGAAGCTAGTCACTTGGCAGCTGTGAAGTCTTACCCAATTAGCAATGCAAACACTTTTTTAATAGGGTTGTTAATTTTAGTTTAATTGTTACATAGAGTCACATTGCCATCTAGAGACCACATACAGATTTTGAACAGCTTTTAGATCTGATTTTAGAGGAACAGAGAAGTATTTGTTAGCCTACTTACATTTAATACATTACTCCCCGAGAACAGTGCTTTTCATTGAAACAATGGCTTGCTTTGTGATTATTATTATTCAGCTTTTAACATGGGCCTATCACTTGCCTTTGGGGGTTTTTTTGGAGCCTGATCTTCAATATGAAAAAGCAAAGAATACTGGGGACTGGTGGAAGCAGGCTTAAAAAAAACTAACATAACAATCAAAAAACCCAACCCCTGAAGTATTCACAGCCTGAGTCACAGCAGTGTAAAGACACACCAGAAGGCACTATACCCTCGCAAGATAATCCTTGTGAACTTCCAAGCTAATGGAGGTGGCGTATGCTTTCCCTTGCTGTATTTACCGGCGTGGAGGGCAAGGCTCAGATAGGAAGTACTTTGCATTTCCAGCCTTTCTGGCAATGGTTGTATGGGGAAGCCTGTCTGCTTGGCGCCAGCTAACACGCTGTTTTCAAGCACGCAGCTTCACAGCTATTACAAGGAAAGGAATGCTGCAGGCACAGCAGAGCGTTACTTCTGCTCCACTCCATAATCTGTAGGGAACAAACGCTTGGCAAAAGCCACTTACCAGAAGGACTGAGGTAAACAATCTGGGATGAGCAATGGAGGGAAGTAACACATTTTAATTTTTTTAATTAAACCCAAGAGATTTAATTAATGTCTTGTAATGACAAGGAGCCAGTCTGAATTTTCCTGAGACCTGAAGTGTAAGTTGAGATCTGCCCCTGAATATAATCACCTGCAGCTGTGATGGAAATTTTGGGATCCAGGTGGCCCCAGGCTGAAGGGCCAGTGTCAGGAGCTGGGCAACATGGCCCTGTAGATCTTCCATTGCCATAGTTTGTGTAATTCATTCACGCATCCAAAACCAGTTGGGTTGTCTCTTGCCTCTGTGGAGAAGATACAAACATTTCATGTAAACCCCAAAAGGGAAGTCAGGACCCACAGAGGTGCTGTTGTTTGTGCTTACACTTCATATCCTTGGTGCTTTGAAGGAGAAAGGAGAAGAAAGTTTGAAGGTCTGGAGGCCTTTATAGATTACTTAGGGGAGCCCAGCAACTCCACTGTACTGGCAATCTCAAACTCAGCCCTTCTCAGTGTCTGTAAAGTTATTTCAAAGCTGAGGTGATGGCTACCTATCATATCCTGATCTCACTGTGTTATTTTTGTCTTGTTAAAGTGTTTTTTCTCTTCTGGAAATGAAGACAAAACAGTGAGAGAAGATTGATGACTACGACAGCCAATCCTGGATTATTACCCTTCTGCAGCAAGAGCAATTGTGCATATTGTGTGTCCTGGGTCTGCCAGGTGATCACCATGCAGAGGAAGTCTCAGCCCTTCCTGAGAGTACTGATAGACTGCCTGTGTTGGGGTCATGTAAGATTTTGGGACCAGAGGAAATCCTTGACAAAGGGCACACCACTGCTTTTTGCTTGTGCAGCCCATGGGGCAGCCCTGCTCCTGCTGCACCATCACAGTGATATCTCTGAAGAAACCAGGGTAACTCCATGCTGAGGTGGGTGTGCAAAACTCTGCCATGCTGCCTTCTGTTCTTTAACACATAAGAATTTTATTTTTTATGACCTTATACAGAAGTGGAATGGGTCCATGAAAATGGGACATATTAAAATTTGGGGACTGGCCTCAGCATCCTGCTGCAGTCCTCTATCCAGGGAGTAAAGTCAAAGCAAAAGGGGTGCAGCGTATTTGAGGTTATCAGTCACTACTGGACACACAGTGCCAGGTGCCCAGAGCTTGAGTTTTCTTAACTCAGCTGAGTGAAATGTAAAAAGGAGAAAGAAAATGACACCGTGTCTTAATCAAAAATATTTAGGCAAGGGAGCCCCGAGAAAGTTTCTTGAGCTCAGTCTAGATTACAGATCCTGTTCCTTCATACTCCCTCATAGGACTAGTCTTAGAATGGCAGAAAAAACCCTTCTGACTGTCTTTAGATAGATATATAGATAGATGTGTATTGCTTAATTATAATACAGTAATATTAATATAAATAAATAAAATATATAAATAAATATAGCTATAATATGAATAAATCTATAATATAAAGCAGGAGATCTCTTTGTTTTGTTGTTTTATACAAGTTACTTTGATGGTTCCTTCTTAGTTTCTATACATAATTTAGACATATTTTAAAACAAACACCACACAAATTCTGTAACATTACCCAGAAATCTGTTTTCTTTCCCATCATGAAAGGAATTTCTCACTTGTTTTGGGGTCCTAAAGTTTAACAGTTGAGTACCTTTCAAGCCAAAGTCTACCTGCTGCTTGTCCAATATTAAGTGTAACCATTGCATGTTTGTCTGTAACAAGCCGAGTGAGATGTTATTTAAACGAAAGCTGTTGAGGAAACCCACAGAGCCCCTTTCTGTTTGACAGGGGAATTTGTTGAATCACTTCAACGTGACAGTCCTTCCATATTTTTTAGCAGTCAAAAAATAACTCCAAGTTAAACCAAAATGCCCAGCATGTAGCAGAGGGAGGGCCACGGAGCAGAAGGGTCTAATTGGGCTCTCTCAGAGGGTGCAGAAGAAACTGGATCTGCTCAACAGTTTGCTGATAGTTCTGTTAAAAGTTGCTTTTTAGTTTGAGATTCATGGTCTTCAAACTTGAAAGGAAGCCTGGGGGTAACACCCGGTTTTTCTGTAAATCCAGATGTTCCACTTTTACAGTTTTACAGCCATGTTCAGGGCTTTCTCCATGGAGACAGGGATGAGCTGGGACCAGGGTTTCCTGCTGGGCTTCGGCAGAAAGCAGCTCCGGGGTCCAGGTCGTGCTCCCCTGGGGGTGCCCAGGACACCTCCCTCAGCCATGCCAGCCCCATGGGGACTGCGCTCTTCAGTTTGTAGCTGAAGAGTTTCTGCATTGCATTTTCTTTCATTTTGTCCTAATTGTGGTGACAGAGCATTTGGGGTTTTTTTGCATATCTTTTAAGTGGTGTCCGATAACAAGTGTTTTTTTCTGCGCAGGTGAGAAATAAAGTCCCTGTGAATTCACAACCAAATATGTGTCTACCCTTGATCACAGAAGTGAGTCAGTGAGCTGCAAGTAGGATGGGCTCAACAAAACAAAACAGTGAGCACTTGCCACGCTTTTAGTACCAGTATGTCAGGTTGCAGAGCTAAGAGCTGAGACACTGGGAAAACTGCATAGCAAGGTTTATTTTGCTGCTTTTTAATGGAGTACATCTGTATACATAGATTATAAAAGTCTTTATGGGATCGCATATTCTTATCCTTATCTCCTCTACAGAAGTGAAGTGAGCTTTGTTAATAAACTCACAGATTTCCAAAGAAAAATGGAAGTGTTCATGGCCCTAATTTTCATTCCTGCTTCCTTCTTCATGATTAATTTAACCAGTGCAGTGGAGTTATTTTTGGAGACACCAAGTTAGAGAATCACTTCACACAGCTTTCACGCTGTGAGATGGAGCATTTGGGTTTGAATATGAATATGATAGTAACAACAGTAGCAGCAGGAAACTTTATCTGCCAAAGGGAGCCAAAATGAAACAGAACTGAGAGCTCCGTCAGCAGGAGTTAGTCAGTTGTTGCTGTGCTGCCATAGTTCAAATCCTTTCTTTCTCCCCACTTAATCAAGCGACAGAAAAAGGGTACCTGCCTGGCTCAGCAGCTCAAATCCAAGCATGCTGTAAAAACATAAAGTCCTTGATAAATGTTGGCCTCTGGTAGTTCGTGTCAAAAAGAACAGAGGCTCACTAACTAGCCTGGGGATCTAGAAGAGCTGGTTTTGGCTGAAGACCTAAACAATAATCTTGTTTCCTAAATTTTAATCTATTTCTTTGCAAAATAATGAAAACTAGTAGAACACCAGCTAGGGTTTAGGGAGAATGTTTCTCACTGAGACAGGGAGGTGCCTTCACAGGTAAATAGTAAGCTGCCAAAGTGATGCTCTGAAATCCACAGAACAGGTGGGAATCCTCCCATAGCCTCCACTCAGGTCACTTTTACAAACTGTCCTTGAAAAAGAGAAAAGTTCCCCAGCTCAAATACAGCTGTGCTGGAGAAGATCAAAACTAGCCATGTGAATTTGATCAGAGAAGCTGAAACAGTGCAGGAAACCCATATTGCAGTGCAGTTCATGGGGTTTGTTTACATGAAAGTCATAGTTCTAACACTTCATACTGCTCTAATGGATCACTTGTTGTATGAACAATGTTTGCTTATATGTCTTTAAACAAAATAAGGTGCCCCTTTTGTCAGTCCATGTCCCTTCTATCCTGTGATTTGCTCTGTTGTGATTTGCACTCTCTTCAAGGGATTCCTGTTGCCTCTTTCTGGCTTTTGAGGAATACCAACAGATTCTGACTGAGACCTTTCTCCTGCTTCTTTTTGCTGCAGTTAAAAATGCATCCGCAAGTTGTTAACAACTCACCGACAGATCACCATAGGTTAAACCCCTCCATTTCTCACCTTATCTTCTCCACTATAGAGCACAACAAAATGGACACAATGCTGAATGTCACGTTCAGTGGGACATCTCTAGACTCCCATATTCAGTCTTCATCTGAACTTTGCAGATTCTGTCTACCGACCCCAGGGCATGTCCTTTCCTATTCATCTTCACGGATAAGATTCTTATCCTAGCTGTCCTTCCACAGGTTTCGTCCTCTCTTGTACAAAAACTGTATTCACTTTTGTACAAAAAAGTGTGTTTCTTACACTTTCTTTTTCTACCTATCTGCTAGTGGCCATTGTTGGAGGTGCGATATAAAAAAGGTTTTTGATTCAAACCAGATGCACAGTTTTAATGCTTTCTTTGCTTTTGATATATTCCACAAATTCTGTTTTAAATAGTTCTCCTAGCCTGTTCTTTTGACCCCATTATTTCCATGTCTGTCACTTAAACCCCCATTTGAGTTTTGACCTAGCTGATACTCTCAGGTATCCCCATACTCTCTATGGGGATTCATACCTGTCTGCCTTGCTTGAAGACACGGATTCAAGCCCAGGCTCTATGTGAACTTGTCGTATAAACTCTTCAGAGTTCGGACCATCCTTTTGTCCTGCGTGTGCTCTGCAATGTATACTTGCAGAGCCTAGTTCTCTGATCACTTCTCTGTAGTGCTGCCCAGACAATCAGCAGAGGAATAGGAACACATGAAGAAAGTTTGGTAGTTGAAGGATAATAATTAAATGGCATCAAAATAATAATAATAATAATAAATAATAATAATTATATATAATAATTATTATATATTATGTATTATATAATATATTATATATAATAATAATAATTAAATGGCATCAAAGTGATTCAGAAAATTGTGCAAGAGCCCTACTAAGTTTGCATGTTGTCATTTTCTTTGTTTTCCTTTACAATATGCAGTGACTAATTACTACAGGAAAAAGTGTTGTTTTCAAGGTTATGCAAAGATAAGAAACCAGCAGCACTGTGACAATTCACTCTTCCAAAGTGGCAAGCTATAGTTGCCAGGTACGCAGAGCTCTGGACAGGACACTGACAACTTAGTGACTAGGAAAATATTAGCACGGGTAAAAAGATCTATTAGTAAGAGTAAACGGAGAATCTACAAAAGATGTCACTGTTGATATTACTCTAGATGCAAAGGACAGGTGAACACCCTAGTCAGAGTCTTGATGTCAAATAGTAAGACAAAAGCTACAAAAGAGACTTTTATAGTGAAGTTATTTTGGATGTTGTATGCAGCGGAAGTATATAAATGTGATTAAGTGCAAGTGGGTTTTGTCATCTCCCACAGCTTTATTTGCACATTTCTTAACAGGAACACAGCACTGTGGGAACATTGTCATGTGAACTGACTTCTTACTGCATTTCATAAATTGTTCTATGTGATATTTGAGACCAATGATGTCTTAGGAGCTGAATTTTCAGAGTGTATAACAGTTAACATGAATCAGGACTGTCAAACTGGGGAAGGGACTTGCTTTTGTGAAAACAAAGCTGAAGAATGTGCTTTCTAGGTCTTGACACCATGTTATAATAGTAGTGTAGATTTGTTACAAGAAAGTCTAAGTGTACTTCTTACAGAGATCTGTGCCACTTAGGACAGATTGAATGAACTTCAAGTAAGTAATTTTCTTGGTGGAACTGGTGTTTCACTTAAGTCTACAGAGGGATTTTGGTGGCATCTAGAACTTGGAATGTGTTTCCAGTCAGGCTGAACTGTTCCTCTGCATTTGCACAGCAGCTGAAGTGCTCCAGTGCCAGTGGGATTCCACATTTCCACAACCCTCAAGCATCTATTCCCCCCTGGCTGGCTGAAGTCTTTGTGGAGGCACCAAGGTCTCTTTAAGGCGCCACTTTATGCCACAATTTTCTTCAGTTTGAAGACATTGAAAACTCTTATGTCAATAGAAACCTTTTTTTTCCTTTTTCATCTCTCAGTTCTTCTGATTTTTTTTTTAAGGATATTAACTGAAATACAAAAATTGGAAATATAAACTCAGAGAATAATTGAATATGGATAACTGAGAACCCTGACAACAGGGTTGCCAGTGACAAAGAAAATGTTATTTTGTGACTCTGTCTTGCAAGTAAATTTTTCAGCAAAATTCTAGATAATTTCAAGACCAGAACTACTTAGACATAGTTGTGTATTTAGCCTATTTTTAATTGTTTGGTTCTATGACTTTTTAATTCTAATTTTAGCACAGATCTTTGCATTTTGAAAGATCATTTTCAATTTACTTGTATTTTAAAAAACAGACTATATGTTTAGAGGCTTATAAGTCAGGATTTTTCTCTTAGGTTTACGTTTGATTAGAGAGCTAATGACAGAGTTCTGCAACCTTGGGGAACTATTCTGGCACTCCACAGACGGCTCTACCAGCAATCCGTAAGTAATAGACATACTAGTTAAATTTTCTTCTTGAATTTACATCATAACGATTTTTTTTTTGTTCTAAAGCAAATCCTGCCATCAACAAATATCACAAAAACTTTCTACACAGGCACAATACATAGCAAAAGTACAGACTGGTGTAGATATTATGCTAAAGTTGTGAAATTTGCAAAATGGGATGTAATTTGTTACTATAACGATATTTCTTGCAAAACAGTTTGTATGGTAGGCCACGGTATTGTAACTGCCTAGCGACACAGCTCAGTGAGAATTCAAATTTTCAGGAGACTTAGCTAGAACTCAGCTTTCTTTCTGTTTTCTTATCTTGTGTTTTTTGTTATCTGGTCAAATGACAAATGACCCTTCCGCTTCCTGCTGCATTCACGCCAGTTGTCAAGCACACCAGCTTTGCTTTTAGCTGCTTTTGACCACAGCTTTCTATCTAACCCTGATCTCCCATACCCTCCCCAATTATTCACTGAACAGTTAACTCTCAGTGTTATCAAGGAACCTAGCTGTTCCTCAGATTTCCTATTCTTACAGCAGGTGCTATCAAGAGCTTTGCTGTGTTAGAGCTGCAGCCAGGAGAGGTGGTAGAACCAGAGCTCCAGATGTGCTCAATAATAGGAGATGTCACTATGAAAAGGCCCCACTGAGTTTTAAACTAACAGGTGGAAAATGGGTAAAGGCAACAATATGGCAGAAAACAAATTAGAGCTACGGTTACCCTGGACATGGCACTGCTGCAAAAAAAACGTTGCAGGTCTTGTTTCTGTAACAGATGTTCTGCATAAGGAAGAGTAGTTAACTATCCTGCTCTTCTAATCAGAAGATTTCTTCACTTATAGGCATCAAATTCTATAGAAGTATCAGCCAAAGTGGTGTCAGAGGAAAACAAAGAGCACAATTACAGGAAAACGTGAATTGTGGGGAAATACTGAAGGAAGTGGTTGCATTTAGGGAAGAAAACACAGACCTATTAAAGCATGTAAGTTTTATGACATATAGGAGAATTTTAGTAAGTGATAATCTAGCTTTTTTTTCCCATGTAGGAGTAGAAGCAGGCCAAGAGGACGCCTCTCAGGAAAAATAACTTCACTTTTTTCCCCCCTTTTCTAACATCTGAAAGTTTAGTTAGTCTCTGCAGGAGGCTATCCTAGGAACTGTGAAATCTCCTTCAGTGGATGAGGAGAAAAAAAACAACCTAATCCTATTTTGGAGTGGAGTAAAACTATTTTAAGAGCAGATTCACAACAGCCACAGCTTGGTTTGGTGCAGCTAAGATTTCAGTGATAATGCCCAGAAGCTCAGCCTGGCGTGACTGCCTCAACCACTGAAGCCCCACTGCTCTGAGGCATCACTGTAGTTTTACCTTCCCAGGCCTCCCATCACAAACTACACAGAACTTGGAGCAGTTTTTGGTCGTCTTTTCCTCTGAAAGAAAAAGCCCCTGTTGTTGCAAACTGTCCACAGCATGAATTAGAGGGGCTTCAAACTCTGTCACCAGTACAAGCACAGCTAATGTGAGAATGAGCTGCACAAGAGAAATAAGACCAGGCTAGTCTGCTGTGGTTTTCACCAGATGAGGTTACAGCAGCTTCCAGGAAAGCACTCCTCCCCACTGACCAGAAGCCCCGGCTCCACTCTGGATGCACAAAAATTGTTATGTATCATAGTATCCTGAATTCACTGAGAAAGACTCTGCTCCTACGTAGGCAACACTCCTCCTAGTTTTCTTCTATTCAAATGTGAGCCTCTCAGACATCAGGGAGTCTAGAAATTTCTATAGTGAACAGTGCCAAAGAAACCCAGGTGTTGCACTCCCTCTGCATCTCCCTGGCCCATAAACTGAAATACACACAGATTTCGTCACAGTTAATATCATCAGCTCGTATTTCTGACCACTCCTCAGGCTCAGCTGAGACGGCAGCCTGGGTATGCAGGTTTGTGTAAGCCAAAAACACTTGCTGAATTTGTTAAGCCAGAGATACTTGTTAGGAAATGCTTGCTTAGAGTTTACAGGTAAGTTTGGCCCATGGAGATATATTGTTATATGATCCAAACATACATTTGACACTGTGGTACAAGTCATGGTGAAGCTCATGGCACAGCTCTGTGATGACTGTCAAGGACATCTCCCACCACCTCCCACATTATTTATTTGCACAGCATTCATTAAGAGGTATCCCAGGCTGTGATCTGCAAGTTCTCTTTTGTCTTTGCTTTGCATTTTTGCCCTGGATTAGTGCACCAGTGCCAGAGCAAAGCATATATATCTATATGTATGCATACAAGACACAATGTGTCTGGCCACTGAATCATGTTTGTGGTTTAGTGACAGACCAGACTATATTTACAGCTTCTCTCTTCTTTCTTCCTTCCAGACCTCTTTCTCTGGTACATTTCTCTGGTTTCTGCTTTTAAACCAAGCTGCAGTTCTCATCTGCACTTGAATACTACAATAGATAAAGTAAGGTAAAAGGAACGTATTTAATTCCTGTGTGTCCTCTTCTATCAAACACTGTCAGGGAGCTGTGGAAACTGTATTGCCTTGACATACCCTTTAAATTCTCAACTTTGCCAAAGCTGTGCTTGCATCATGCACAGTGCACAGGAAGGTTTTCTGTCTCTGAACTTTCTCTTTTACAGTTAGAACTTCTGCCTGGGAGTATCACTTCTTTGTTTGAATAAAGAATAGGAAACCTTAAAAGGAACTAAAAATCCACCACTGCACAACTCCCTCTTCATCTCATGATGCTTTCCAAGGGGAGAGAATTTTAAAACTATGATCTTAGATTAACCAGAGCAAAACTCTAATCTTTTCACATCAAACATGTCCTTGTCTCCACCTTCAGCTGACAGAAATACATCAGTTATGGGACCATGTGTGCAAACAAATGGAGTGCGTTGCACGAAGCAGATCATCTGACTAGCAACACAGGAAATTTCTTCCCTTCCTAATAGGAACTTACCATGACAGTTGCAAAATGTGAGTTGTTGCTGAAGTTTTACTAAAGCTGGCTATGGAGTTGCACACCACTAAGAAAATCCATGGTCCCAGGTTCTGACTGGGTGCTGTTTTTGATGGGACAACAGCAGAAGGACCTGAAGTTTCTTTTTCTCCTGGAAAGCACAACAGAAGTGTTTCTAAAGAGGAATGGAGAGAATACTTGGTTTTGTAGTAGGGAGTTGCTGGATAGTTGCACAAACATAGTAAGGAAAGCAAACCTTCCTAAGCAGAGAAAGGTACTGAGCCCGTTGTGCTTTCTTGCAAAATTAACTCGGTGGTTTCACCTTCATTTTTCTGTATCCAGAGCAGAAACTTATTCTTTTAGAAGCAGGTAAAGGGGTTGGTTTCCTTAGACACAAAAGTACCAATTCATCACCATCTAGTACTGCTTGAGATGCTGTAGTTAGTCTGACTGACCTCCATCTGCCACTCCAAAAGGTCATGGCTCTGCCCATGCCAGTCCAGTGTCGCACCTGCCAGCCCTGTATGGCTGTCTCAGATGTCCTAGGATGCCTGTTATGGAACTAGGCACACTTTTAGGGACCTGAATCCACACTCTCAGAGAATTTTAGAGGTGATTCAGCTCAGTGGTTTTCAGACCTAGAAACTAGGAAGCCTGAGCAGAACATCATCATTAATAGTATCCAGAGTTGAATATCAAGCTCAAAATTTGTCATTTTCACCAGTGTAAGGACCTGGTGAAAATGGTCCTTATGTACTTTGTTACTACGTGAGCTCAGTAACTGCCCAGACCATGAAATAAGGAAGGAGGTTACATGTATTGGTGATCATGGTTGATAGTAAGTACCTTTCACTACATTCAGTTATTTATTACCAAATCTACTAATCTTTGGTGTCTGTTCCAGCCCCTTTTGTTTACACTAGGGCCTTCTCTCCTAAGTCTTCTCCTTCTGCTGTCCTTGTTTCATTTCCTTAAAAGCTTTTTCTAGTTGGCATACTGAATTATTTTATCACAAGTTAACTCCTTTCTCCCTTTAAGGTTTTTCCTTTACAAATCTTTCTCAGTATTCTCAAGCTGCTGTCCATTTATTCCCTTCTTTTTTATTTTAGTGCTACAAATATTACACAAATGGATGTTTTTTTTCATTAATTTTCTGCTAATCCTTACCTATTATACCCTTCCCTCAAATGTAGCTCCTGATTCCTCTTACAAAATTTCTCAACCCATTGAGTCTCTTGAAATTGTTGCAGGGTTTCTGATAAATACGGTCTCATTCAAGTCCCTTGATTTAAACTCTTCTTTATGTCCCAAGTCCACTTGAGTATTTTTTCACCTTTTTTGAGGTCCATTGCTTCTTCCTTTTCAATGTGTTCTCAGTATTCTTCCTGTCACTCCATCGTCTCGCTCCCTGTTCCGTTTCTCCTAGTGCCCCCTGTTATTGCTCCTGCTTGCCCCATGTAGAACCCCCGCTCCACACTTAGTCTTACTGCCACTGGCACATTTTCTCCATCCAAACCCTGCTCTCTGCTTTCCCTTGCCTGAAGTCCTTTTACTGGGTCTCATTGTCATCTCAAACCTTACCATAAATTTCCCAGAGCTAGTTCAAGGCTTCTGAAGAGTGTCGATGAAACACAAGTGTGCTGACTTAAGGACCAACGCCAGCACTACATCTCCCATTGGCAGGAAAAGAAAAAGGCTGGCCAAGACTGAACCTGCTGCTCCTGGTGTTACCTGAGGAGGAAGGTGGTCAAGGCTGTGGATGGTGACTGCTGCTGAAAGGAGCCCCCAGCTGCCACTTCTCTTCAAGCACCGTCTCCTTCTCAAGGTTTTTTTTTGTCATCAGAGAAGCACTCTACTAAGTGGTCAGTGGGCAACGTGTGGCTGCTGTTTCCCTTTAAGTAACTTCTAGATTAAGATCTGAAATTAGAATCTTCTAGACTCAGTATTGAAATTACTGTCTTCTGTTTCTGTGACTAGCTAATGAGGTCTTTAGGGAAAATTGCGAAGAACATGTAGTTATTACCATACTGAGAAAAGGAATTTGCAGTTGTTTCCTATTTACTTTACTTTCAGTGCAGAGGAGAGAGTATCTGCCTGAAGCAGGGCAGCACTGAGCAGCTATTGCTCTCTGCAGAGCTGGGCTTCTGAAAGAGCCACTCACCTCACAATACCTCATGGAAATACTTTATTTTTAAGATGTGTAGACAAATGCCCCAAACAGTTTTAGCCCATAGGAAAATTCAGGTGTATCTGATAACAAGAAGAACCTTTGCCACATGCTCTTAAGGACATTTGCAAGATGAGGGGGAGTATTTTCCCCCCACTTGCACTAGCGCCTTGGAGGAGAGAACTTGTTTTATTGGTAATCTGTGGTCACTGCAGCACAGACCTCAGCTTCAGCTTCACCTTGGACTTGCCATTTCTATGTTTCTCTCTTAGGGGAATCTTATTTTCTAACTCCCTTAATTTCTTTGACACAAAGCCGCACCTCTTTGCTTTATTCCTGAACTCAGATGCCATTTGGAAATGCTTAGTGTCATGCATGATTAACTTGCAATTAAACACACTAATGTTAATATAAGATTTTTGTGTGTATAATATCAGAATAAGAAACATGAAAGTAACAGCTGCATGTACAGCATAGCTGACCTTTCTTACTAGTGTTCAGACAGTTTTTACCATGTTTTTTCCGCAGGATGTTTTTTCTACTCCGTGGTCAAGATGCCAGCGGTCACTGTATCTCACACTTGGTTTCTCTGTTAAAATCTTTGTGTAGTTCTACAGCTTATTTTGATGAATTCTGTTTAAACTTCTGCATGAACAGAGAATTGCCAGGTTTTTTCTCGAGCTTTCCATGCCTTCATGACTGAGGCTGATCAAGACATCACAAACATTCATTTTCTTTTCTCAAATTCACCTATTGATTTTGAACAAAAAAGACAAGAGTTCCTATAGATAATGTCCTCCTCGCCCTATACAGTCCTGACTTATTCCTGCAGCATAGCCCAATCTATGGCTTTAGTGAGGTAGATGACACACAGAAAAATAATAAAGTCACATCATTGAACCTCCCCACCATCACACCTGTTCCTTTATTATACTTCATTTGCAAAAAGGTAGGAGAACTGAGATATTGCCTGTAGCATGCTGTAAGTCTGGCATTTCCTAACTGCTGAGTACTTGCCATCACAAGTTACCTGCAGTTTTGTGAAATTAGGGAGGATTTGTGAAAAAGAAGGGGGAAATATTAAAATGACATGTTTTGGCATTCCCTTGTCTTCTGTGTGGATCATCAGCAGGGTGAATCCTGGAATTGCACCACACAGGTCCAATGTCACCAGTACTAATGGGGTAAGTGGCAGTAGTGTTGCCAGACAGTGGTTACTGTCTTGAATGGAAATTGCAGGGGTCATTACCTTGGTGGGAGGTGTCACCAGCATGGCTTGGCAACAGGGAAATCATGACCCATCACGAGGACTTCATAGTTCAGAAAGAGCTGGCCCTAGGTGTTAGAGCTGGGAGGTGACTGTGCAAACAGCATATTTCGAAATCAGGAAGACCTTCACCAGTGCCAATACTCAAGGATCTGGACTCCATTTTGACCTTGAGAGTAGGCTGTGTGCAGGCGTTCCAGATCCTTTTCCTCTCCTTTAGGACTCTGTCTCTCCTGCTATTCTTGCCATTTGAATTACTACTTTCCCCACATCTTAAAGTCCTCCCTCAATTTGCTCTCCCTCACAAACACTGCTCAGCCTACCTCTTACCTTCTGCTTTTCCAGGTCTGTGTGCTCCTCCCCAGTCCTCGGCTTCCAGCAGGGAAAGAATGAAATGCCTGGGAGACCATCTCCTGTGGAGCTGGGCAGCATTTCCTTCTTTGGGGAGGAGCAGTTCTACACATGGGTGTATCCTGTCCTTATTGAATTGACAGCAGCTTCCCAGGGGTGGTGAAATGTACTATCTGACCCCCTTCTCCCTCCTGCCATGTTTCCTAAATCATGGCACAGACACAGCAGAACTTCTTGACAAAATAGCTATACTTTAAAAAAAAGAAGAGGCCAGAGGAGGAAGAATGCTCTGTTTTGAAAAATCTCATTCTCAAATATTGCTGACCGACTTTCACTGAAACTTGAAAAGTCAAGTTTAAAAAAAAAAAAAAAGGAAAAAAAACCCACAACAAAAATCAAACAATTGTGTTAGAAGGCAAGTCTGCAAGTCTGGCAAGAAAAAGAATCAAACCAGGAAGCATTTTTCAAAACTATGAGCAAGAAGCCTATTTGCAGAGCTTTGAGCAACTTTGAACATAAAAGTTAACTTAAAAATGTAACTATACTTATGTGTCAACTTAGCTATTGCATAGCTTCAAAGCTATTGCACAACTCAAGTGCCAATTCTGCTGATATAAGGTGACAAAAGACTTTTCCCTTTTCATGTGGACTGTGACCAGTGTGTACAAACCATTTCCCATTTCCTGCCTGCACTGTATTCATGAGCTGTAAGCACAGGCCGGTAGCCAACTTCACTACGGACAGGCCAGTGATAACAACACAGATGAACTCGTGTATGTACTTAGCACCTCCAGTTTCAGTTGTCTGCAGACAGCTGCATTTGAAATAAGGCTTCTTTTAAAGCCAGACTTCTGACTTTCTCTGGAATTGGTTTGAAAGGCGAGAGACCTTGTTTTCTTTTGTCCATGGAATTCTCATTTTTTCATGGAAAGATAACAAAAAGAACCTGTGAAGAACTGCTGATCAAGAAGGGAAAGGATGGTAGCTATTTAATTCGAGAGAGTGAAAGCGTGGAAGGAGCACTGTGTCTCTGTGTTTTGTAAGTACTTATGTTAAATTTTTTATGAGTTTTCAGTTATATCCAAAGACAAGCATTCGTCTTCTCCAAATTTAATAGTTCTTCCCTAATATTAACAGACTTCAAGGGGGTGTGTATATGTATTCTAGTAATGCTGGTTGCCTTAGGCTTCCTTATAGCGAGTGGTGAGAGTTTTGCAGAAGGTGTTTTATACAACAGAGGATGGATGAACTGTAATCTGCTGATGCTGGTCTCTCTCTGCAGACAATAAGGGGAGTGCAGAGAAAATAGGTTAGCCTGCCAAAACATGGTAAGATCCTCACTCAAAGTTACTTATCTGTAATGATGAGTAAACAGCATTTAGACCCTGAAAAGTCTCACAGTAGGTCTTCATAGGCTTTCTATCTGATGAAAGTTTAGCCTTGTGCTTCAAAGTAATAATAGCTGATGTAAGAACATAAAGTGAGACAGAAAGCTATAAAGTCCTGTTTGAATTCATATTATAAGATGGGCATAGAAAATTGCTACTTCTAGTCTTCAACTTTAATTACTACAATTAAAATTTTATTTTCTTTTCCTGTAGGGAATAGCAATTTTATTTCCCTTTCAAGAAACCTGTTTTACACTTTTCATATATAATTGATCTGTTTCTAATGCATTTAAAGTTTATAAATTAGTAACTCTGAGTCTTTCTTTGTTTCACCCTATGCGATTTTACACTCTCCTTGAGAATGTGTTTGAGTGTGACATGAAAATTTTTTAACACCACTTCTAACTAATTTGAAAATACCAGAAAATGTTTTTACAAATAATCCAAAATGTGTTTCTTTTGCAATAAATCAAAGGAGAAGGGAGAAAAAACGAGAGGGAAATGGAGTACTCTGGTGTTGGTGAGGAGAAGTAAGGAGGTCCATGAAATGACAAGAGTAAGAAGAGAAATGGCAACTGGGGGGACAAACAGAGCTCTGAGGGAAGGTGCTGCAGGAACCTTCTTTCAGTATGGCGTGGAAGGAGACAATGTAGTGGGTGCAAGGAGGGCAGGTCATGCATACCCTGTCAGATATGGGACAAATGGGGATCATGGCACAGAGGGAGAAAGACAATACTAGTCCCTGATGCAGGAAGATGGCTGTTGAGATTGCATGCAGTAGAGGTAGACAGCAAAGTGAAAGCCTACTTGGGTGTGTGCAATGAGTTTGAACTACTGATGTAGCAGAGCGAACATCTACACAGGACACAGGACATTGTGGACAGGTGCAAGCTGAAATAAAGGTTAAGTGGTGCCACGCTAACACAGTTGCTTAGCCTTTTTTTTTTTTTTAAGGGCAAAGCAGATCTACCTTGTGATATTGGTAGCTTGCAGACATGCTTTTGTCCATCAACAATGTTCTGGGCAGGCATATGAAAAAGTATGTGACTTCCAGCTAGCCTCTCTGCGTTTTTAGTGTTAAAAACTCTTAAAAACTATAGCGTTTAGTGTATTGGACTTTAACTTGCTCATTAACAAATATAACAGTTAAACTGTAGGAGTGCCAGCAATGGTATAACAGATAATGGCTTGCAGAGGTGAAAGCAAGGGCTGTCATCTTCAGATAGCAAATGGGATGGATGGCAATAGTGTATTGGCTCCAAATTGCCTCAGAGACTGAACTGTCTGTCAGCAGTTGCCTACACAGAGGAAAGCTGTGCTAAAACTAGAGGTAATGAACACTGGAACTCTCAGTGCTGTTTCAAGACAACTTTTGGATTAGGATTGCATCTTAAAGAGTTGCTCAGCACCTAACATGGTTGATGCACAAACTGATGCACACCTCTCAAATTAGCTCATCCACGGGCAAAGATACTGACCCGCTTGCGACAGAAAACATCATTTTTTTGTTCTCTACTGCTTGAGGTGTCAGGGGAGGGCACTCCCATGGATGATCTGGGAGTCAGAATGATAAGACCTGTTCAAAAGCATCTCTTCTCTAATCGGGCAGGGCGCACAGCTCTCCACAGCACACTGTCATTTTCAACCAGGTCTCTGACAGTGCCTCACTCTAGACCTACTGCTTTTGCTACTGTTCTCCTTATGGCTCAACATGTCATTCTAACAAAAAAATTTCCTCTCACCCTGCTTTTCTGCCACTGGATCTCCCCTGTGCCCACCCAGGCACTTTGTTAATTTGTACCATATGCAGCTGTTGGTAAGCATTTAGCAGTTAATGTGGAAACAGAAGTTTCCATTTTAATGGTAGTTTCATGTTTATTCAGTAAAAACTACAGTAGCCAAATAATATTCAGCAGTAACCTTTCACAATTTGGATGACAGGTAAAGAACAAGTTTCAGAAATTATCATTTTCTGATAGCTTTTTTTTTCCCTCACTTCTATGTCTATGTTTAAAGAATGAACACCCACATTTACAAAATACTCTTAAGCCAGGAACGTGTGGGTTTCCATGGGTACCTCAGGAGAAAAAAAAACAGAAGATGCATCCCTGTGATGCAACTCTTTGAATCAAAGTAAATCTATTCTAACTGGAAGTCTTATCCTGATCACAGTCCATAGTAACTTTTTTTTCAGAACAAAGTAGTTTATTTCCAGAGTAACTATTCATTTATGCACAAGTCCAGAGCCAGGTTTTCACCCTAAGATCTTCTCTCTGATGACAGCTCAATTCATGTAGCTACAGCTGAAATCCTTATGAAGAACCTGCATACCGGTTAAAGGACATTGTTTTCAAATAGTGCTTCACCTCCCCTTACTTGTGGTTTATGTATCTTTGCAACTTTGCTGCCTTTTTTGGTCATAGCCATGATCTCCAGTTCATCTTCTGAATAGCTGCCATTGCATTATTTGATAAAGCTTTTATTTCTGTTAACAAAATATACACAAAGCCATCAGTAGCCTGCATATTATTAAAAATAATAATCATTAAAACCCTGGGAAATGCAAAGGAAGAATAATTTTCATAGAAGTAGGACCTGTGCAGTCATTTTCTGGGTGCTGGCGACTGGAGGCCATTTTCTGCTAACATCTCTTCAAGAATTCAACAGTCTTCTTGTGATACAACTGCAAAATGAAGTTTAGGGAGGTGGATAAGGAACTGGCTGGATGGCC
>KZ505795.1:832459-854334 GCA_002844005.1 Limosa lapponica baueri | reverse complement strand
GGTGAGGCCGGGCCCTGCCGTTGCCGCCGCCGGGCGCTGCGCAGGTTTGGAACGCGCGCCATTTTGTGAGCGATAGAAAATCCAGCCCGGCCAGGAAGCGCCGCGGATCCGCCCGCCGGGCCGGGCCGGGCCCCCCCCCGCCTTCCCCGCTCCCTCTTCTCTTCGCCGCCCAGAGAGGAAGGCGCGCAGCGGACGGACCCCGCGGCCGGTGCCCTCCGCGCCCCGAGCGGCACCGGCACCGCCGACCAGCCGTGCGGGCCTGAGCGCGGCGGGGCGGCCGGACTGCGGAGCGCAGAAGAGGGAGGCGCTGCCGCGCCGGGGCCCCTGGCCGAGGCCGGGGGAAGCGCTCGCTCCTCGCCCTGCCTGCGCCCGCCGCCCGAGGGAAGAGGCCTCAACCGGGAGAAGCCGGGCCGGAGGCGCAGGGCCCGCGCCGCCCCCCACACGGGTAAGTGAGACGCCTCAGCCGGTGGCGGGGAGCTGCGCAGCGGGACGAGCTGGTGCCACCTCCCGGCCCGGCGCGGTCGAGGGGGGCGCAGCGCAGGGGGCAGCTCCGCTGCCATCTTAGAGAGAGGAGGTGGGGAGAGCGCAGGGACCCGCCGAGCCCCGGGCCGGGGCTGGCAGGGCCGGGACCCGTACCGGGCTTTGGACCTGGCCTTCTTCCCCCGCCCTCCCTACCGCCGCCCCCTCCTGGGGCAGGCCGGGCACGGCCGGGGGGCAGTGGCGGCGGCCGCCGCGGCCTCTGCGGCCCTTTTCCCCTCGGCGTCCGCGAGAGGCTGTCGCTGGCGGGTTGGGAAGCGGAGCGGCGAGGAGGGCGGCGGGACCGGCGATGGAGGAAGGGAGCTCGCCTGGATCCTCTCGCTCTTATGCGCAACGCCCTGCGGTGGGCGGGTGCGAGGTCTCGCCCCGGTCTGGGAGCCAGGGAGAGGGAGGCAAAGGAGGGCGTCAGGAGTTGAACCATCAGCTGAGCCGGCACCTGTTGTGGTGGTGGAGGCTTTTAGGTGCCCCTGCCCCCCCTACCCCCCCCCGCAGCCCTGTGAGGGACTCGTGTGGTCGGTGGGGAAGTTGGAGGCCGAGGTAGAAGGAGTACCTGTGCGAGATGACTGTCATCTGGGCGGGGGGGGGGGTGGGGTGGGGTGGGGAAGAGGAGGGAGAAGCGGTTGGGAATAGGCGCAGGGACATACAGGTACTTCTATGTTTTGATAGCTGGCTGCAGTCTTTTAGGAATTGAGCTTTGTGTTGCTGAAGAAATTGGAGACCTCATCTGATACATAGGGTGCTCCTTCTCTGGAGTGGCATTCCCTCCCGCCACCACAGAATCAGAAAGTGCAATTAAAAGTACTGTAATTTGAAATTTCGAAATTGGTGCATTTTTGAATCTCAGTCAGCTTTGAAGTTTTCAGTTTAGTCCGTCCAAAGACTATGTAGGGGTTCTTTGATCATGTGTCTAGATTGCTGCTGTTACTTAGTTCTCCTATTACTCCACAGTCATTGGGGGAAATAAACATTCATTGTTCTTTAAAATTAACAAAGACAGAATATCTGACTACAAAATAAATCAACAAGCATGTTTTTGACAACCTACTGTTTTAATCTGAATGAGAGTGTGCTGTGAACTTTGGCCAGTAGGTATATATAATCACACTTACACGGATATAGTGTCATAGGGGGGTCTAGATAAGGAGTTAACAACCTCTTTTATTATTGTGTTGGTGTTTCATTCTCCTCTCCTTAAGAAAAGTGGTGTAAAGCTGAAGAATACGTCAATGATGTCTTGTGATAAATAAACAAACATTTTGTTTGTAGCAATATTTATTTATCTGCCTGTACCCAAGCAGAATTTAACTTATCTCATTGGAATAGTCTGTAGCCCTAAAAAGTTTTGGTAAACTTGTTTCTCTTTTTCTCTACACCCTTCCTCCCCCCAACCTCTGTAGGTTGGATATTTTTGGAAAATTAATTATACTTTATAGAATTGGAATAATAACACTGAAAATAACTCTGAGCTAGTATTTGTTAACTATTATCTATATATATTTGGTGAACTTGGTGTGTGTATATATATAGACTACTTTTGTAGGCTATGCTTCATGTTTTTGCCTTATATGAATTATTTAAACTAGAGTGTTTTTATTTGCAGTCTGAAGTAGAATATGTGTGATGTGTTAAATTTACATTTTCTGCTGTGAATTAAAAATTCTGTCAAAGTTTATGAAGCTTATCGAGTTTATTCATGGTTTTTGAATATTCTTTGAGTAAAGCAAGTGTATCTTGTTCAAAATTGAATAAAGAGCACAGTCTTTTTAAATCAAGGAAAGAGGGCCATTCCTTCTGTTAAGTTATTGTGTATGCATTTACATATGGCAATAGTTTAATACTGTTTCCAGGCAAATAGGTAAGAAAGACAGTTTGTTACATGAGCAGCAATGTTACAGTTCCTGAATCAATACTTGTGTGGATTTAGAACTTGTCATTGGAATCCCCTCCCCCATGTTGGGCAGTGACGGAGAAGCCACAACAAGGATAATTTTACCTAATAGCAGCCAAGAGTTCTCTATTTCAGTGTCAGTTTATGGGTAGTATTCTCTTACTTGTGTAAAATAATGAGGTAGCATCAGGAATTTATCAATTTTTAAAGTATGTGGGTTTTGTGTAGAGTGGGACTTAATACAGGATGACCATAAATGACTTCTAACAAACTGGTTGATAGTTTACAGAAAGTAGAAAAACATGGCTGGTGTCTAGTAAAAACTGTGTGCCTTGTGTAAGCTTTTAAAATTACATTTAATTAGGACATACTTGCTAACATGTATATCACATTTTATAATCTTAGTTCTGATAGGGCCTTGTGTAGAAGAAGCATGTGTCTAGGTTAACTGTATTATTAGGCATTGCCTTATTGGATGTACTGTGAGATTTTTGACATTTTAGTTCAAATTAGTTAGTCAATACCTTAACATAAAGTGAAAAAGTCCCTTTTAAGTTATGCTAACGTGTTTGAAACTGTAGCACCTAGTCATATGGTTGTACGCAAAAGGGCTAGTTAATAAAACATATAAAAAACTGTATCTTTATTTGCTATGATAGCATTTTACAGTTTCATCTGAACTGAAATGGGTGGTGAAGACTAAAATGTACTGTTACCAAAGAAGCAATTTTGTTGCTATAATTAGACCCTCTTTTCAGCATTCCTCTTAAAACCTCTTTATTTCAGGTGTTTTTAATCCTGGCTATGGGACTGTACTTTGCAAGTTGTTGTTACAGCTTAAGTTTTTGAGTAAGAATTTAAGACTGGTATATGTTTAGTCTTTCTATGGTAGTTTTTAACGCCATTTGGAGAACTGTTCTCCAAAGTGAAGTCAAAAACTTTCTGATATCTCTGTTTTATGGGAGCATGGGAGACTTGTATAACTTCTGAAATCCTTTTGTAAATAGATCTGTTGTTGCAGAATAGGATTATTTACAGAGAACTACTGCTTTTGTCTTTATAACTGAGTACAATAGATTATTTGTTAAGTTTACAGTTTCATCTCTTTTTTTCGGTAAGAGTTTGGTAAGAAACATTTTTTACTTTATGTAATAACTTTTTTGCTAATCAGACTTTAAGCAGTCTAAAAGATTTGATATGTTTATGCAGTGAGACTTCTTTTTTGCTCTAAGACTATTTGAAATAATACAAAAAACCTTTCTGAGCAAACATACCTTTCTTGTAAGCTTAGGAATGGGGAAAAAAAGTAAACAAGACATTTTGAGAAGGGGAATACTCTCCTTTTCCTTCCTCACCTCCATGGGTCCTTCAAGAGGAGAGTTATGGGAACTGCAGTCTATTGATGGTGTAAAACCACTGGAGAAACTTTTCCAAATGAGAAACAGTTGTTACTTCCAGAAAGACGTATTCTATATGTATGGTATCTAGTAGTCTCTCTTTGAGGTGACACAATATACCAATAGAATTCTAGTGACCTAGTCATTAGTTGCATGTAACGATTAATGTAGCAGTTTGTAATTGATATCCACTGGTTATCTTTTTCCCTCATGTGGAAGGAACGTAAAATTCTGGGTTTGATTCTTTTTTATCCAGGCAGGACTGAAAAAATAACTCAACTGCTTTTGCTAGTACAAATGTATTTCATTACTTTAGAATAGATTTCTAGTACTTACTTGATCTTTATTTGGAGTTTAGCTCCATTTCCTCTAAGACACATATATATGAGTCTTGTTCAGTATCTGTGGGTGCTTAATTATGGCTTAATTGTCTGGGAGCACAGATCAAATAAGGAGCTCCTCTTTGAGTAGAAAGCACATAGTGATGAGACACACCAAGTCCCGTTGCCTCTATGAGGTTTCCTTTCCCCTCTCTTGCTTCCCCGCCATTTTTTTTCCTTCACCTCCCCGTCTCTAAAGGATAGGCGAGTTTTTCCACAGTTGAAAAGGACAGAGATGGGATGGCTCAATATGAAAGGTAGTGACGTTCTCATATCCTCATTCATTCCAAAATATCCGGTCTGTACGATTTAAAGGGAGGGTACCCACTGAAGGGCTGGGTAGTGGAAACATGGAAGGTAGTTCCTAGCCAGCTCTGCTTATGTCCATACAGTGTGAATACTCTGGAGCCTCTGAAGTCTAGATAGTAGCTATTTCAGTTACCCTGTGTGAAGACATAATCAATTTAATTTCAGCTCTGAATATAACATTTCTTAAAAGCAGTGAAAATGTTTCTGTAATTAAAATAACATAAGCTAGCACTTACTTGTAAGCATACTCCTTGCAAAGTTTCCAGGGTCTTAGTAGTGCAAATATCTGAAAGTGAAACTGAGTAAATGAAAGTGAAATTAATTCCATTAAGTGTCAGTTTTGTTCCAGTTATGAGAAACCAAGCTTTCAATTTATGTGCTATATAAAGTTCCAAAAGCTTCTATTTTTCTCCCCCTCCCCCCCTTTTCCTTTCCCCCAGAGGCAAATAAAAATAGGCTGTGTTTTAAGTCAGTTAAAGGAATAGTTAATAATGTATTAATACATCTATCTGTTGAAAAGTTTCCCCTTTCTTTTTAATAACTGTTTGGATGGTGAAATAAGAGGGGAATGGAAATGTACAAATTGATTTCTGATGGCAGAGTTATTCTTTCAAAATATAATTGGAATAATTTAGAGTGAATGTTGATGAGTTACTGAAAAAAAATCAAACTTGTAGAATGACTAGTTGGTACAATCATAGTTAAATACATTTTAGTGATTAAATCAAACTTGCCAATGAAACTTCTAAATCCTAGTGTCCCGAAAACCTATTGTTCATTGGTTTTTGGCTTCCTGGCTTCAAACACAGGTAGCTAACTTTTTTTTTTTTTTTCATTCAAAATCCTCTTTATCTATATGTGCTCAAATCTTAATTTGTGTTCCTGTGAACTATGTAAATTGCTAATAATTTCTCATTTACTTTGCCAGTGGACCTGTGGCTGGGGAGCCAGTTGGAGCATAGCACTTCCACTTCCTTTTTACAGGAAATAGTTTTGTGTCCATGCCGTCAGTTTACTGTTTAAACTGAAGGAAGGGGTAAAAAGAGGAAAAAATACAGTCAGGTAGGGAAGTTAATGTATTAGTACTTACTCAGTTCTACATTTTTCTGAACGCTATGAATTTCCTTACGCTGATCTCTGTTTGGTCTGTCCAGTTGTAACTACAGGTTTTTTTCCTACTTATAAATATATAACCATATATATTCTTGGTTTTTTAAGTATAGTTTTATAGGAATTATACATGAAACACATACAGGGTATGTGTTTGATTACAGACAAATCAGTTTCTCATACGCTCTTTCAAAATCCGATTGATACTGGAAGGTCAGTAACTTTCCTGGATCATGTCTAACTCTGGCTTCTTTGTTGTTATTCTTTCTAACTTGTGGATAAGAAGGCATTAATTTAATGGTATGCCAGGAGTTGCAAGTTAGTGTTTGAAATATATTAATGTCTTTGTCAATTAAGTGATTGTTGCATGAGGATCCTGGCAGTTTAGCTTTTTGTAGAAGTTACTCATAAACAGTACAAATACTGGGTCGTAGTTGTGGAATAACACAGCTGAATACATTTTTCACCACGATCAGATACTCATAAGCTTACATTTCTGTGTTCTTGTATTTAGGATGACTTTCCTGTCAATGTCATAGTGTGCCTTCAGAAGTTGCGATTTTTGTGGCAGGCCCTATGCAGGAAAGTCAGTGTTACTGCAGATGTTGAACTTGTACATGATTGCACATATCTGTCTATGTCTTAATCTAATCAGGTTTTTGCTGAACTTCTATATATGCTAAGGCTACAAACTTGTGTTACACTTTCCTCCAAAATCAGAAGCACTAGTAGTTGCAGTTTTGGGGAGAGGTCAGTTAACTATGCAGTTACTACAGCTTCATTTTGAATGACCCTTATATCTCCTCAAACTTTTCCTGATGGTTTATTATTTTTAATACATGCTGCATTTTTCAAGCTTAGTTTCTAAGTGAATTAATGTCTTCTGTGAACTATGTCTACTAGAGACAGCATCATAAATGATTCATTTATGTTGAAGGCTGAGTGGAAAGAGTATATATGATACTGTGTTATAAACTATAGTTGAAGGTTGTATTATAAAGGCATAGTTAAAAATTGTTTCGTTTTGCGTTGTTGTACTACTTGGAGACCTTAGATGGGATCTGATTTCCATTTAGTTTTGTACTGTACAACATGAAGTAAGTATTTCTTTCTCCATTGAATCAGGATTCCATGACTTTGAGATGCATACCCATTCATTCCTAATGTTCTCCTATGTAGCATTTTTGTTACTGCATGGTGTAAATGCATACCTGTTTGTGTTTTTTTCTTCTGATAAATAAAAAGGGTTGTGAGTTATGGTAATTTGATAGTCTGTTGTAGAAAAGCTTAATGACAGGAGGTCTAAAAACTAATAATCTGGAGGCGTCAATAGGGATCATTAATATCTGATGTGGCCCTTACAAGAGGGTTTATCTCTTGTCTTTGTAGGATTTGTTTGTGGATATTTTCACCTGTGTATTTTACTCAGCATGCAATCATGATTTGCAGTTCACAGTATCCATATGAGTCTACTTTCAGTCTTTTTACCCATCAAAACATTCATTTCCATATCTCTATGGAGTTAAATTAACCAGAGTCATGTTCACAGCATGGACATTTTAAAACTTTATGAGCTTAGTTTTGAAACCTTGAGAAATCCAGTTGCACATGTGGAAACATATTGTTGGAGTACAAGTCCTTGGCTGCCTTACCTTAGTGGTTAATAACACTGACAACTTTTGTTGTCATCCTTAAATGAAGATTGGTGTTGCTTCACGTGATGGGGACTAGAAACTTATATAATGCTTTTCTTGTGTAAGGAACCATTAGGAATGGAGACAATTTTAAAATGTGGATTTGAAGGTAATGCCTGGTGCCCCTTTGCTTAATTTACATACTTCAAGCAATTGCAGTAAATGAAAATACAAGCTTTTGCTACAATATTTCTGTTTAACTTGTTACAGAAGTTAATAAAGCAAGGAAAACATGTTGGCCAAGTTATATGTGTTATCTCAAATTCTCTGTTTTAAACTATAGTGTAAAAAATTCTTTCTTTTTTCCCTTCTTATAATGCAAGTAAATAGTATGCCTGCTTTATGCAGGTATATAATTCTGGTTTTCTACTAGATGTTCTTAACAAGCATCTAGTTACTTCAAGAAATGAGAAAACAAGTTCTCCCTATGGTTCACAAGGTTTAAGTATTGTGTTTTGAAATTATTCTCTTTTCTTCACAATTTATAAAACTGCTACTTCTTTAGAATGTTTGCTTCAGTTTAATTACTGTTCTAGTGGAAGTGAAATGTGAAGGGAAAACGTATGTAGTGATACACAGGAATATTCAGCTCAGAGTTTTGCATGTGAAGGAAAGGAGTGTACATGTGTGACAAACTGACATATTTAAGAGGTCTTCTGAAGTTTTGCCAGTATATGCATGTGGTGCTTTGTGTTTTGAAACATTAGAGATGAACAGTGACCTATGATCAGTCTGTATCCATGATTTGTGTGCATATATACTATGAGTATTTGTAGGGTTTTATTTTATTAGCAGAAAGAAATAATCTCAAGAAGCTTTCTAGATGCTTATTAAAAGAAATCTTAAGATAAAGGAAATATCAAATCAGAGTAGTTGATGTTATTAAACATTTTCCTAGTACTGACAAGTTCATGGTAGGCTTTGGTTTTGTTTCCTTCCCTCCCCTACCCCCAATTCTCTCTAATGTAATAAAGATAGCTTCTAGTTCTTAATTTTTTTTTTTTCATCAGGAACATGTTCGGATTGAGATCAGTGAATAATTTTTTGTGTGTGTGAAAAAGATTTCCTTGTCCTTAGCTTACATTTGTTGCCCCTTAGTGTGTATTTCCAAAGTCTGCTATGAGAAAGGGGGGACTTAATTGACCTTTCCTATGTCATTCATCATTTTGTATGTATTTATCAATACTTTTTTTTTCTTTTTTTACTTCAAAAGTATCATCTTAGGCCTACATACCTAAACTAGTACTTTGTCATGCTATTGGCCTCACTCTTTTTTGTTAAGGTTTTGAGTCTTGTAGTTCCTACCTAATTTTATTGGAAATGTGAGGCTACGCAATTATTTCTATATAAGCGTTTGAATATGGGATGAAGAATTTAGTTTTTAGACTTCCATATTTGAAAAAATTACCCTTGGTATTTTCTGATAATAGATTCTTTATATGCTTTGCTTTCATTCTCTTTCTCTGGACTACTGCTACTTCAAAAAAATTTTGATTTTACTCATTGCATGTTTAAGCACAGTTTTGTTTGCATAAAACAAAACAGCCTGAGATCTGTGGTTTGAGGTAAGGCAGGAGCGCAAGACACGTTTTTAGCAGCATACAGAATATAGTTTCTAGGTTATGGGTTAGTCATTATGTATATTCTGAAACCTATGAGCTCCCAAATTGACAGTGCCAGTTTGTTTATGTGTTCGAGGAAACAGGTATGTGTTATATTCCATATGTTGTAAGCATGGTCTTTCTCCTTATATTTTAATCTTGAGTACCTCTGTAGAGTTGCATTTGACTTTTTTAGTTAGTTATTTCCATAAAAGTTCCCAAACTAATTCAAGCACTCAAATACTGACAAAAATGGGAAGATTATCTCCTGCTTTTGGCTGTCTATCTTTCATCATGCAGTAAATACAATTTTTTTTTTTTTTATAATTATTTTTAAGGTACAAGTTGTTGCACTTAATCTCAGGTTTGTGACTTTCTCGTAGGCTTGTGCACAGATGTAACATTTTAGTGTCTGAGTCTAGCAAATGCTACCATTCTTTTAGCATCTTGTGGAAGAGAAATATTTTTCAGTGATTGGGATCTAATGCACAGAAAAGGACCCCACCAAACCTAGAAATGTTAATGTATCTTGTTTATTGGCAGTTAACCAAGGCACTGAGGTCCTGTTTTTTGGGGTGGGAAGAGGGATTTCAGAGATTTTGAGCATTTTGTATAGCACTTAACTTCTTGCTGCTTTCCATACACAAAGCAGTTTTTGCCTTGCTAACAGGAGATAAATGCATGTTACTAAGCTGCTTTTAGCAGGGGGAATGAAAGCAGAAAAGGTAAAGTGACTTGCCCAAAGTTACACAGTGACGCAATGGGTGGAGCTGAGGTTAAGGGTTTAGGCGTCTTATGATGTCTTAATAGCAGGATGCTACATACGTGCAGTTGCATTTGACTTGAGTTTATATTCTGAGTGCTTCGTAACTCGGAGAGGCAGTATTTTAAGGTTGGAGAGTGACTCAGCATATCCAGATAGAGGTCTGTTCAAGGAACTTAGGATTTCTTCTGAAATTTGGGGGAATTAGGGTTCAAACTCATTTTTCCCAAAGGGAGTTTGCTTGTCTTTAAAAAAAAATTCGTGTTTTACTTGCAATCTCTTGGCCCTTTTGATACACATACCTCAGCTTCAGAAGGAGCTGATGGAGTATTTCAGGGAATGGTATCATTTATGGTATAGCTGGCATTTGCTGTATAGCTTTGTTTTCCATGTGCTACGCTCCTGATGTACATGATAAGCATCTGTTCAATGAATAAAATGGCATTCAACTGTGCTGAGTAAAGATTGTGTTGCAAAATATGTAAAAGAGAATTGTGTATCAGCCCTGCCTTAAACATTTCTTAACTTTGTCTGTGATTTTATGATATTTATAATTTTTTTTTTTTTTTCACATGGAAGGAGAAAGAGGAGTATATGGTGTTTGCCTAATTTGTATGATGTATCTCCCTCTTACTAGTACAGAAGCTCCCGCCTCTTCTACCTGATCTGGCAGGGCTGATTTCTCAACCTTATGGGTCAGCTACTTGAGAGTGAACAGTTCGGGGAACAATGGGTTACCTGTGCAAGCACATACCAGTTGTGTAAACTACACTTTTGTGTGCTTGGATTTGGTTGGCTTTCATGAGGGCAAATTGGCTAAATCTCTTAAATTTGACTCTTCTACAATAATAATCTGTGTTCTAGTTTCATCTGATCAAACCTGTCACAGTGTCTTGAGGCATTGCTCGGTAGTAGTGGCAGTGAAGGGAAGCAAACTGACAGAAGCTGAGGAGTAAAGATTGAAACTATTGGTCTTCCGCTACTATACTTTCTTAAATTTGGGGGAAATTTGAGAAGGCTTCTTTATCTCTTTTTCATCCAGATCAATTCCATCTTCTAGCATGAGATAAGACTGTAGGCTAGTAAATAATTTCACAGCTGAGAGAATGCTGAAGGGCAGCACAGTAAAGAACAGTATATTCAGAGAAAAGCACAAGCAACGTTGATTTTTCTCCCCCCTTTCCTTCTACCCTAAACCATTTTCTCCTTCCACCCACCCAAATCTGTATATGTTTTCTTGGGGCTAGTGAAAATTACCTTGCTGTCTCCAAAACTGTACCTATGCCAAGTTTTTGCCATAATTGATAAAAATATGCCATAATTGATGCCAAAATATGCCATTGATGCCATAATTGATAAAAAAAGAAGGAAAAAGGTAAAGAGCAACAACTCTTTGTTTTCGTATCTCATTGAATTTGATGACATTATGTGTGTTTGTTTTACAATGGAAGTACTAGCAAACTGATGTGAAGTTCATGCTGCAAGATGTAGAGCCACTGAAGCACATTGACAGAAATTGTTGAAAGAGTCGTTTTAAAGGCAAAGAGTGCAACAAGGAGTTCTTTGAAGGCAGTTACAGCTTAAGCAGCTCCCCTTCTCTCCAGATTCTGGCTGCTTGTTCCCACCTGCTTTGTGTTGGCACAGCTGTTTGTGAGACCAACCAGTGAATCAGACTTGGAAACTGAGTTGGCTGAAATATATAATTTTATATATATAACATTTGGGTGTGTGTGGGGGTGGAGAATCAGGTTACTTTTCAGTCAGATCGGTTCCCAGACCCAGTACACTGTGCTGCTGCTCAGACATTTGACAAGATAATGGAATGGGTTGTGTGGGTGGACAGGAACAGGGTGCCTAGAAGAGGCAGGGGTTGGTTAGCCGGCTCTGGTAGCACTGTTACTTAATGGAGAACATCATTCTGAGGACTTTTTGCCACCCCTCCTGTAGTAAATCACTCCCCTGTCAGTCTCGCTCTCTCTGTCTTTCCTCCACCCGCCTCGCCCTCCAACTTTGTTTCCTATCTCAAACTTCCATGCTTCACTTGTGCTCTTCCTCTAGTTCTTCCTCACTTTCGCTTGCTCTTTATTACAGTTTTCTAACTTTTGCTCGTGCCCTTTTTCTCCCATGTCCTTTCCAGTGCTCAGTCTGTTAAGCACCTCTTTTTTGTCACTTGCTCAGTCTCTTGCTTGCCCAGTGTTTTCGCCTGCTTGTTCTTTCTCACTTGTTCTTACTTTCTTTTCCGCCCTGTAAGAACAATGTATTTGAGGGGAAAAAATATCCACATTTTAAAGACTAAAACCTCTTAAGAAACACAAAGTTTTTAATTTTCTGGGCTTTTTCCCCCAAAACATTACCACAAAACTGTACAATATACAGATTTATTCTCAATCTCATGCACTTCTGAAATTTTTACTTTAATTCTATTTTGCCTTAAGATAGATATGCACACAAAAAATGTGTATTATTCCTGTTTGGACAAAGTGAAAGACGAAGGTTCTGAAGTTAATGTTATAATGAAAGTTATTTTTCAGCTGTCTTTCAAGAAGCTAGGCTCACATCTTGTATACCAGAAACTAAATTGCAGGGTAAAAGATACTTCGTTTTTTTGTTCCTGCTATAGGAAGGAGACATGAAAAAATGTTTCTCTTGATAGCCCGGGTTTAACATAACCACCAGCTGGACCGGTTATGTTAAAAAACAAACAAACAACTCTTTTGGAAATTCCATGCTTGCTTTTCCTCTTAAATAAGTGACCAGAGCTGCTGGGGTTGTGCTGTTGTTTCACTTCCATGTATTCAGATATCTAATATTTTTGTTCAAGTTATTTAATTTTTGTTGATAACTGTTTACCTGTTAGTTGGAAAAGTAGACAGGAGAGCTGATTCCTTAGTATTTGAATCCATCCATATTTTAATAATCCAAGGTGACTTCAAATAAAAACGTGGAAGATTGGAAAATACACTTGCTCTTTATAGCAGGAAAAAAACACCAGAATTTTTCTGCCCATCTCCATTGCTTCTCTAAGTCTTTGTGTGGACTGGGGGCAGGAGCACCTGAAGTACTTTGCAAGGCATCCTTTCTCCGTGCAAAATGTGATGGACAATATCTTACTTTTACATTCTTATATGAGAATGCAGTTAAACATCACTCTCTGAGCTTTCAGATTTTTTTTTTCTTTAGACCAGCTGTTCTAGGTCAGGTTATCAAGCAGCCTGCTATCAGGATGTACATGCTAATAGGGCAAATGGTATTCTGAATTGCAGTAGTTGTCTCTGGAAATGTTCAGTTGATTCCTTCTCGGTTAGTAAATAAAAGTATTACTCATAAATGCTATATGTCTTCAGTGGCTTGTGGCTTGTCTGATTTTTATTTTTTTTTTGGCTGCCATCCGTCATTTCTTCTGCTTTGAGTCTTGTTCCAGTCTACTCTTCAGTAAACTTTGTTCATCATGATTGTTTTATGCATGTTTTTTTTCATGGCTAAAGACTCTTGGCTTGTGTTAAACAACGTGGCATTGCTCAGTTTCTAGTAGTAGTTGAGGTTCTTAGCCAAATAATGGTTTAGCTACTTTGATGTTTAGTGCCTGTCTTTCCCCCCTCCCATCTCCTTCAGCGATTCATTGTGCTTTTCATGAAGCCTTGTTTCTCTTTTTCCCTAACTTGCTTTGGGTTGACTATTTTGCATTTCAGAACTTCCCACTTTTGCTGTCTTTTTTGCCCTTCAGGATTTCATCCATCTCCTTGACCCCTTCAGCAAAGGGAGGAAGGCTGTTCAGTGTTTTCAGCAGTGTCTGTGGCAGATATAATCTGTACAGGTTAGCATGTCTCTTGCTCTTTCCTAAACACAGGCATCATGAAGAATGTCTCCATCCTTTCTAGTAATTCCTGTAAATCCAGTATGAAGCTACCTTAAAATATTTTGAATAAAAATCTCTCTGAGCAAAAAAGACACAGTAGGTCTTGGCTGCTAGAGCTGTGTGGGGATCCATCTTTACTCAGATAGGTTCAGTGTAGCACCACACAGATTCAGCGTAACACTCTTTCTCTTAAGATCTGATATTAGGTCCCCTTTATGTTCAGTTCAAGTAAAATCTCAGATTAGCAGTATGGAGTTTTGGCTTATTTCCAAAGGTGGTCCTTTCTTGTTAAAAAAAAAAATATTTTTTAATACTTTACGGGAAGAGCGAAGTTGTCAGTGTAGTATATGGTGTTATGAATTGGGACAGAGTTCTCTGCTGTGACCGTCTTAATGACTACATTGTCGTGTTCAGTGTCTCCTTTTTGCCTTGCGCTGGAAACTAGAGGTATGAAGAGCTGTAGAGATGAGTCTCTTAGACTGCATTCGGTCTGTTTGGTGTGCCTGATATGACCTCTGAATCTTGCTTTTCTTATCCCTTTTGCTGTGCCCCTGTGATTTCATACATCGCTCTGTTGTTTCAGATGTGTGTAGAAAAATTGTATTCTTCCTAAGGATACCTCTGCTAGCATCATCCATGGAGTGTGTCAGATGATACTTGTGACCTTCTTGTTGAGCTCTTAAACAAAAATGGAAGAAGAGCAGATCTATATCAGAAGTTACCTTTTTACAGTGATCTTTCTTAAAAAGCACAGCATATCATTACATGAAATATGCCAGTTCAGTAACGTTAGTAGAAACTTAAAGAAAAAATCTGCTGGAAAAGTGGCTTTGTTTTGGAGTCTTTCCATCTAGCAAGCTAATCTTGGTAGCCTACAAGGACTTCATTGGGACACTAAAGATTTTCTTGCTGTTTTATTTCCTGGATACCTCAGATGTGGTGATCTTGAGTACTGTTTGGAGGTCTCTAAGGTCAGGATTTAAAAGCCTTTTTAAATTTTTTTTTTTTTTTAATTTGTCCTCATTTCCTTCCTGCAACCTGCCTTATTGAAATAATTTTAGGAGTTCTTATCAGGAAAAAAAAATGCTGCAGGAAACCAGACTCCTCTGGTCAGAACCCTAGCAACTTCTGATGCTGGCAGAGATACTATTAAATAATAAAAAAGTATAATCTTGACATGTCCTAGAACTATTTAAATCGATAATTTTGTCTAAGTTTTAGTGCAATGTCTGCTTCTTGAAAAAATGACAAATAACTCAGGATTAGATTGATCAGTTTATACCCAGTATTTGGATGCTGGAATTGGTGAAGTTCATGTAAACTGTCCCAAAGGTTCAGTTTTTTTCTGTTTAGCCTCATAAAAGTCTAGTTAGACAAAATTAATCTGAAAGGCCTCGGTTTGAGAGAATTTTCCTGGGCTTTTATCTTGATGAGAGATGTCTTTTAGACTTTTGTCTTATGACTGCCATCAGAGAATATTTTGAAAAATGAATGCTATACATCTCCATAGTGACTGTACTCAAAGAGGGATTCAAAACATTATCCCCGGTTAACAGACTAAGCTTGAACTACACATTCAGGACCATAATAGAACATGGTTATTTTAAAAAACAATTGTCCTGAGTTCATTAAAGCCTTTAATACATCAAAAAAATGACATACTTTTTCAAGTAACTTGGCATTGTCTGTGTGTGTGAGAAAGCCAATAAGCAAACTTGAAAAAAGTTGGTTTTCTTTTGGGTCATTAGTGCTAGAGCAGTGAGGATTGGGAAAGAGAGGAATGTGGGCAGAACAGCCCCCCTCCACCCCTTTTCTTTTATTTTGTTTTGGGTTGCGGTGGTGTTTTTTTTCTGTTTGTTTTGTTGTGTTTTTGTTTTTTTTTTGTAGCAGCAAATGATTAGATTATCTTAGCAATTATGTGCTACTTTAGCCTTAGTCTTAACCTTCTTTCTCTGTTGTTTGAGTGAAAGCAAAGTCCATCACATTTGTTGTGGGCTAAGTGCGTGTGTGTAGGTAGGTAGGTATGTGTTTGTGGTCAGTTACTGAGGAGAAGCTGACAAAAGTTAAGTTGTAAACATGATTGTGAATTTGAACTCTTAGCTCTCAAATTTGGATTGAATTTCTTTATGGCAGGTATCTGCAACATCTTGTTAGATTGGTAAAACCCAGTTCTAATGATGATTGACAATCCATTCCACTTGATGAAAGAGTGTCATGGTGATTAGATCTTTTTGTGGGATATTCCATACGTTGATGAAGGCTTGATGAGGAATTACTGGATGAAATTCTAAAAAACGTTATGTAGATGGTCATATTAGATTATGAGGAGTACATTCTGGACTAAATGGTGTGGGGTTCTTGTCCAGTTTTTTCTTTTTTTTTTTTTTTAAACTTATAGCAGAAAAGCCAATGATTTTATCTGGCAGAACAAGCATTCTAGAGCCTCCGATGAGCTACCTGTAATGATGTTTTGTATAGGTATAGAGCTGCAGTGAACGTTTGATGAAATCTCTATTCAATGTGATAAATGTACCCCAGTAAAGCTTTTGTTGGTTCATCTGTACCCACTGTCTATACTGGCTCTTCTCCATGCATGTGCATGCATACACATGCATATATGACTTGAATAGGGTGTTTGAATTCTTCTTAAAGGGTTATAATACCATTTAAAACTCACTGAAATTTTGCAGCCTACTACCTCTGCAGTAGTATCTTGGGATATACTAAGATTTGCTTTAACATTATGCTTAATGGCAGGGATGAAGGCTATCAAGATAATAAAACGAGCTCAGAGTTTTGAATCTGAAAAAGATGGTATTTTGACTTCAACACTAGGTTATATGAAAATTTCCTGAAGTTTGTTAATTTATCTCCTTCTTCAATGAGAGTTTTCTAGGTCAGTGGTTCCTTAACTGGGAAATAAGGCCATGGTAAATGAACTGCAGATGGAACTTAAAACCATGCTGAATTATGTTAAGTTAAAAAATATTATGTTAGGATGATTCATGTTTTGTTAAAAATTTTTGGAGCTAACAGTGATCTATATTCTGAGAAATGTTAGGGCTGTAGTTCTGGAGTGAATGATGTGAGGAAAATGTGGAATCTTTATTTATTCATGTATTTGTTTACTACACTGAAGGAACAAAGAAGGGGAGAACCCATTTGTGCATTTTTTTGTTGATCTACCTTGGCAACTTTTCTTTACCATAGTTTTGGAGTGCCTTGTGATGTTATACGCATTGGAGATTTCCTCGTGATCATAATACAAGAGTTACAATCATTTCCTCCTTTAAAGATGGTTTACAGGAGAGAGGGGAGTTAAGACGGAGCTGCAGATGGACTTCCAGCCCTCATCATTGCAACCCCTTCCTCTTTAGCGTGTGGATGTTGCAGGGGAATATGATGTGACTGTTTGACAGCAGCCTAAATTGTGTCGCAAGAGGTTCTTTGTCCACCTTCTCCCTTGGTTAAGCATACTTGCAAGTTCTCTTCGTTGGCATTTTTGCTTTACTTTTCCACGTTGAGCCTGCTTAAAAGCTAAGCACAAAAACCTAATGATACAAGTAAAGGTAAAAACTTTAATGCCAATTTACCTACCTAAACTGTTTCGTCATGAGGTGGAAGAGTGCCAGGAAGATGAGTGTCATCTGTGACTTGCTCTTTTCTTATAAATAGTAGCCCTGAGTTTGGTCAGCTTGTGAAGGCATACGCTTGGTGGGAAGTTACGTTCTGTGGTATAAACTGAGCTAGCATCTTTTTTTGGCACTGTTAGCCTTTTTATTCTAGCTTTAAGTTTTTCGTACCATTTGCTGAGCCAGTTCAGTTTACTAAACTGGCAGGAAATGAACCTGACAAAGATGTGAACAGTTTTTAAGGGGGCCATTGAGCTGATTTGTTTTACTGTATATTCAGTGTGAAGGCTGAAGCTTTGCAAGAAAAGGGGCACAGCCTGTTGGGAAGGACGGAGGGGAACTGCTGCCCTTCCTGCTGCTTTAGTGTGTTCCTCAGATGGAGAAAATCTGAACTCACGTTGTTCAGTTCCAGTGAGAATACCTAGATCACCTGGCTTTTCAGATACTGTTGGCAACTGTCCTTGAGTCCCATGTAATCTGTGCTATTGTACAAAAAAAGAACCAAAGAATCATGGGACAGAAGGAAACAGACTCCCCAGTCCAGTGACGGGTGTGCTTACCCTTAAGGGAAGAGGAAAAAGAAACTTTATGGGATTCAATCAGTGCTTATGCATTTTATGGGAAATGGCTCCTGGATAATGTTTTATTTCCTCGGTGAAAAGATATTATGTGAATTATGGAAATGTAGCACAACCACCGAGTTAGGAATGATATGCAAATAAAGCGGAGAGAGTGTGGGAGAGTATAGATGGAACATAGAATACTTTGTATCAGTGGGATTCTTCTACTCTTCAGTTATTTGTTAAGGGGCTTTAACACTGGTTTTTTTTTTTTTTTATAGTGAAATTAAGTTAATTTTCTGAAGGACTTAATCTGATAAACTGTGTGTCTTTGCATTTGATACTTTGTATCAGTGGGATTCTTCTACTCTTCAGTTATTTGTTAAGGGGCTTTAACACTGATTTTTTTTTTTTTTTATAGTGAAATTAAGTTAATTTTCTGAAGGACTTAATCTGATAAACTGTGTGTCTTTGCATTTGTTAATTCGTATGTTGAAATACAAATACCCCATGATATTTTTTGAAACGTATTTGAGTGGATGCAGTAAGTGCAATTCCTGAGAAATAGATGGTATTTTCCTTATGCTAGAGGTGTCTTGAATTTTGAAAATGGTGCATTTCCCTAGCTTCTCTAAATTGGGATCTAAAGATAATAGAAATAATGCTCCCGATGTGATTGCTGAAGTAATTTAAAATAGAATTATTTTTGCTTGAGAATTCAGATTTCTCTCCTGGTGTTACATTGGTAACCTGAGCCTGAATTAAGACTTAAAGCATATCATGTAAGTCTCTATATATACTTAGGCTGGGACAATGAGAGCGGAATGGTAAGTGTGCTGGATTTTACTGTGGTGAAAAGTCTTTTTTTTGTTCATTTTGCTTTCCAACATCAGAGAAATTTGTAGTTGGCATGCCTGATTAAATTTATTTCTTCAAATTTATTTATGTAGACTATTATGACAGACACAAACTATATATAGAAAAGCCTGTAAACATTTCAGTTTTGTTTTTGAAGTGGAGGTGGGGTCTATTACTATCGATATCAAACCAGCTATTAGCTGTGGTCTTCCAAGTGCTCTGTGGCAGTTTGGAAAGAACTATTGGAAATATAGCTATGTTGCTCTTGACTAGTCTTTTTACTGTATTCTTAGCCTATACAGCAACCCTTATCGTAGATAGTTTGTGAGCTCTCTGCTTTTGTCTGTTTGTGGGCAAACATGGTGTGTTTTGTTAGTGAGCTTTTTAGGTGAGGATTATCATTTTATTGTGTCTCACAACACCCAACGCAATGAGGTTCTCCCTCCATGAGCAGAATGCCCTGTTTATTACACCAGCACAGTCCTAGAGCATGGCTGCCTCACCTCAGTATCAGTATTTGGACTCCCGCCCCTGACCTAGGGACTGTCAGTTTCAAAGGTCCAGAACATCAAAGACTCCACAAAAATGCAAATAAAGTTTTCTGTGATCAAGTAGTAGTATGCAGAACATAAATGTGTTAGCTGTATGCATATGCTAAAGAACAATTAGGTTCTTATTTACTGTGTAGATTTTTAAGCTGAAAGTCAGACTCGGGCTCTGGAACTGTTCAGAGTCAGCAGAAAACTGATCAAAAAAGGTGAATATTTTACAGCGTGCTAAATTGCAGAACTGACTGAGTGAGACTGGGGCAGGTGCCAGACATGGTGCAAGAGATGGGCCTGCACTGAGTGGTTAAGGGCAAGGAGGGGTGTGGGTGGGAACACAGCAGCCAAATCTAAATCAGCTTTGGCTTTGGGGGGGCTGCAGCCTGAGAATTCTTATTTTAATGAGATAACTCAATTTATTCACCGTCAATTTTGAATGCATCTGGTTGTTGTGCAGCCCGAACTTGACCGCTGTCAATTTTCAAAGCTATTGAACTTCGTATGAACTGCTATTTGAAAGCATGTTGAACAAGATTTTTAAACATCGTGTTTCTGTACTGACATGTCTGGCAAAAGCCGGAGTTTGGTTTTTGGCTTCCAGGTTAAATATATCTGGAAGAGCCGTTGTGTTATATGTAGTTTTGGAAATACGGGCTTCCTCATCTTGTTCTTTAAACAACTTGTAACTCTTTTTCCCATCTGTGAACTAGGGTCCCAGTTACTTTGTCAGTATCCTGAAATCCTAGAAGTAATCCTAAAATTTAACATTGATAGATCTAATTTAAAGGCAGATTTGAGTTCTGTGAGCAAATTTAAGTTGTGGTTATGTCCCCATTTACTACACTTGCATGGCTATTCCATATTCCATTTTAGTATTATACTTGGGATACGTAGAAAAGGAGAAATAATGTGCTGGGATTTCGAGTCGTGCAAATACAGGAAAAGGATGTCCTTCCACTTTGAAGAGTGTGTCTAGAGTTACTTTTAGGAATAGCCGTTTGGGAGCCAAAATTGCTTTGGTTGCTGCTGTCAACCTGCTAAATCAGTCTCTTCCCCTCGCCTTTCTGGAGAGGCGGTGTGTACCCTATTTCTGAAGTACTGAGTTTGACTATTTTAATATCAATGTGAAGCCTGTGAACTTGTCCTGCATAAAAATCATCACCTGATGATAAGACAGACTGTGTCTTGCCTATTTCCCTGAGGGAAGGAAAAAAAAAAAAGGAGAAAGCTTAGAGCTGAGGCCATCCTCCATGGCAGGCTTCTTAAATGATTGTGCTCTAGATACAGTAATGTTAATATTTTTTTCCTAGTGACTGGTGAGTATACCATCAGAATGATGTTGTGGCTGAAGTCTTGTTGGAAAGAGGTATTATTTGGCTAGCTTGTTGATTGATTTTTAAAGGCTAGAAGTTTGGGTTTTTTTAGAGGTTTACATTGAGTTCTGCAGGATTTCTAGGATGATAAAAGTATGAATTTATAACTGAAGAAATTTTTTCCTTTTTCAGCTCCTTGAGGTGCAGTGGCTCAGAAACACCTCTGAACAAGTATTCCCAGAAAAACCCATCTAACTGGGTGAAATCTGATAGACGCATTAAGAAAAATTCTGATATTTGAGAACTAAATATTTTCATTTGGTTTCTTTGGATACAAAATGGAAGTAGACAAGTTTCAGCTTTTCAGCCTAAACTGAAGCTTGGGCAGTTAAATCTGATTTATCACGTTAAAGTGGAAAGGATATCAGCAGTACTTCTCTATTGTCGCTTTTCATATCAGAAGTATACCTGGCAGAAGGTATGGGGATTTATAGGGTGAGGTCTGGTTTACGACCCAGGCACATGGTTAACATATTACCAGAGAGCACCTAGCTGTGTGTATGCCTGTCTAGTCTAAATCTCCTGGATAATGAAAGGTAAAGTGTGGCATTGCAGTTGTCAATGGGAGCTGTCATATGGTAATCAATTAAACAGCAGTTAGTCCATGGTGTGTTTAAAAAGGCACACAAACCAATGTATGGCCGAAACAAGCCACTTACCCAAAGTCTTATAAATAAGCACCATCTATTTACAGAGCTAGCCGACAGTTTACAGTTGTGTGTGGTTGATTGTTTTGTTTTGGGTTGTTTTTTTGTTTGGTTGGTTGGGTTTTTTTTGTTTTTTTTTTAATTTGGAAGACTATAGATGTGCATATCTCCATGTACTAAAATATTTTGGAAACCTTGAAGATTAAAGGTACTACTGTGTCAGGGCAACGAACATCTAGGTTGTTATAAAGGTACTTGAAATACGTAACTTTAGATAACTTTTGAAAGTAAATTCGGAACTATCTGCTGCCAAAATTGAAATGGAGAAATATTCTTATTTCATTTAGACGTATGATTGCAGCTTTACAGATAATTTCCCAGGAATCTCTATAAGTATATAAGGTGTTTCTGTAATGTAGTTTGTTGTGGTCTGAGTTCTCTCTGGTTTTGATCAGTTCTGTTACAGTAATATTTACTGAAACGTGATGATAACCTATGAGTTTATTTATTTCTGGTTCCTGTTACATGTACGTTGCAGCATGATATGGAATTTGTCATGCTTTAGGGCAGAATTAAAAGGGGGGAAAGAAAAAGTGAACAGTTGAGACAAGGGAGCAGTAATGATGTAAAAACCCAGTAACATCTGAATTTGATAAGGATGGGTCACTTAGAAAGCTGAAGTCTCTTGAATGTGTCATAATATTTTGTTTAAAACCCTGGTAGCT
>KZ505795.1:803190-830288 GCA_002844005.1 Limosa lapponica baueri | reverse complement strand
GTGGATGCCCCATCCCTGGAAGTGTTCAAGGCCAGGCTGGATGGGGCTTTGAGCAACCTGCTGTAGTGGGAGGTGTCCCTGCCCATGGCAGGGGGTTTGGAACTCGATATTTAAAGTCCCTTCCAACTCTAACCATTCTGTGATTCTCAGTGAAGTCCCTTTTTGTCCCAGCTGTTTGCTCCTGCTGCTAGGCTGCTGTGCATCTGTAGTGGACCAGATTTGAGAACTGATACGGGATAAAAAATAGTGGTCTTTTTTTTTTCCTTCTCCTGCTCCCTGGTTTTCCACCTGGGTCAGTTCCCCAGTGCAGTTTGCTGAGTGACCCTGTAATAGCAGCACTGTCTCAACCAAGCAGGTAGTGGTGGAAAGGATGCAGGCCGCTTAAGCGGTACTGCTGCTGAGGAGAAATTCTTGCTCAACTGCAACTGTTGTTCTGCCTTTGCCAGGCTTGAATTTGGGTGAGAAACTTTGTGATTTCAGTAAAGCTGCTTGTACATGCTTTCACACTTAAAAGATGGGTTCTTGCATCACATGTTGTAAATTTAGCATAAGACTGAAACTAGTCATTCACAGTATATTCTTTTTAGAGGAACTAGTGCTTTTTGGAACACTGAAAATAATTTTACAGTATACAAGAAAAATGATGATAGTGTGTTTTGTTTTAGAGGCAATTGTTTTATAAGCATCTCACAAATATTTATCTAGAAACTAGCATAGTCTTCTAGTTCAGCAGTGTGCATTTAAAATTTGCTGGGAGTACAAAGCTCTTAGGAAGAATAGTGTATTGGTTTGATAGTAGTTGTCTTTTCACCCTAACTTGAAAACCAGTCCTGTACAAAAATGCCTTCTTCCCAAAATTTTAACATTCCCTTTCTTGAGCGAATAGGTTTTCCATAACACCAAAGCGCTTAAACCTGGAGACAGGGTTCTTTGGGAATATGCTAAATACGATGCTGATCATGAATTACTCGTAATTTGCTTAGTACTCAATATATTGGCTATCAGCTATAGAAACATGCAGGTGTCTGTAAAAGTGGAGGGGTATATTAGGTTTTCATGCTGGAACCGTATCTGCTTTTAATTTTATGTATGTGATTTTGTGGGTGAACCTCAGACGTTTTACCGAGTTCTGCTTTGTACATGGGATATACGAAGCAGTCCAATGTTTGTGGTTTTTATTTTCTTTTCACTCTTGTGAATTATTTCTTATACATAACATTGCATCTGTTGGTCCTAAGTAGAACAGCAGCAGTAAATATATGTGTGTGTGTTTGGTTTTCAGATATGTGTTAATTTGTACATCTAAACTCTTGGGATTTTACCTAGTAACAAAAGACGCTGTATGTGCTAGGTGCTATGAGAAAAATGATTTCAGAATTCCTCAATTGTGTCTCTTTGGGAACTAGTCCTAGAGGTCGACAACTGCTAGCACCCTATGAGATTTATTTATTTAAAATTCCAGTAGTATTGGTTGTACTTCACATTTTATTATGCAGTATTTTAAATAATACACCAAATCTGGTGTATTTGGTGAATGTATTGCCCTGTATGTCTTATGTCAAGCAACATCATTCGTTGTCCATGCGTAGTTTCAAGAGGAGGCTGTTGAGACGCAGAATAACAACAGCTTAAGAAATTGGTATTGTATAGATTTATATACATCTAGATCCATTATATTCCAGTACGCTAATAATCTAAATTTAATGATGTATACCTCAGGATAATTTTCCTAGTAAATAAATAAATAAATTTGCTTCTAAGTAAGTATTTATATTTTATGTTGCTAGCAACAGGCCTGCCTGCATTCACCGAAGGTCAGTGACCTGAATTATGTTCATCTCTGACAGCAGTGTGTGTAGTCATGAGATATGCAGAGATTTCTCTGGTACTTCATGAATATGGCTCTAAATACTACAAAATAACATTTTTGCAGAGGGAAAAATTCCAGAACTTTGTTGTGATTAGTTTGCAAAATCTTTCCATTTTTTACTAAAGTTGCCATATTGAATCTTATAATACAGTGATACTGAATAAGGAAAATAAATCTATATATGAAGTGTTTTAATTAGTAAAATGCAAAAAGTAAAACCCTCTCCAGCAGACTTTTCTTTTAGTTCAAGCCCTTGGGTGTGCTATTGTTGATATTCTGAAAACTCTTTATTTAAATTTGTCATGGAAATAATTCTTCATATATGCTTAACATTAAAGCAAGGAAACGTCAGAGACACATGAAAGTTTTATGCTTTTCACAGTCACCATCTTTATAATATGGTGGAGTATAACCTGAGATAAAATGTGCTCAGTGTCTTTCGCTTATTTAACTACACACTTTGTAGTAAAGCTGAACTCTACACTTGAAATTATTCATGAATGTGGAGTGGCTTTGGATAGGTAATCCCATTATATGTATTTTGAGGAGATCAGAAGAGCATTGTGTGGGTAGGAAAGATGAAGAGCAGAAAGCAACAACAATTAAAATAGGAAATAAAAGCATGAAGTAAAGTTTTAACATGGTAGCTTTGTACACAGTTGATTTCCAAGAACTGCTCTCTTTGTTTAAATGAAAGACTTAGCTTTTATTCTTTTGTTTGTGTTACCACTTTCAATAATTTGCTTTTAAACACCTTTCTTGTCGTCTCTTCCTCCCTCTACTCCTGTATTTCCAATTCACTTCTGTTCTGTACCAGTAAGTAGATCAAACTGCGTTCTTGAAGCCCAGTAAATGTTATTACTAAGGGGATTCTTCTAGTAATAATCTTACAGACTGTGTGATGAGTGGGATTTGTTTGTGCCTCTTCTTATCATCAATTTATTATCTAAACCAAGAAGACTTTGAACAGGCCTTTTGGTTTTAAGAACTTGGCAATGCAAAGGCACAACAGAAGACACTCAGTTATTGAGTTTAACATGTTGCCCCTCCAGCTATTATATGCGATTTGGTTGTATCTATTTAAAAAAAAAAAAAGTTAAAAATGTTACCCTTTAAGGGTGTGTGTGTGTGTGTGTGGGTGGGTGTGTGTGTTTGTGCGTGATACTGTTACCATCACAGTAACTCATTGTCTTTGTTCTCAGCTAATGTTTTAGAATTACTTTTTAATTTGTGGATCCCCTTCTTAGAATACAGTGCTACAATAGACACCCACCTTTCTACTCCAGGTCATAATTCCACACTAGTTGTCCAGTTCTTCAGAAGGTAATTGTTGGAGAACTGTAAGGAAACTGAAGAAGTGCGTTGGTTTGTGGTGGATATGTTTTGCTGGTTAGTTATGAAGTGGGTGGATGTATTGATTCCCTGTTAATAAGCTGTTAATGACTTTATAGGTACATCAACAACTCTTCCTTATTGCTGGTAACTCTAACATCATCTTCTAAATTCTAAACTAATTCAGATCTGTGCATGTTAGTTACCTTTACAGTTTGGTTTCTCCTTTCTTGTACCTTTGTGAATTCTTTGCAAGATAAATACATTTTCAGAGTGTTATAAGTGATCTTAAAATATTCTAGCTTAATTTCCAATCAACAAAAAGCGTAGCTTCCGATATGTATGAAGTTGCTTTATGCCTTTCACAAAATGAGCTGTGTGATTTCAAGTTTTGTAGTTAGAACTTGGTAGTCTGTATTTATTGGATAGTATGTTCTTAAACTGATTGATTCCTCTTCTTAGGGTTTGGCAGTGTGTTGTCCAGGACAGTGCTGTATGTTGCTAGTGTTGCAGTTGGTTTGATACAACATTAGGCTGTTGTAAAACACTGGGGATGTGCTATTGTGCTGCTTTTGGAGCATGCCATTCCCATTGTAGAACTGGCAGAAGACAATGTATGAATGCTCTACAATCTATTTGGCTAAAAATCAGCTAGCTTTGCTCAAACTGTGTGTGTTGATAGTTTGAACTAAGCTGGTTTAGTATTGGAACAGGCCTTGTACTGATGCAAATGAGTGGTGATCCTTGATGTATTTGAGCTACAAGTTGGTAAAGACAAAAGAGTGATGCCTTCAGTCCTTTCAGCTACTACTGGAAAAGGCTTTCTATAATCTTACTGTCCATAGATACTTTTTTTTTAATCACAGTATCGTGGCTGGAGAAAGCTTTCAAAAATGGTATGATGCCTCTGTAGCTTTAAGGTGTCAATGTAAGTTGGATATATCTGGTACTCCAAGACTTATATTGTTTGTTTGTTTAAATCCAGGGACTATTTAGTGTAAAGGAGAGAAGAGTTTGTTCTCCCTCTTTTCTTGTTCTTGAACACAAGTGACTGTCTCTACTGTGTTTAGTGCAACTAACCTCAGTGCAAGACACTCTGTCTGTCTGTGTGATGTGTACACCTACGATACATAACAGACTGAATCTTTTATCCAAATTTAAGTGATTTAGGCATGAGAGTTTGTAGGATCTTGTGTAGCCTTAGGCAGTATTCATCAGCCTTATCCAAGTTCATGGTTACTGTGGATGTGGCAGTGACGTTCTACGTCTGTGGAACTTCAGTTGTGAAAAAATAAAGCTGTTGATTCATGATGTGGGATGACCAGTTTTTGTTTGCCCTCTCCATCTTTTGGAGGCATGACAGCAAGAATTCACCTGCTCATAAAATAGAATTACTGCAACATATACTCCTACATGTGTCACATAAGAAATTCTTCCATGTCTTCCTGCCACTCCCTTTTGTTTGTGTGGGTGACATTTCTGTGGTGCAAGGGAAGAAGCCAGTGTGGTGGCAGAAAGGCTAACCGAGCTTAGGGTGTATGCAGTGCTTAAATGGTCATTGTTGGTGAAGAAATGGAGCAAACTGCAATGTTTTCTGCTAAAATTTCAGTATATAAGTGCATTTTAGGCTAGGCACGCTTTCTTGGAGTTAGATATAACAGGAGGTGTTTACTTAGTAATAATCTAGACTTCACAATTTGAGCTGTTAGGTAATTTGCAGAGGTTCTCTAAAATTCTCAGTTATTTGTAAGTGATTTTGGTATTTTCCTAGGTTGCAGAGTACCAATGATATTTCATTGGAGAACAAGTGAAAAGCAAATACTTGAAAAATACTTTGACCAGGGGTTGATTAGTTGTTGGGTGTTGTGTTTTGTTGGGTTTTTTTTGGTGTTTTTTGGTTTGGTTTGGGTTTTTTTGCATAATCCCACAGTTCTTTTTGACTGATGAACCTAATGCAATTTCATGGGAGATATGAGGGAAAAATAGACTTGTACATTTATGGATTTATGTGCACTTACAGTTCTGTATTTTGTTGATTTGGTAAGATCCTACAGAGGTTCAGTCATGTTTTAGAAATACTGTCCTGGGTTACTGTAAAAAATCGCATATTTAAGGGCTTTGCAAAGATGATTAACTACTGATAATTTCACTTTCGCAGGTTTGAGAAGAGCTTTTTTTGAGTGACCTTAATTTTCAGAACTGTTCAATGACCAGTTGAAATTTAAGTTAATTCCTGAAATTTTGACACTTCAATAATTTTTTTTCTAGCAATAGTTTTGTAATGTCTGTCTCTACTCTTACTGTTGGAAACCTTCATTTTCGTTTGGAACTTCCTTGGTTTAGCTCTGTGGTTTTACTTGAGAGCTAGGGTTGAAGTAAGCACTATGGGGATCTAGTAGAATGGAAGTTTACAATTGTTAGGTATCTTACTAGTTTATATTTACATCATCTACTTTTTTTCTTCATTTTGCAGTGTTGTTTGCTGCTGGACTTCCCCTGCCCCCTCACCCCCGCAGGATGATATGAGACTTGAAAGAAGACGATGCATACAGGTGATGTTATTTTCAAGGGCTTTTAGAAGGGACTTTTTTTTTGTGTTCTTGATCTACTTTTTGTTTCTTTTCCATTCTCTGTTGCACCAAAATTACGTTGTTCCAACCTTAGTAGAATATTTAAGAACCTGTAGAATTTTGAAATCTTTCTTTGCCCTGTGAAACTCTTTTGCAACTGTCCAGGAAGAACTTAAACTAACTTAAACGTACTGCTTTTAGTCTTGTCTTGTTTGCTGTTACCCCCTTTTAATGTACCCCCACTTGCCAGCAGATGTAGGTCACCTGTTTAGTGACACACTATTTCAAGCATTAACTTTCTTTTAAAGAAATGTTATGGATCTCTCTGAAAAAGCGTAACAAATTAATAGCTAATAGTTCATTGTCCCTTATCACATACTTATGTCCAGTTACCCTAAGATTTCTCGAGAACTGAGGATAGGATCTTTGAACATCTTTGAAAGTCTCTAGCCATTCTTAAAATTGATGTTTTAGGAAGTTCTTCCATTTTTTGCTAATCAAAATGCTGTAAGTACTAAGTGTATTTGGAGATTAAATAGCTATTTTTAGTAATACTGTTTTGCTGGAAATATGGTTAATATTTTGACATGAAAAATCATGATCAGAAGTAGAATAAAATTTAGGTTGTACAGGAGGATTGGTGTAGTTCTTTATACCCAAATACCCTTATTTAAGCAGTGAACAGTTCTGTGACTGCCACATTGAGGCCTGTAACAGTGAAGTACACGTAAGACAGTTCTTTCATTTACTTGTTCAGCTTTAAAACCCATGAATCCTTGGGGTTGGAAAAAAACCTAGATAGATTTACGTATGCATGCAGATCATCTCCTGATTGACAGTTTTCAGTTGCATCAGCTGTTCATGCATAAACAGCTTTAGAGGGTATATTTACATGGAGCATGTTGGATTAAGACCAAGATGCTGTAAGTGGATATTTCATTTTGTGAAAACTAAACATTCGTTCGTTTCAGTTGAATGTAAGTTGTATGTTGATAGGTCAAGTAAAACTGGGTCTAAAGAATTCTAAAATTAGGTGAGGCAAATAAGAGGAGAAAGAAAAAAATGTTCGGAAGGGATATTTAATTTGTTTTAAATATATAAACCTAGAGGAATAGCATTTAAAGTCTCAAAATTGAATCTTTTGATGTCCCATCAAATTTGTGGAGCTCTGTCTAGTAGGCAGTCATTGCAATTGATAACATTATAGGTCATTCACTTGTTGCAGCGTAAGTTATAATGTAGCACAACTTGAATATTGAAAAAATGGTTTGAAAGCTTTGAAAATATTCATCCTACAACTTAGAGGAGAGATAACATGAAATAGTACCTTACACATCTTACGGTGTTTGAAATAATTAAGTTTCATATTGTAATACATTAATCTGAGTTGAAACTTGAAACTTAAGTACTTTCAGTTTTGGTCAGGATTTCTGGTGATGGTGAGCTTGTAGAATTATGAGCTTAGTAGAAATGTACACAAGATTTTAAATTTTAAGTAAAATTCTATCCTCTAAAGTCCAAATTATTTATTTAGAAGCCCCATGGTAAACGCAGAGTGAAAAACAGTGGTACCTTGACAAAGACTTTTAGGCTTCTGATGTGTCATATAAGTTGGAAGTTAGGCAAGTAAGACTTATTTTCAGTTTTCTGTTTATTAGGAGAGCCAATATTAGTATGCTAAGGTTCTGAGAATAAACACGATTTGCATGCCTTAAAATGAAAAAATGTACTGTAATTATTTTGTAACGCAATAACAGCAAGAGTCATATGATGACTCTGCTGATATCTTTCTCAAGTTCAAAGTAGCTGGTGAGAGCTCAGGCCAGAAATTGAAAGGTTTTGTGGTTATTGAGAACAGTTCTTTTGCATTTTTAACAAGGCTGGGCTTCTGAAGGGTGACTGATCTGGGTGACTGATCAGACATGCCTGGTAATGTCTAAGCTAAAGGATGAAAGCTTCTATAGGGTAAATAAATTCTTTGTTATAATGGGCATCACTTCTTTTCACTGGAAACGGATCTAGTCTAAACGCCTAAAATTAACCACAGCATAACTGAGGGGAAAAAAGTCTTCTTGAGGAAGAGGATTTTTTCACTTTTTCTGTCTTGGAATACTTGAACTTTAGATCACCACTTAAGCAGAAAACACAGAAATGTATTAAGGTCCACACTGTTTTAAAAAACAAAAAGTGAAAATATTGAATTGATACTGAATCTTATTTTCCAGTTTTGACTAACAAGGAAAACAAATTTGCAGCATGTCTGACTTCTCGTTTTGCCCTGTTCTTAGCACCTGTGCTGTCTAGGACACATAAAGAGAGGGGCACTTTAAGATACTATTTGGAGGACTGAAAGATTTTCAATAATTGCTTTTTGACAATCTTGTTGACTGATTGATTTTATAGGATCTATACTGCTTTTCTGTGAAACACTGCAATAAGCAGAGCTGGGGGTTCAGCTCATTATAGGAAAAGCTAAATTTATATTTCAGACATGCTTATGCATTACAAATGCATGTTATAACAAAGTTAATGCCTTAGAATGTGGTTTGTAATAAAAAAAAAAGTATTTTCTGAATGTGAATTTTTCCTTTTAATTCTTTGTACTTTGAAAGTCAGTTTCTCAGGGACATTTTCTGAAAGGAAGGAACTGTAAGTGCCAATGCTATTACTGCCATTATGGTTGTAGTTATTATGCTGATAATCATACTAGCAAGTGTTTACTTTTAATGGTGTAGTAGCATCAGATTTCGGACTGTGCTGTGTACTTACCAGCAAGGATTCATCTTGTGTTTTAAGAGTTCATGTTTTCAAAGTGATTGCTACATCTTGTCCTGCACCTGTTAAGCAGAGTATAACTGTGTGGTTGGTTGTTACTTTTATTCCTCCTCTTTGTGTAGGCTACCTTATAAGAACAGTTTGGTTTTATAACAAAGACCTTTCTGGTTTTGGCTTTGATTTTTCTAGTTAACTGCAGCCTAGGAATAAGTAACTAAAAAGAATTAGTTGTCTTTAAGCTTTTGAAGAGCTTAAAGCTTCTTGTCTTTTCTTAACCTTTGTAAGAAAAGGACTCATATCTCAGTTGAGAGTATAAGGGACCAGTATAGATCTACTAAACCAAAACTATGAGTTCCAGAAGGATCCATTCCATAACACCACGTGCTGATCCTCTCAGAGGAGATTAACTGGTGACAGTTATTGTTGAACTATTGTTCTTGAAAGCAGAAGGGAATGAAAAAGAGGCTGCATGTCCTGAACTGCTTTTTGATGATGATGCACTTTATATTAAAACACAACAGATATCTCTTCCTGATTTAGGTCTCCCAAAACACCACTGAACAACATTGTTTGGGACATTTCTGCCTACTAAGGGCAGCACGGAAACAGGGTAACTGTTACTAGTTATATCTTAAATAGACATATATAGTGTGTGTATATATATATATATTATGGTATTGTTCTCCAATTCTTATGTCTGTATAAACTGATCCAGAGGTTTGATCATGTAAAATCACTAAAAAGAAGTGTGGAGTGGTTATTTTATCTTTAATTATGTAGTAGAATTTATTATGTATTAACTTTATTTTTTGAACACATTTGCATTTTCATGGGTAGATCTGAATGTAGAAAACAGATCAAAAATAATAGTTATATCAAATTCTTCTCTTCGTCATGATACTATATTGAAGTACCAGAGGTGTTGAATATATAATATATATTATATAAATATAAAATAAAAATAAAAAAATATAAAATAAAAAGAAATATAAAATGTGAAAATATTATTTTTGAGTTTGATAAGACATGGAAAGTGATCATATTGCTCTTAACTTTAAAAAAAATGATTCATGTTTGGAAATAGTTCATGTTTGGAGAAGAGAAAAAAAAGCCATTCCAGTACTACTCAATAAGAATAGTGCAAACCCAATGAAATAGGAAGTACTTGCATAGATACCTGCCTTCTCCCCCCACCTCCAGCTGTTACATTAGAATATAACAAATTCTGAGTAAAGGATTCTGGGAAGTTCTTGGATTGGATTGAGTTTATAGTCTTGCAAATGTTCCGGTATTAGTTTTATGTAAGAGTAGAATGAAAATTTAGAATTGGGCCATGTCTCTCATGTCTCATATTCCTAATATTTTAGCTACTGATTTCATTCAGCCTGTAGCTATTTTTAAGAATGTTTTCATATGTGTCAGTAGTAAAAAAACAAACCAAAGCAAAAAAACCCCACTGCTATTCTGTAGTCAGAAAAAAACTATGTCCAATATTGCTGTTCTGTATTTTGAAGTTCATCTGTATTACATTATACCAGATCTGCTGATACGCCTTTGAACTAGTTTGTTAAAAGCTACTTTAAGTTTTACCAGGGAATTCCAGAAACTTATTGAGGCATCACCTTTTAATCACCTACCTGTATCTTCTTGTGGAAATGATGACTGTACCATCCATGGCTCCACTGAAGTAATTGCATACCTGGAGTGTCTTTTGTGAGATTTATGTTGTTGGCATGAAACCAGCACTGGGTTGTAAATAAGCAAATGTTTGGCCTGTGTGCTAATTAATTCCATACTGAAGCTTGGTATGGACTGGTTCCGGTTTTGTTTCTGGTTGGTGACTGTCATTCCAATTAGACGGATTCTGTCCATCAGTGACTTTTTCACATACTTGACTGTATCCTTACAGGCAGCTTTTGTTGGATTTTGAGGTCTTGGCTGGGCAGATAAACAGAAGTTTAACATAAACAGAAGATACTAAGAAAATAACGCAAGAGACAGGGTTGCTTATTAGTAGTGAAAGTTTTAAATATAGGTAGCTAACGAGCACTTTGCATGAATAAGAATGCTTTTAGGGTTAACTGCTCTTTTTACATAGATAACTCTCTTTGCGGGAGCTGTTCGTGCTGTCTTTCTGGCTGTTAGTTTTTTGTCAGCAGTTGTGAGAAAGCAGTCAGGAACGAGTTGAACACAGTTGCTTACTGAAGGGCAACAGTTATCATATTGAAAGTGGAAGTTCTGCTTTTCAGAGATGGAGTCATTGACCTCAATGAATGATAACCTTGAAGTCAAGAGACTAGATTGATGCTCTACTTTCTGTATTTGAGATCAGAAATGTGAAAACCTGGACAGCTAAAGTTAGATTCATGCATCCATATTTAAAAAGAAGTTGCCTATTTAAAAGAAAAGAGATTTTTTTTTTCCCCTCCTCCAAAATTGCTTAATACCTGTGATATTGAACATTTAAGTTTTCAACCTCAGTCCTCATCTAAGAGGAAACGAATGACCAAAAAACATTCCAGGGTTTTGACATGGAAGTCTAGCTACATTTCTTATTCAGGAACAGAATTAATTTCTTATTCAGGAACAGAATGCTTCAGACTGAAGCATCTAAAACAGAAAATCTTTAGGGGGCTCTGTTTTTATTTAACTTGATTCCTCTTAAGAGAAAGCAACTCTCTTAAGAGAGATAGGTGTGAATTCTTGTAGAAAGCCTTGTGAGTAGTTGTCTAGGTTGTTTTCATGTCTTAAGTTTCACTTGTGTTTCGCAGCAAAGGTAATTGAAATAATCTTTCTTGGGCTGTTCATAAGAGTGCTCAGTGGGGCTCACAGAGGCATTGGGTGGCAGTAGTCTTATAGCAGCTTGTTTCTCAGAGGTGCAGGGAGGAGGGTGGACGCAGAGCTCCAGCCACTTCAGTCAAGTCTCCCTCTCCTGTGTTGGTGGAGTTGAGATGCTGTCAGCCCAGGGGACCATCAGGAGATAGGAGAGTTGGAGGAGGTTTGAGCTTTCAAAAGCATTACATTGCTGCATAATGCTTGAAATAAAAGTTTCTTTAAGATACGCATCTGTAGTTTTAATAGTTTGGAAAAGTAATTTCTTTTTCATTTTGAATCCTGATTTATGTGGTCCTCTTTTAAAAACTTTTTTGAGGTAACTTTCAACAAAGTACTAAGTGATGAGGACATTTCTTTTTAACGAACAGTAGAGCTCCAGCAGCTATATTGCAAGGCTGAAATGTATTTCTGTTGCCTATTTCTAAAAGCAAAAACTTACTTAGACTTGAGAAAATTTTGATTTTGAATAAAAAATTCAAATTCAGATTAAAAATTACAATCTTAACTATTATAAAAAATGTTACACATTTCCAGAATTACTGGTCTGTCCACTGAGAATGCCTGAGGTCTTCAGTGAACATATCACTACAAATAGAGAGTCTGTCTTATAGCCCTTAAAGTCATCAAATGAGCAGCTGTAAAGAAAAAGCCCCTGTCGTGTCAGAGTGTTCAGTGTGTGAATGAAAAGCAAAGGTTCTCTTGGGTAACGCAGTAATAGACTGGCTAGACTGCGTTTAGAACTACTAATATAGTCTCAGTGTTGTGCGGTATCATGTTGACTTACTGGCTCAGGTGTTTGTTAGTGTGAACATTCATGTCTTATGCATCATATTTTATAGAGACAGGGTTTTTTTTTGTCCCGTTTTATGTGCTTTTAGTAGCACACTGCGTTCATGGAGTGATACTCTGCCTGGGTTGGGAGGTTTTTGAGTGAAGCTATGAGTGATGAGCTTTGAAGTGAATCCTAGCCCTTTGCTTCTTGGGAGAAGGCCATTGGTTTCTATCTAGAGGAAGCTTCTTCCCTTGAACTCAACAGTGGACAATACTAGTTCAAGAGCTTGCCCTTTACAGCTTTAAAAATCACATCTGCATTCTTGCATTCCTAAAGTACATCCTAGGGTGCAAATCTTTCATTGCACAGAGCAATAGCTTTATTTTCTGTTTGTGGAGAGACAATACCTGAAATTCATCAGTTTTGACCAGTCCCAGCAACCAAACAAGCTTAATAGTGGCTAAATAAACATGTTAACACCTATCCTATGTAGAATCCATAAGCAGGGGAATAAGTGATTGTAGGAGGAATCTTCTTTTGTAAGTCATGCGGTCAGATGTAAATGACCTCTCCCTCTATCCCTGAACAGTTAGATTCTTTTGGGGTTAGGTTTTATGATACAGACAGAAAAGCCAAAGGATGGCTCTCTTAATGGCCAGTCCTGAGAACTTGATAGTTCTTGGCAGGAATTCTGTTGATAATACCTTATCAAGTAGGTGGGGTGCAAGAACTATGCAAATATTGTTCATAAATGTTGCTGAAATTGGACGTTATGACTCCTTAAAAAGTGTTATTTCTCTATTTCTAGTCAGCCTGCTGTTTCCTATTCAGTTCAATTAATCCCTTGATATATGGGTTTTAATATGTTTATATTGAATGCTATTCCAGACAGTGGTAACCACATGTTCTGTTAGCTTGATGCCTAACTGTTATGCCAAGCTGGTATATTGCCAGCTTATCAGAGCAACACAGGATACACTAAGACTTGATGACAGAGTTTTTTGCCTAGTCATATGAAGGGGAGAAAGTATTCCCCTCAACAGGTTTTATGATCGTTTCTTTGTCTTAATATGCAATCAACTATCCATGCTTATTAGCTTGGATATTTCAATAAGACAACTTAAGGACATACTTGTCAGCCGTTTTGTGTCACTAGATGCAGTTCAGACATAATCTAAGTGGGTCTACTAAAAACCTTCTGTGCTGAGGAACATAATGAAGCTTGGAAAATACTGTAAAACTGAGACTGCTGTAGTTCTGAGATTTTCATCTTGACACTATTCTCAAAAATACGTATTTGTTGATAAGCTGTTCTGGACAATGATTAGATTAGAGAGCAAGAAACAAACATCTGTTTTTATGAGTGGTGGTGAGACATCAAATTTACAGTTTTGACCTTTCAGCTCTCCAGGCAACAGAGTTAGTGGGTAGTATGCAGCACAACATGTATTGATCAGCCAAACTGATATTCTGAAGCCTTGTTTCTGAGGCCCATCACTTCATTGATACTTACATCTAACTCTTGCTGACATTTTGCTGAGTTAACTACCGAAATATCTTTGGCGATCTAGCTTTTAGTATATTGCAGATAGGGATAGCTGTTGAACATATTTGCTAAAAGGTGGAACAGGTGACAGGCATAGAAGAGAGACTTATTACTGATTTCCTACTGCCCCATGGAAATCTATTGGTGTCTGTGTTTTCCTAACAAATTGATTATTAAGGATCCATTTAAAAACTGAGGATATGAACATAGTATTAAGTTCTGCTTGTACTGTTCAGTTCTGGTTCTTCTACCTGGTTTCCCTTTTTTGCATACTACTATTTCATTGTCTTACTGGATCCACTTTATGCGTGAAGAGAGAATCCGACCTAAAGTTTGGTACATCACCCAACACTGTTGCTTTGTCTCACAGTGTCTTTACTTGCATCACAGAGAATTTTCCTATTTGTGCATCTTGCCTACTTGAGGTCATTATTTTGGAGTCAACTTGCCTCAAACCAGGATGTTGTCCTACCTCTGAAACGTAACGTAGAAGGATTGATAGATGTGCTGTGCCAGGAAATGAAGTAGAAGGATTGTGTTTGCAAAGGTGCGTGAAGCTGGTTTCACTCTTACCTGGTTTGTGGACACAAGTGATGTTTTACCCAGTTATGCAGGCAGTAAGGCGTTTGAATAGAGAAGCAGCATTGTAGTACTGTGATTATAATTCACATTTCCTCAGGGCTGTCTCAACATTCCAGGGGAATAAATAACCGTTTCTGGCAATACATGAGGATGCTTGTACAGACAGCAGTGATTATAGAAGCCCACAAAGTGGGATGAATATAACTGTATTTCGATGGATTCTTATTTAAATGCTAGCTTATCTGTAGTAGGACTTTCATCCATCTTCAGGCTACTCCAAGGTCACTGAATATGCCTAGATGGCTTGAACTGAGACTGCAAGTTTTTGTGTATTAGTAAAAGTATGTATGATTTCACCTGTCATACTAATATGAATTCTGACTTGTTAGTAATGTTTCTCAGAAGTAGATCAGATCCTTCTCTGTGAGTTGGATTGAATATAAGACTGATAAGTGATATCTTCATGTAGGTATGGAATATTGGCTTACATGTATTAGGTCAGCTTATTAAAATTATTTAAAGAAAAAGACAAAACTTGGTAAACATAATTGTTTACTTTCCAGTAATATGGAGGCTTTGTTCTAGCTTGGAATGAAGGGGTCAGTTTGCCCTTTGAAATACGTAACTAAATTTTATCAAAATGCCTGTGAAAAGCAATGGGTGTCCATTGTACTTTCATTTACAACTTTGTTTTAGGTAATATTCTGTATTTTTATGTTAAGATGGTGCTTTAAGTGGGCTATGTGTTAACTCCTTAAAGAATGTAAAAAAGTAGTAATTGTTAATTGATTTGTTTCTAATATTAAAAGTTATACCTTTCTAAAACTTTCTGCTGTAAAATTAAGTAATCATTTTACAGTGATGAGTTAATTATTGGAGACTTACCTGAGTAAAATGATGTATCCATAGCATATAGTTTTAGGTGTATTTCTGGCACTTAGTCTCAGAAGGTGGTGTGCAAAAGCTAGTGTTTCTTTTAAGCTAAACATTCACATCTCTGGAGTGTTCTCTGAAATTCAGTTTTGCAAAATTGGCATGTTGGAGGAAAACTTTGATTAAGATGATTCTGATAAGTAAATAACGGAAAAAAAACATAAGGTAGTCTTGTGTACTTTAATTTAGTCTAGTTTGCGAAGATCTTTGCATGGATGTGTTTTGTACTTGGTGATTCTCAGTATCACCTAATTGTTCCTGTCCTTTGATCTCGCTGTGCAGTAGTCTGATTAGAGCAGTAGCTTCTTTTAAACTGAGCCCCTTGCAAAGAAACAGATTCAGCAGGCCAGAATCTTCAAGGAAGCAGTGCAGTTTTTTGATGATAGCTTTTGCCATGTCTTCCTCCTTCTTTCTTTGCACCCCGGTATTTTATGAAAAAATGCATACACAATAGAACCATTTCTGTTTGGTTTGCCATTTTCACTGTTTGGAAGGAGATTTTTCTCAAGGAAGGTAGAAAACACTATTTGTTAAGTATGCCAAAAGAGAGCTGCAAGAGCAGATGTCGTCAGAAGAGATTTAAGAATAAAATTTCACAGACAAAAAGGCCCACTTCTCTGTTAGTAAATTGAATGTTCCCAGCCACTGAAGCTGATCACATGGAACAGCACACATCTGTGCTAGTTAACTGTCCTAGCCTGTAAAACTGGGTGGCTGCCTGAAAGCTGCCTATTGGGAAGGATTCCTGGAACATGCTGACTGCCACACATTCCCAGGAGTTACTGCGGAAGAGTGCTAGTTGGAGTGGATGCTGTGACTGCTCTAACGTTTTACGAACACAGTGGATCGTAGTCCTGTGTTTGGGAACCTTCCTTGGCCCAGCTGAATCTGTTAGTGTAGATATACACAGCTGCTGGTTCCACGTTTACTGAACTTTGAAGTCTGCTGTTGTTTTCTAGTTCTTGAAGAAGGACTCGTAGAATCCTTTTTCGTTTCCCTTTGGACTTACTGTTGTCTCAGAAGAAGATTGCTTTTTTTTTCTTCCTGGTCAAAACAAAGAAACAATGCATAACCTTTTGTTATGTATACATTCCATATATATGTATGTATATGTGTGTGTATATATATATATTTATATGACTTCTCTTTTCCTGACCTGGAGCTGCAGGACTATTTCTTTGCTTCCTTCTCGCTTAAAAAGCATCTGTAAAATTGTTCTTGTTCTCTGGCTTAGGCTGAGTTTATGGACTTTATGGGTCTTCATGACTTCTCTTGTGAAGAAAAGAGATTTTCCTCAGAAAAGAGGCTGTTTCACACCCAAATCTATTGGTCAATTTTCATGTGAGGATTCTGCAACTTCAGTTTAGAATGCTGTGTTCAGCTTTGTATTCCTACAAAGATATTGGTAGCAAAAGGCCTCAGGCAACAACTGTTTGGATCTTGAGAAAGGCAAAAATTAGTTGTTGTGTTTTTTGTTTGTTTGGTGTTTTCCTCTATGTCTGGAGGCATGTGGAGCTCCAGGGGAAGGGAAGGCAAGAAGCGAAACTTCATTTTTTCTTGGGAGAAATCCAGACTCTATAGGCTGCCATCCAAATGCAAAAAAATCTGACACACTCTGTTCAGAAGAAGTGCCACCAAAACGTAGCTAGCTGAATACTCCGCTTTTTCAATAGAAGGCAGTTTCCTTAAATAGAATTTGGGAGCTAACTTTGTCTAGAGCAAGGATTTGGGTTAAAAACACTGCCAGATCTATAGTGACGTCTTTTTACTTGAAGTCTTTCGCTCTGGCTACAGGTATGCAACTGGGCTGCATGTAAACACTCCATACATATTAAGACAGCACAGGAATAATTTGTGTCCTGTAACTTTGTGATCTATAGCCTACATAATATGAATGAAAAATCTACTTCACCATTTTCTCTGGGAAGGAGGAGGAGGGGTTGGTAGAGAAGAGGATGGAATTCTTGCAGTGCACAAAGGCACTTGTGCATGATTTACAGCTTTGTTATAGTTTGAGTATTTTAATACAGTATTTTATTTTTTTACTTTGCATCACATTTTTTTCAAAGATGTGAGTTTATTAGCAGTATCTTTTTGGCATCAAAAATCCACATTATCCTTGGTAACAGATTAGCAGGAGCTTCGTCGTTCCAAGAAGCAGCAGTAAACCATTAGGAAGATGGTTAATCTTCCTCTTATCTAAGCCTTTTGATCAATTTAGAGAAAAGTGAATTTGGTGCCTTATGAGCAAGTCTGTGTAGCAGGCTACTTAAATGAAGTGATTTGGTCTCCTTTCAAGATTAGCTTCATGGTTATTTATCTAATGAATCAGGTAAATTTTATCAAAGACCAGCACCTTTTGGATTAATGGGACCTCTCTCAGAGGTCTGTCTTTCCTTAGCAAAGTCCATTCAAAGATACGAACTATCTGTAAGAGTTGATCAGTTTTTGAAAATATGAAATGTCTTAGAAAATTATTAGAAGTGTGTGTACAAGATGCTCCATGGAGAAGCATCAATATGCTCATTTTTGAAGAGTCAGGGAGCCTCTTTTCTCCAGCTCATTCTGGGGTGCTCAGTACATTTACAGGGGACAGGACAAGCATGTTAACTTCTAAGTATGAATTTGTATGCCTAACATGCTTCTGGCCTTCAGTAATTAAATCCTGTCTGTCTAGTTCCTCATCTGAGTAGACAGAATGACTGTCTAATCTGATTACAGAAGGGGGTTGTACGCATGGGTCCACTGATTATTGATCTTTCTTCAAGTTACAGTCCTTGATTCTCAACCTTATTCTTTGAGACTCTGTGGTCATTCCTTCAGAATTCAGAAATAAAGTAGTAGGCGCACATGCACACACTTTTCTTCCAGGTAAATTGCCCCTTCTGATGATGAACATAGAGAAGATAGTTTGGATGAATTGTTCTCAATGGATGAGCTGAACTCGGATATCCGCCATTTTGGATACACATCAACGGAAGAAGGATGGAAAGTCTTCTACTGTTCCTCATAAAGCTTTTCCTTATTTGTTTGAACAGAGTACAGTAGAGTGGAGTATGAAGCATCATCTTTAACAAATATTAGCTTCTTTTACCAGAGTTGTCAGAAACTAGATGAATCTTGCTGGGGAAGCTCAAGCTAACATATAAAACGAGAGAAGGTGGGAAGGCATCTGTCTTCCCTTAATTTTGGAATTGACTCTAGTTTTTAGAGTAGCTCTGCAAACTTCATAGATTATATCCATAGATAGCTATTAAGAATATTTGGTAGTAGTAAATAGATTAACTCTTGGCAGCATATTCAGTTACACCAAAGGCAAGTAAAAATAGATGGGGGACATACATGCCTAAATTTGTATTCTTATTTAAGAGCTTTTCAAAAGCTTTGCACAGCTATGCGTCTGTGATAGCCAAATGATAAAGCTCCACATTATCTCAGTAGGAATTTTGGTCAGTGTTGAGAAGTTCTAAAAATTCTGTTCCATATGCAGAAACGTGTTTGCATGGTTTTTAAAAAAATGATGGTAGCTGTATTGTCCTTGATAAAGGAAGACAGGAGAATGTCCAGTGAGAGATAAAAGTGCAAAGTGGAAGTGTAACCATTTCTTTTCATTTGGGGAACTTCAGTTGGTCTATGATTTTTTTGGTTGGTCTCCCTCCCCGATGTCCTCATAATAGTACTTAATACAAAGTTTACATTCTTACTTGGCACACATTAGCCTAGACATATTCACTTACTTTGTTATTTCTTTAGCATGTCACGGTTAGATAGTTGAGCTTTTTTCCTTTGTCGTCACTGAGCCAGTATACTGAAATTTTTGATCCTGCATTTCTGTAAATAAAAGAATTGTAGCTTCCCACAGCAGAGTTCTTTCCTAGTCCCTCTTTAAATAGGATATTGGAAACTTTTAAGAGAAAATGTGAAGAGAAATGCTTCAACATAGAGTAGAAAAGGCTCTAGGAACCCATCAGGTCACATTCTTGTGTGGAAGGGTTCTCCCCATGATAGGAAGATACACTGCCTCTTTTTGGATCATAAGCGCAATCTAGCTTAGTCTTCTATTTATTGGAATTTTAAACCATAGGCAAGACAGGACCAAAAGTAAGTTTCAAGGTTCTCTCCACAAATTGCTTTTTTCAGCCTCAGAATCAGGCTGACAGATAAGTGTCTCTACTCCTGTGCCTTTTGAGAACAGGTAGTTGGCTCCTGATCATTCGTCTGCAGTGTGCCCTGGTGCAGATCTCTGATTTGCTTTACTAATCTCCTGTTCTCCTGCGAGGTGTCTCCCAAATTTTTCAGACCTGCTGAGAATTCAGGAGATGTTCAGGGTAATGTCATACCTGTGAGTATAGTGGAGACAAACCATTTAAAAAAGTTGTAAGAAAAACAGAGCATTTGCAAACAAACCCGCAGTCTCCGAAGTTTAGCTCTGGGCCAACCTGATGACAGTTTCTGTGTCAATAGAAAACACAGTGCTATGGCCAAATATGAGTGTGCTTAGTGGTTCACTACTGAGGACTTTGCTTCCCTTGAAAATCTATGGGGGCTGAAAATTGGGAATTTCATTGCTATTACAAACTTGTTTCCCATGCCCGAGAAGATAGTTTGGCTTGCTTTCTCTATTTGATACTATAACCATTTCAGAGAAGTCCCTCCATGGCCTTTGGCACGTGCTTATGTAGGAAGACAAATCAGGTTATGTTAGTGTCTATCTTCTGTACAGTTGTGGAACTCACAGTACAATAATTATCAACACATAAAGAAAGCTATCTCTGATTTGAGTCCTTTTAATATCATCGCTAGTCTCTGTGCAGCTCTGCCTTTCCATATGATTTCCATTTTGTAGCATAAAGTTTAAGCATTGCTGAGACTTTGAAACATTGGATTATTGGCTAAAGGTGGCCAGTACCATGGTACTCTCAAGCCTCTACCATGCTTCTTTCTTGCGAATAAAGGCAAAGGCCATTTTACCATTTCTGTCCACTCCATTTCTAGAGAAGTTAGGAATAGGAAGTCTCCTCTTACCCTTTTGTGGGGCAGAGGAAGAGAAAAGAGGGCAAGTCATCTATGCCATCTTCTTTCTGTTAGTACGTGACAGGGCTCTGAAGTTGCTAAGAATTGTTGCATTTCTGAAAATTCCTGTAGAAGTCTTGAAGAGTCTGTCTGAGATTGACATTTTGAAACAGTTTAGTGCTAGCTTGTACAGCAATGCCAGTGAACAACACCATACTGCTTTCAACCCAGATGCTTTGGCAAATAACAGCTTCATGTGTTGCCACTGCTTGGCATAATGACTGATGCTACAAAGCAGTAGCAGGTGGTTTGGATTTTTTCTGCTCATTCTGCACCAAGAACCTATTTTTTTGCAGTGGCTTTGGAGCATGATTAACAATTTTGCTCTTTTTTCTGGTAAGGATTTTAAACTCTTAGATGCTCTTGGTAAAAAACTTGCTCAATAGCAGCCTACTGGATGAGGATACTAAGTTACCCAGCTCTCATTTTCTTTTACAAACATCTTATAGGTGATAGCTACTATGCTTGTTTTATACTTCCCCCCCAAAATTCATTGCTGTAGTAACAGAAAGTCCTATTACTTTGAAGATTGTTTTATAACTGCTCTAGTTACGCCTTGCTGTCGGTACCATTCCCTCTGTACCCCTCTTCAAGCATCTTTTCCCACAATAGCTTAAGATAGCCCTCAGTCTAATATGTCTGCTTTTTCCATCATGGGGAGGAGGGCACTTCAAACTTCTTCTCTCATACCTTATCATCTACTTGCTACAGAACAGTCAGGCTGTTAAAAAGCACATCTTCAAGTGTATGTTTGCCAGAGTCCTCACTGTGGTAGCTGCCTGCCATCCATGAAGCAGGGTGTTTCATACGCGTTGGCTTTATATGCCCATTCATTCCATAAAGCTGACGAGATAACCTGCCTTATTGCAATATTGCTTGGATTAGAAAGTTTCACGGTCTGTATATTCTTTTTTGTTTCAAAAAAAAAAAAACCAAACCAAAAACAAAGGTGAGAGATTTTGTTGTTTCTAGACGAGGCAAAATTCTTACTTCACTGAGAACACATTTTTCAAATTTACCATAATGCCGAAGCTTTGAAATTCATTGATACCTAACCTTGTAAGATAAAGAGATTGTGTTCATTGTTTTACTTTTCTTGACTTGCAATGCCTAGACCCTCAGTAATGTGACTTGTTAGGAGATTGTGGTTCTTTTGCATTACAGTACAGTCGTGTCTGGTGCCTGTAAATATAATGTTCAGTATGTGCTCATGAACTGGAAGTGTACTCTGACCAGACCGCTGGCACAGTTGTGTTTGAAACTCTGTACGAATTAAAAGCCTGCAGGGGTTAGAACTTCGTTAGCATTTATGCTATGAACTGAACTTGTGATGATCTTTTCACAGAACACAGTCGTTAGCTGAACCTTGAAGAATTGTTTGTCTGTTTACCATTTGTATCCCATTAATATTTTTACATCATCCACTTTCCTTAAAACATTCAAGTTTCTTTCCTTAGGTGGAATGTTCTTCTACCTCTGCACCTCTGTGGAGGTAAGAAAACCCAAACCACACCCAAAATTATGTCTAACCATCCGCCCAGATTTTCCTTGGCATAGTTTATATATCCTTCAGGGAATGGTGGAATGATTTCTTCCCTCCCTGCCCCATTTCTGCACCCCCTTTGAAGTAACCTGTCTTTTCTGGTGGCCAGAGTGTACCTTGCTATCTCTGCATTGCTCCCCATATTGGTGCTGCAGATGCATGTGGTGGGCAGCTCTCTCAGTAGCTTGCTCTAAGAATTGGCATGTAAAACTAGACACTGATGGAAAGAGAGACTTAAACCTTACAGTTTAAGGATGGCATTTTTTGTTTCTTTGGTTTATGCAACTTCCATAATGCCCCTAGAGGAGAGAGGTGGCACTTTTTGGAAAGGAGTAGCCCAGTTCATGGCAAACGTGAACTTCAGTGATTTTGCAATGTGGGAATAAGATTTATAGATGCATGTAGTTGAAGATGTAGACAACATTTAAAGGTTTTACATTTCAGCAATGCTGGTACTTGAATGGTATTGCTCTCATCATTATTGTTGGTGTGAAAAAAACCCCTCAATTTTAATAGTTAGCTGTAATTTTTTAATACATACTGCTTAGTTTATACTAGAAACAGTAAAGCCTTTGAAGGAAATGTGTGAGTTACACTTAAAAAATAATTTTCTTAATCATAACACTAGTTTGTACACATAGTGATACAGTTTTTCTGGTTTGGTTTGTTGCTGGGTTTTTTATTGTTGTTTTGGTTTTTTGAGTCGTTTTTATCTGCTGTGTTCGCTTTTTTTAAATTTTATTTTTCTGGATTAAAATTTGTGCTACTTGAGAGAAATGAATGCAGTTTACGGTGATCCCTGCTTTGGGGTCGTATTGTTGTTTGGATTAATTAAATTGTCTTTTGGTGGTTGCTAGTTGCAAGTATGTATTCAACCATACTTAAGTCTTTTCTCATTGACAGCTAGTACTTCAAAGTGAGACAACTCAAAAGACATACTTAAAAGTGTGTATACTAAATACAGAAATTATTACAAAGGCAGGAAATTGGTCTTTCAAATAAGTACTTTGGAATTGGGAGGTTTCACTGTACTTGTGAAAGTTTGATTTTATTTCTGATTTTAGTTGGAGTTCTCTGTGATTAGCAGTTGCTAGACATAGAAATGTTATAACTTTACTGGCGAATGATTTGTTGTTTAATGACTTAAGTCTGAATATAGTTTGTCAGAAAGTAAGGACTGGCTTGAGATGTCTATTATAAAATGCTGGCGTCAAAATATCAGTTATCAAATCGTTGAGAACACAGCAGAAAAATTATTTAGTTACAATTTACAGCTTGTGGATATTTTATAAAAGAAAATAGTTCTGGTGCTTCCAGCCTACCTCGGAGGAGGAAAAAACCTTTTTGTATGTTATTGTTTTTATGAACTATAGTATGGATTAATAAGGACAACATGCCTAGGAGTTTCTAAGTATTCTGTTTTTTAGAAACTGTATCAGAATTTCTGTTATTAATACAGAGTACAAAACCAGTGTACTTTCTCTAAATGCAACATAACTGCTGTTAATTGCCAAAACTAAGTATGTACTCTAAACTTCTATTTGAGTGAAATTAACTATTTTCAGATCATATATGAAATCAGCCATTGAAGGCATTCCCTGGAATCATTACATGAGCAGATTCCCCATAATTGAAGTGTAATTTATAATGGTAGATTTTTTTGTTGGTGTTTTTCAGTTTGTCACTTAAAAAGCCTTCTATCTGTGTATCTAAGTCTACAAAAGGCTTCTATTTGACATAAATCAAGTTTATGATATGTTAATTTTTTGCCAGCATAGCAATCCCAAATAAAGTGTCGCATAGCCAGTTTGAAATTAGTAAAGCAAAAAGACGAGCAATATCAATAGGGCTATGCATTATCCAAATTGTGCAAGTGGAAGGAGACATAAATTCTGAAGATACTTCCTTGCCTATATACCAAGTAATTTAATTTTTACAGATGAATTTACTTTAAAGTTTTCAGCACTGTATCAGACAAAATCTACCTTTATGGTAAAGATCAGAATGCAAGTTGGATTGACGTAACGTAGTGAAATAACTTGAAAATACATGTGATTATTTAACTGTGGTGTAGAGTTCCAAAGATTTTTGCGTCAGTTCATAATACTGTATTTATTCAAACTGCAAAAGTACTTTCAGATCCTCCCCCTCTCTCCTGAAAGCTGTTTTCTTTGGTCAGGTATTGAATAATTTATATCATGTGAGACTATTGCACATGATGTATTCATCCCTTGTTTAGCTCTTACATTAATGGTTTGGCATGCTAGCTGTACATTGATATGGTAGATGCTTTCCATTTTTTCTGTACCAACTGTTTAAATATATCTTGTGCCTCAGTAACTACAAATGGGAAATGACTTGAATTATTCTATTTCCCTTGATGGTTTTTATGCATGGGAAAAGATTCCTTTTTTTAATATATATGTGTTTGTACAATAGATTAAAGGAGAGCTTTAAAAATGATTCAGATATTTCTGCTAACCTTTTATTATGTTCAGCTGGAAATGCACGTGGAATCTGAAGAGTGAAGTTTAGATGTTAGGCTGGCTGTTAGCCACAGGTATTGATTAGGTACAAAATACTCGGTTTTTTTCACCTCTTCTACTGATTGCATGGTTTGATGTGTTGCCATGTAGCAGGTATTCAGTCCTTAATTAGTTTTGCGCTGTAAACTGAAAATTGTAAGTAATGTTATTTATATTCCCTTTGGAGGTGGGGAAAAGAGAAGGCACAGCACCAATACAAGGAAACTCTTACTTTAACTGCCGATAAAAGTATTACTTTGAGAGGACAGCTGAGCAGACTAGGAGAAGGATTAGTGCTGCAAAGTACTGGCCCAGGCTGGAAAATCTTGTAAGCCTATGGTCAGATAACACTCTGCTGCTGCTTACTGCCGTTGCTGCTGCGCCGGTAGAGGGTTTGCTAGATGACCATAAATCAAAAAGCAGTAATTTACTTTAAAGAGCTAACATGAGATAAAGAATAGAAGGAATTGATTTCTGAATGTGTCAGAGGGGATGGTGCACAGATTGAGATAACTGTATGTATTTTAGGATGCACAAGGAAATATTTTAGTAGTTTTGCTATTGATAAAATTTCCAAAATGAAGTTGTTAAATTTTCTAAATGAGGGAGCCGGGAAAACTTTAATTTCCGTCAGCATCAGGCTGTGGAGCTGGTATTTTGGGCACTTTTCAAAAGCAGATTCTGTGATTCAGATCTGAAAAGTTTTGAGTGTAATAGGGATTGATAAAGAAATAAAGCCTCTCTCCTCTTCAGCAATGAGTGACCCGGGTTAGTGGCTGACAGAAAGTCATGGTCCTCCTTGAGCCGATCGGCGGGCAGAATAGTGTCACGATCCTCCGAGGGTTTGAGGCACAGAGGCTGCCGCCACCACCATTGCTTTATATCGTGTACCTGGACAGGAGATGTCGGTTGCCGGTGTCAGGCACCTTCCACAAGCACTGGAGAAGGAGAAACACCCAGACACGGGTCTCCCAGGTGAGCGAGTGGCAGTAGCTCTCCCACATCACCGGCGGGCGGTGGAAAGTGAAGTAAAAACATGCCCGGGATCATCCCTCGCCTCCGCCAGCGCGTAGAGGGAAGCTGTGCAGCTGCATTCTGCTTTTGAAGAGAGAGGCAGTTTTGCTTCCAGAGTAAGTCTGTCAGCCTTTGCCTTTCCAAGCGTGGTTTGCAGGGGGCTGAGCGATGCCGGTTTTCAAAATGCACATCTGTGTGTGTGGGAAGGGAACCTCCTGAGGAGCGCTGGAAGCGGGGTGATGGTCAGGAGCTGCTGTACTCCTCTGCCTATTCACGCTGTCGTTTGCAGAGGCACTTAAACGGCAAATAGCCTTTCAGATAAGCTTAATTTTTGAAATGAGTGGGATTTCTGGTGGGAATGCTTCAGTTCCTCACGTTCAGTCTTTATTGGTGGTTCGGTTTGGTCAAATGAACTGAAACTCATTTGGTTAAAATCTGTCAGTGGGGTAAATAATGGAGGAGATTCCTTTTTCCTCTCCCTTAAGAACAGACAGAAATTCAGTACCGGTGAAAAAAGGGGGATGATACGAGTAGCACGTACCGTCTGACCCGTACGGCATCGCAGCCCGCATCGTTTTATTAGGCGATCTAACCGTGCCAGCGAAAAGGGAACTTTCCTGCTCTTAACTGCTGTGTCAAAACCCCGTGAAGAATTTCTGCGGGGAGACGTGGGACTCGGGCGCGTTTGGATCCCCTCTCCCGGGGCTGTCGTGGCCCTCCCGCAGGCGCTCCCGGGGCCGTCCCGCAGCGGGGCCGCGGTGCGGGAAAGGGGAGTTTAAATCCTAATGCCGGGCTGAGCCCTAATCCCCGTGTATCATGACTGCGCGGCCCTGCCCTTGCCGTGGGGGTGAAATGTAGAACATGAGTCTAATCCTCGGCGGAGGGAGCTAATTTTGCTTTAAACTTGAAAGTGTTAACAACAACTTGAAAATGTGACAAAGCTCAATCGCGTTTCTTGTTTATTGCTTGTTTTCCGATTGGACAATAGGCAGCAGCTCTACCCTGGCAACTGCGGGCTGCGATTTGCATCGCCCCCTCTGATTGGCCGCCCGGCCGACGGACTCGGCCAATCGGGCGGCGGGGTTTTGGTGGTAGGCTATGCTAATTACCCGCTGTTGCTGGGGTTCGGGGTGGTTTCCGCGCGCCGTTCTGCTGCATTGTGTTGCCTGGTGAGCGGCGTTGATAAATGAGCAGTTAATGAGCTGCAGCAGCGCCCGCGTACTGCGGGGCGGGCGGGCGGGCGCAGGTTTCAGAGCAGCCAGCGAAAAGAGGGTTTAATTGCTGTTCAATCTCGCCCTCTCCCTGTATCGGCCGTGCGAACAGATCCGTGTACGTAGATGTATATTAAAAGGTGTGTATGTACTCCACGTTAATTAAAAATAAAATAAAATAAAATCTTCACTGGAATAGCTTGAAAGCAGGAAAGAGCGCTGCCTGGATGGAAGAGGACTGTTCTCGCTCTTTCCCCGCTTAATTTTTCTAATTTTTTTTTTTTTTGATTTAAAAGTGCCTTGTATGGAAGTAACCAGATTTATGCAGAAAGCATGGCTATGGAACGTTAATAAAGTCAGCTTTAATATCAGTACTTCCTAAAATGCAATAACCTCTGTATCTGAGATAAGTGTCTGTAGCTGGTGTGAATATAGAATAATCTATTTCTAGAACACACACTTGCCTTTTTAAAAATGGTGTATTCGCATGTCCCCGTCGTCCCCTCCTCCCTCCCCC